>JASPKZ010007680.1:35000-635000 GCA_030220185.1 Diploptera punctata | reverse complement strand
ATCAGTGGCCAGAGGCCGATTATTGAATCTATGACGCAAGAAAATTCAAGACTGTTTTTAGTCATAATTACATCCGCAAAAATCGACAATGTATTACATATATATATATATATGGTATGATAAAAAAAATAAATGCCTGGACGGGATTCGAACCCGGATCTCTGAGTCCTGGTACCTCAGTGTGATATTCAAGCATTCCTTTTTCTTATATATGTATTATATTCTCCATTGTAACTAGATGTCGCGACACTAACCTAGATGTCGCCGAGAAATCGTCCTCAGTATATATACTATTATAGATATATATACAAGCATAGAAAACCATGTGTGCTTAAATTCACTATTTTATGTTTTCAGCAAGGATTTAAATGCAGAATAAAGGCAGTTCTTCTATATGAGTTCCCTGCAGCTGCTGAATTTATATTAACATGGTGCAAATCAATCTTCAAATCCAAAATTATGTCTAGGGTAAGTTGTAATATATTATGTCATTAAATGTGGAATATTTAAGTGCTGAAGTTTATTAATTTATTTGTTCTAAATGTAAAATAAGTAGTTTTTCTTTATTTTAAACATGAATATTGCTTTTACATTCGGACGTCACATTATTGAATTGTTTTTTAAAATTGTGTAAAGTTTATTATGACATCAAACTAGTCAACTGCTAGTTTATTATTATTATTATTGTTATTATTATTACTATTATTATTATTATTATCATTAATTAAACCGAGGTTATAACAGCGATTATTTCAATCAGAACACCATTATTTGCAATAAAACTTCCAACCTCACTTTACTTGTTTCACAATAATTTGCTGAATAAACACTTATTATTCCATAGTTCGTTAATGTTTCACAATTTCGATTAAACCTGTCTTCACACCGCTAAAGCACTCTACTCTTTAATACATTATCATAAGTAATGCCACGAGTGATTTCCAAATTATCGATAAATTCACGACTCACGAAGTGAGGAGCAATTTTAATATATTTATAGCCTATATTTAATGTAAACGGCGATGTTTCAAAACAATTGAGAAACGATTGGTACGCTTCATTGACTTCTTTTGTTCGTCACTGCAACCAGATCATATTATTTATTGCCATAGGAACGCAATATTGTAAGAATGCACTCTAGTGGAGAAAAAATGAAACACGTCAAATTCATTTCTGATGTCCTATGATGTAAATATGACAATTATATTTTTCTGGAATGTTATAACCTGGGAAGAATATACATTCAAGAAAGTACACACAGTGGTTTCTTTTTTGGTAGTATAATCAATTGCTACAAATGTTTTTATATTAACTGCCGCATGCGCTATGTGTTGGCATTCATGCACTATATATATACAATCTGGTAGCCATATTTCTTGGAGAGTCAATCACTGCAAAATAATGCTATGGCCTATTCAGAATGTTAGAAAGGAGGTGCTTTCTTTATTATGATAAACATTAGTTGCTAATTCTAAGCGAAACACGACTGTGATTGGTTGTAAATAAAAAATCGTTGAAACGTGTTTGGTCATTGACTCCCTTTGGGGCATGAGTTAAGTAGTCATTAGTAATGTCACGAGTGATTTCCAAATCACGAAGTGATGAGTGAATTTATGCTTATCTAGAGGATTTGGAAATGAAGAGTAGTATTTATTAGGACTATTTAACGAATAAAAATAAGTTGTTTACTAAAATATCATTATTTAAATATAGTTCCGGTATTTTAAAATATATATACATATTTAATGTAAATGGCGATGTTTGAAAACAAATAAAAAATGTGAGGTTATGTTCATTCACTGCAACCTGATCATATTATATATTGCCAAATAGGATCGCAATATTGTAAGAATGCACCCTAGTGGAGAAATGATGAAAAACTGAAACTGTATATTATAATCAACATTATAGGTTATTCATTAATTTTTTAGTAAACAACTCGGTAAAATCAAGGAATCAATTAATTATTTTTTATATTCACTGCATTTGTTGGAGAAAAATAATTTTCTGACCTGTTCAGAATGTTAAATATGAGGAGCTTACTTTATCACAACAGCAGGAGCTGATAAAGAGAAATCGATAAAGAGTGAAGTGAAACTCGACTGTCATTTGTTGTAAAACAAAATTCATTGAAACGTGATTGGTCATTGATTCCCATTTGGGGCATAAGTTAAATAGTCACTGTAATTTCACCGGTAGACCTAAACTAGATGCCGAAATACCTGGAACGTCAGGCGCGACAGATCTCTCCAGGCATTGACAATAGAACTATCCAGTCGAATTAAATTTTGAGAGAGAATTTGTATTTGAACTGAGATTTCGGCAAGCGTAATTTTTGGCCGCCGAGCGTCTCCAAGAAGAAACCCGCGAATTTTGAAATGCGGTCATTTGAGAAATAATGTGAAATATTACCTGACACTCGCCACATTATTATATTAATAGTATCACTATTATCATTATTATCGTTACCATTTTCATTATTGTTATATGTGCAAAGGACTAAAGTTATGCAAATATTATTCTCTTCGTCCTAGACTTGTAAGTCAACAATTACGATATAGAATTATTAATCATACTTTCTCTATACTTACAATTCAAATTCGGAACCAAAAAAATTGAAACCTGTAACATTATGTACTGCTATTTAAAAATTAATTACCTCTCTTTTACCTTGAAGAAAAATTTAATTATATGAATCACGTCCAAACTTCTGTTATGCTCTTGTTTTAAAACAACTATAAAAAACTTAATTTTTATATTACTTGAAGCAGAAGTCTTTTGTGGTGCACATGATAAATGAGAGAAACTGTATACGTTATATGTTGAGGTCGTGTTGGTCAATGGTTAAAATGATCATAGCATAAGACAGCGTTATGTAACTGCACCTGCAGTTTGGAATGCATTGTTATTCATGTCAGGGATTGTACAACACTAAGTATGTTCTAGAATATTAAGTTATGGAGGCCTATATATTACTCCATGCAGTTAGTTTACAGTACACTTTCATTAGAACACGAGTTTTAATAATTTTATCTATAACCTAGTTAAGGCGAAACTATAATAGTTATAACAGCAGTTGGGGTATTTGTGTAGTATCACTAAGCAAAATGGATAAATTAATTGATATATACACAAACATATATGAAATATAAATAACATCACATAATAAATACAAACATATTAGAGTATTTCATTATTTAAAGCAATCAAAATAAGTTTGTACATTACATTCTGTATCACCGTGAACAATTAGACCTATGTACTATCTGTGTGTATTCTCTGAGGCCATTCCAAAAATTTGTTGTTCAGAATTTTCATATATGTAGAACACGTTCTTCCACGTCAAATGACGCAACTGGAGCAAATTTATATAATCTGGTTAGATAAACAAAATCTCCACATACAATTTGACATACACTGTGTAAGTTATATATTCAACACTTCTTATAATTTAATCAATACATCTGTACAACGCTTAGTTTTATTATTGCATCCTCAATGACTAACAAAATTTTTCAGAGGAAATCCTGATTTCATAGATGTTTGAAGCTTTCTGAAAGCAAGCAGAAGTTGCACCTGATACAGGCAATGGAGGAGACCACTTTGGAGTCACTTTCGCAGGTCTGAGATTCACGAAGAAAAATAGTACTTTCGGGATTAAATGAACTAACAACACTCTTTAAAACATCTAAATTTTACTGTAAAATTAAACTGCTTCCATGTTGCCCACCTTGATAACAATGGTTCCGAGGGTAGAGTGGCAAATCTAGCATTTTTTTTAATCCCACCAGTTTTTGTCCTAGACATTTCTGATGTTCTTCCTGGCAATGGCGTAATTGTAACCCACTTCTGAGGTTCAGGACACCTGGAAGGCGGAGTTAAGTTTCCCGATTATATGATGGATGATGATGATAGTGGTGCGCCAGGAGAGCCCCTAATATTAAACTTAATCTAAGATTATTATGAATGATGATGATTGAGATGGCCATATGATTTCGGGGACCGTTTGTGCCTTAACATTTTCTTTACATTTGTCTTACAGGTGAAGAAACCCCCGATAAAAACCTCACCCAGAAAAACTGTCCCCACCGGGGATCAAACCCGGGCCCGCTGCGTGACAAGGCAGCACAGTACCTCGAGACCACTGCGGTGGACACTCTACCAATATTAATGTTTGTAAAATAACACTTGTTGCAGGTCTGTTATGAAAACTTTTTGTTGCTGTAATTAATCTGTTCTGTTATGTAAACTTAGCTCTAATATTTTCGGAAACACTCTTGTAATCTATGAGCCAAGCAGGTAAGACTGAAGACCATTCGGATAAAATAATTCAAGAGCAGTTCGACGTTAAACATGTAGGCCTATGCTGCGGCATCTAAATACATAACACTGGTCGACAAGGTTTTCTTCATAAGAGGTTTGATTAGTGAATCTAGTGCATTTTTTCATACTGAATTCAGATATGTAATCAGCATTTTTCCATCTGGCACAGTTTTTTTGTGACAGCTATTTTTTAATATTGATTTTAGCATTCTCTTTGACCTGTCATGGGAACCTTTATATGTAGCGATTTTCTTCAAGCAGTATTTAAGGAAATTATATGTAATGTCATGCTGAACCACCAAAAGACAAGATTGTGCAGGTTCATGCGTGTTTTAACATGCTCAGACCTGTTAATCTGCATTGCACTAAGTCCTTATTGAGCTGACTGTGAGCTTGTTAGCACGAATATCACTAGTGAACCTATATTTCCTTCCTCTCTGTTTAGAAGTGTATTGTGTGTGTGTTGTGTATTACAGTTTTTTTCTTTCATCATGCCACGATAATGTATCAATCATGCAGATAATTTCTGCTATATTTGTGGTGAGTTGGCCTTCAAATCTCAGAGGCGAAATTTCACACCACTTGTGAAAGAGTGTTATGTACTTTACTTTGGCTGTTAAGAGGGTGATTTTGATAAGAGCTGGGCTCCAAATATATACTGTGTTTCCTTGTGTTAGACTGTTGATTGGGAGGAAAATGGTACACATCGTATGCAATTTGCAATTCCCATGTTTTGGAGGGAACCGAAGGATCATCTAACTGATTGTTATTTTTGTATAACAAATATTGAAGGAATCACATCTAAATCATAATATTCAGTGAAGTATCCGAATTTTCCATCTGCAATGAGGACTGCCTTACACAATGAAGGGTACGCTGTACCAGTAAATGCAGATATGACCTAAACTCATAACTCTGATTCTGACCTAGCTAAAACTGAAAATGATTCCGATGGAAATTAAGTGTTCTTACATATGAAGACAGTAGCTGTTCATCAGAACCATGCTTTCCCAAATTAACAAGATCTCAATGACCTGGTTCGGGATTTAAACCTGTCTAAACAGCAAGCTGAAGTTTTAACTTCCAAACTCAAAAGCTGGAATCTACTTCAAAAAGATGTAAGAATATGTAGTTATCGTAGCCGCCATAGTACATTCGAAGACTGTTTCTCTGAAGAAAATGGTATTCTGTATTGCAATGATATTTGTTCTGTTATGGAAACTCTTGGGCATCAACACCAACCAAATGAGTGGCGATTGTTCATAGACTCCTCTAAAGATAGTTTGAAGGCTGTGTTGCCACATATTTGCAATGACTTCCATCAATACCTGTAGCGCATGCCGCTGATATGAAAGAGTCATATGAAAATATGAAACTGGTTTTACAGAAAATCCAATATGAAAAATATAAATGGTATATCTGTGATGATTTAAAGATCATTGCTTTATTACTTGGTTTGCAACTTGGGTTCCCCACATTTTGCTGTTTTTGGTGCGAATGGGACAGCAGAGATAAGAAGTCTTACTACGTTAGAAAATCATGGCCTAAACGTGAATATCTTATCCCTGGCCAGAACAAAATTGTCACATATCCCTTCAGTGAATCCTGAAAACAATATATTTACCACGATTGAAATATTAAATTAGGAGTAATGAAAAATTTTGTGAAAATTATGGATAAACTTTCTGACGCATTATTGTACTTGAAATGGAAATTACACAAAGTCAGTGATGCTAAACTGAATGAGGGAATTTTTATAGGGCCGAATTGAGCATATGTTTAATTTACTTGTGAATCTCATTCCTATTTCTGATTGTTGTTCCTAAGTACGATAGCGAGAAGATACTAAAGGACAACACGCATACACTATTGAGTAGCACTAAGAAATTAGGACTGGAAGTAAAAATCAATAAAACTAAATATATGGTCACACGTAGAAATACCGTACATTATATAATGGAAATGGACAGTTAATGACAAATGAGGGAAATTTTGAGGAAGTGGCTGAATTCAAATACCTAGGAACCATAATAACGAATAGGAATGAAATGCACAAGGAAATTAAACATAGGCTCAGTTCTGGAAATGCGTGCTATTATGAGTTGCAGAGACTCTTGATGTCCCAACTCCTTTCAAAAAACCTTAAACTGAAAATATATAAGACTATTATTCTACCAGTTATATTATATAGGTGCGAAACATGGAATCTTGCTTTAATGGAGGAAAGGAGGTTACAAGTATTTGAGAATAAAGTACTTAGGAACATTTTTGGACCAAAGAGAGATGAATAAACAGATGAATGGAGAAGACTACATAACAATGAACTACATGGTCTTTATAGGAAGCCAGATATAATAAGAAGAGTTAAGTCTCGTAGACTATGATGGGCAGGACATGTTGCAGGTATGGGGAATTATAGAGGTGCATAGAAGCTTCTTGTAGGAAAGCCAGAGGGAAAACGCCCAGTTGGTAGACAAAGAATGAGGAGGGAGAATAACATTAACTATGATTTGAGGGAATTGCATTATACAGGGAATGATTGGAATGTATTAGCTCAGGAATGGGATGTATGGAGAGCTTGTGTCCGCGCGACCATGAACCTACGGGTTCCATAGTGCCAGTGAGTAAGTAAGTAAGTACTTGAATTCAGCCACTCCCTCAAAATTTCCCTCATTTGCCATTAGCTGTACATTCCCATTATATAATGTATTTCTCTGTGCGACAATATATTTAGTTTTATTGATATTTACTTCCAGTCCCAATTTCTTAGTTTTACCCAATAGTGTGTGCATTACAGTGTCTCTTGACAAACCAACTCCTTTCCGATTCCGATTGAGGGTCTTTCCACTTTTTCAGCGGTTGCCCTTTTACCAGCCGGCTGCTGGCCCTTCACATCCACATGTGTCAATCACAGAGGTAGATGATCAACAGCCAGTGTAGGGGTGACATGTGGTTAGCATGTCGAGTCCCGCAGCCGTTATAGCTGGTTCCTCAACCTGGAGCCGCTACTTATTGTAGCTACCCAATTGCCTCACAATGCTGGGTGGGCACCGGTCCCATACTGGCCGAAATACCATGAGAAAATTTCTTCCCCATGGAGAATCGAACCAGCGCAAGTCCCGTAGCTCTGCGCCAAGGCTTCCTACCTTAACCGCTCGGCTATGGCGCGGGACCCCAACTCCTTTCAAAAAACGTTAAACTGAAAATATATAAACCTATTATTCTACCAGTTATATTATAATATGGAAGCGATACATGGACTCTTACTTTAAACGAGGAATGGATATTACGAGTATTTGAGAATAAAGTTCTTACGAATATTTTTGGACCAAAGAGAGATGAACAAACAGGTGAATGGAGAAGACTACATATGGCTAATATGCACACATCTTCTAAAGATTTGATGGCATGATCTAGTACAAAATTAAACAGTAGAGGAGATAGTGTATCTCCTTGCTTCAACCCATTCTGGATTTTAAAGCAGTCCGAAAACTCTTTGCCTAGACGCCCCCTACTCTATGTGCCTTTTTAGATACATTCGTATAAGTCTAACTAACGTTTTAGAAATTCCGAATTCCAGCAGGGTCCTATAAAACTTCTCCCTCTTAATTGAATCGTATGCCTTTTTGAAGTCGACGTATAGTCAATGTACAGTACCATTATATTCCCATTTATTTTCTAAAATCTGCCTTATACTAAATATGTGATCTGTTGTAAACCTGTTTCTTTTATAGTTGAATGCAGGCTTTCACGGCCGGTAATCATGATGTTGAGTGATTCCGGGTTCTGTGGCCGTGGTCCATAGTTGGTGTTGATACCAGACGTTTCGCCCTCAACTGCGGAGGGCATCTTCAGTGGCGAGTGCTTCTAGGCGTGTTTCCTGGTCGGAAGCTCTACTTAGAGTGAACGCTGCGGGTGTTGTATTGATACTAGTGGTGGGAGCAGGGTGAGCGGGCGTGGCTCTTGCTGATTGGCTAATGGTCGTCTCCTTGTTGTCCCTAGTGTTGATGCATTTATTTTCTAGTGTACGGTACCAGGCCTTAGACAGTTTAATACCTTCCTCTTTTCTGTTAATATTTTCCTTATGCTTGTGTATTTCTATAGCCTCTCGATATAATCTAGGGAAATAATAGGAAGTTGTGGCTAAAACTTGTGTATCATCGAATAGAATCTGGTGTCCATTCATAATGGCATGTTCTGCTACAGCCGATTTATCCATTTCTCCTTGTCTGCAGTTTCTTTTGTGTTCTGATAAACGGGTGGCTATACTTCTTTTTGTGGTCCCTATGTATGGTTTACCACACGAACAAGGAAGTCGATATACGCCGCAAGTGGAGAGAGGTGGCCGAGGATCCTTAGCTGAGCGAAGGCAGTCTTCTATTTTTCTTGTAGGTCTGTAAACTGTTTTTATGTTGTATTTTCGTAGGAGTTTTCCGATACGATCTGTGACTCTTTGTACATATGGTAAGTAGGCTATGCTGGTTGAGGGTGTGTTATCCATTCTGACGTGCTGTCTTCGTGGATGTATGGTTTGTCTTATTTCCTTGGATGTGTAGCCATTTTTCTGGAAACAATTGAACAGATGGTGTTGTTCTTGTTTAAGGTGTTGTGGTTGGCATAACTTAGTCGCTCTGTCGAACAGTGTCTTAATGACACCTCGCTTTTGTCTTGGATGGTGGTTAGAGTCTTTGTGCAGATATCGGTCTGTGTGTGTAGGTTTTCTGTAAACTGTATGTTGAATTTCCCCATTGCCAGTCCTTATTATTTGAACATCCAGGAAAGGAAGTCTTCCATTATCTTCTTTTTCCATAGTGAACTGTATTTTGTTGTGTCTGCTGTTAAGGTGTTGAAGGAAACGTTTCCAATTCTTCACTGCCATGTCTCCATACTACGAATGTGTCATCAACATAGCGAAACCAATGTTCTGGAGACTTGGGAGCTGTTTTTAGTGCTTCTGTTTCGAATTTCTCCATGAAAAAATTCGCTACTACTGGGCTTAGAGGACTGCCCATGGCTACTCCGTCGGTCTGTTCATAGTAGCTGTTGTTCCATTGGAAGTAAGTAGTAGTTAGTACATGCCTGAATAAATTGGATATTTCTTCTGTGAAAATCTGTCTAATGTAGTCCATGGTCTCATTTACTGGCACCATGGTGAAAAGGGAAACCACATCGAAGCTAACCAGTATATCTTGAGATGTTACGTTTATATTCCGTAGTCTCTCAATGAAATGTGTCGAGTCTCTGATGTAGCTGTCCGTTTTTCCAAGGAGTGGTTTCAGAAGTCCTGTAAGATGCTTTGCCAGTAAGTAGGTCGGAGAACCGATGGCACTGACAATTGGCCGGAGTGGAATGTTGTTTCTTGTGTATTTTTGGAAGACCATAGAGTCTTGGAGGTTGAGCTTCGGATACGCGTAATTTCTTCTTAATTCCTTCTGGCAAGGACGATTGCTTGATAAGATTGTTGGTTTTTCGAAGAATACCGGATGTAGGGTCTCGCTTGATAGGTTTGTATATATCTGGTGTCAGAATCTCTATTATTTTCTCTTTGTATTCATGTGTATTCATAACAACTGTAGAGTTTCCTGTTTCTTTTATATTCACATTGACCCTTCACACATCTCACAATATTCGAGCGATTTGTATAGAAAAATTGTTTCAGTAGATCAAACATGACGTACACGTGAAGCAAGGTTCTAACTTCCTCATCACAAGATTTAGAGTAAATCGACCCATAACATCTGTTGTTTCATCAACAGAAACCCATATGTAAGTATTTTCTATATGGGGTTTCTCTTATGCTGCCCATTGCCTCCTCATAGCAGAGTTGAAAATAATTTTTGGGTAGTGTTAATTTGCGAGGAACAAATTGCTTCTAATTTTTTTTCAAAAAGTTGTGAATTAAGGCACTTCGGGTTTATGTTATAGAATATTCCTTGCAATCATCACGGGGGCTTATAGAGGAGCAGATTAATTTTTACAAAAAAAACTCCACTGTCGTTGATTGATTTTTTCAAATTAAGCACAGTTATTCTACATGAATTTAGCTTCCAGTTGATAATGTGGCAACTGGAATAGAATTTTTAATTTAATCTTTCCATGTCAGGTAAAAAACAAAATTACCACTGAAATAAGCAAACTAGACCAATTAATGCTTGTATTACTTAAACCTACATTATAATATAGATGTTGGACTTCAATAAAAATTCTATTTGGCTTTATATGGAAGGTACAAATTCTAAAATAAACATTTTTAAGAAGTTGTATATTTTCCTACGAATCTTCCATAGCAAACTGCTGATTTTCCATTAAAATTAAATCACTGAGGTCCATCGTCTTGGGACTATGACTACAGATTTGTGTGTAAAATTATCTTTAAAGCCAACAAATAGTTATCGATATATTGTGAGTTTTCCATTGAAAAATTACATTTTGAGGAAGACGAAACTAAATTGTCAACATCCTTGTAGGTACATCCTTCATTAAAATGCTCTTGCAACATAGATTACAACACCCCCTCTCCACGTGCTGATCATAACCTTCTAATCTTAAACTCCTCTAGGTTCTTCTAGGGTCTAATGTTGACTCTCATGCCCTTTTTTCCGCTGTTTGAACACTTAATATGTCACCAATATTCTTGTGTACTCTCCTATCATAACATCTAATTTATTTAGTACTTGCATTTACTAATATCCCTATTATTGAAGGTGGCCATAACTTCACATACTGCTATTTACAAGGCTTTCTTGCCACTGTTAGTAGTTTCTGGTCCTTTAGTCCGCAATTTGTTGCAGAAGATCTCATTTTCTTTCTGGGTTCTCTTTTCAGGCATCTTAGAAATAACTCTATTCAACTTAATTACTCAAAGTAGGTTCAATGCTTTCCACGATAGCCTTTGGAATGGAGAAGACTATGTAACACTGAGCTGCATGAACTTCATGGAAAACGAGATGTAATAAGAACAGTTAAGTACGTATATTGCATGAGCAGTACAAACGGTACATTAGGATAATGAAAGAGGGGAATAGAAACTCCTTGAAGGGAAATCAGAGGGAAAGTACCCAATAGGAAGACCAAGAAATAGATGGGAGAATAACATTAATATACTAACAAATAGAATTGTCTTGGTGATAAAAATATATTACACAATGTCAATAAAACCCAAGTCAATAAACTAAAATGTTAAAATAATCAAGTGTTTCAATTTTGTGAACTGCGTTTTATTGACTTACTTACTCACTGGCACTATCGAACCTGTAGGTTCATGGCCGCGCGGACATAAGCTCTCCATATATCCCAATCCTGAGCTAATACATTCCAATCATTCCCTGTATAATGCAATTCCCTCAAATCATAGTTAATGTTATTCTCCCACCTCATTCTTGGTCTACCAACTGGGCGTTTTCCCTCTGGCTTTCCTACAAGAAGCTTCAATGCACCTCTATCATTTCCATACGTGCAACATGTCCTGCCCATCATAGTCTACGAGACTTAACTGTTCTTATTATATCTGGCTTCCTATAAAGACCATGTAGTTCATTGTTATGTAGTCTTCTCCATTCAACTGTCAGTTCATCCCTGTTTGGTCCAAACATTTTCCTAAGTACTTTATTGTCAAATACCTGTAATCTCATTTCCTCCCTTAAAGTAAGAGTACATGTTTCGCACCCATTTAATATAACTGGTTGAATAATAGTTTTACATATTTTCAGTTTAAGGTTTTTTGAAAGGAGTTGGAACATCAAGAATCTCTGCAATGCATAATAGCACGCATTTCCAGAATTAAGCCTATGTTTAATTTCTTTGTGCATCTCATTCCTATATATGATTATTGTTCCTAGCTATTTGAATTCAGCTACTTTCTCAAAATTTTCCTCATCTGTCATTAGCTGTCCATTCCCATTATATAATGTATTTCCACGTGTGACCATATATTTAGTTTTATTGATAACTTCCAGTCCTAATTTCTTAGTGTTACTCAATAGTGTGTGCGTGTTGTCCTTTAGTATCTCGTCGCTATCGGCCAATAGTACTGCATCATCAGCATAAACTAACAGCTTATTAATACCATTGAGTTATAAGCCTTCCTCATTCTCGAAAGATTTAATGGCATGCTCTAGTACAAAATTAAATAGTAGAGGAGATAGTGCATCTCCTTGCTTCAACACATTTTGGATTTCAAAAGTGTCCGAAAACTGTTTGCCTACACGAACCCTACTCTTTGAGCCATTTAGACACATTCGTATAAGTCTAACTAACTTTTTAGGAATTCCGAACTCCAGCAGGATACTTTATAACTTCTCCCTCTTAATTCAATCATATGCTTTTTTGAAGTCTACGTATAGTTGATGTACAGTACAATTATATACCCATTTCTTTTCTAAAATCTGTCTTATACTAAAAATCTGATCTATTGGTGACCTGTTTCTTCTAAATGCCCATTAATGATCTCCTAGAATGTCATCAATATAGGGAGTAAGTCTGCTGACTAATATATTTGTTAGAATTTTGTACGAAGTTGAAAGTAATGAGATGCCCCTGTAATTGTTGCAATCAGTTTTATCTCCTTTCTTATAAATTGGTATGATAATTGATTCTTTCCATTCATCTCGAAGAGCTTCTTTTTCCCAAATCATACTAAGCAACCGGCGTATTTTGTCTATCAATTCTTCTCCCCCTGATTTTATCAGTTCTGCTGGGATCTCATCTGAACCTGATGCTTTATATATCTTCAATTTTTCAATCGCCGTTTCAACCTCTGATGCACTTGGTTCTGCGACTAGCATTTCTGCTTGCTGCAAATTATCCTCCTCAATATCCTGTTCTGTATGTACATTTAATAGCTGATTAAAGAAACTTTTCCATCTATTTAATATACTCTTGGAATCTGTAATCATATCCCCATTTTCATTCCGAATTATGTTTGTTCTAGCCTGAAACCCTTTCTTCTCTATACTAATTCCCTGATATAATTCTCTAATATTCCTGTTTTTTGCGTTGAATTCAAGATCATTATCCTTCTCTCTCCAATATTCCCTCTTTTTACTCTTTAGTAACTTGTTGGTTTCCCGTCTGATACTACCCAATTGCTCTAAATTTACCTCATTTGGCTCATGTAAAAATTTCAATTTTGCTAGCTTTCTTTTCTTTGCAATGTCGGCAGTAGATCTATTTCACGGACTTATTGATTTTTCCTTTCCAAAAGAACCCATTTTCTGAACTGAACAGAATCATCGACACCGATCAGGCATGAATCCATAAAATCAGAAACACCATGCGACGTTTCGAACCATAGTCAACAGGGATATCTTACCCAGTTCAACATTACATGGTTGATGGATACTATATGACATGTTATTCTATTTATTTTTGCAGTTTCACTTACTCCATGGAGATTTGAACAAGTTATATAAGCAAGTGCCGAAAAGAATACTTCCTGAGGAATATGGCGGCGAAGCTGGGAAAATGGAAGTCCTTTGGGGTAAATATTCTTAAAACCTTTAAATATGCGCGATTGGTTCAAGTATAATAAATCGAAATAAAAATTAAGAGTTTGATTGTTTCAAATTAAAACTCAATGGAAAGGTGTGATAAGTAATATGTACACTCAAATGTAGCAACATTTAAAGTTAATTGCTCAAATGGTTGCGTTTGACACTCGAAATCACGAGATGAGGGTTCAAAATCCAGTGTCGATAAACTGTCTGAAGTCTTCTTCTGGTTCTCATAATCGCCAACAAACATTGGATTGGATTTTCATTACAGGACACATTTAATCGTATAATTCAAATAAAAGTTAGTTGATTTCTCCACAAAAAATATATGGCAAACACCACACTATGAACAGAGCCTATAGCCTACTTGAAAATTTTCGTTTCCAGTAAACCAGTGATATCCTGCTTGTCTCTGATCACAAGGTACCGGTATTCATATTCAAACCGACTGGGATCGGTGAAAAAAAAATCTTTTGTGCGGCTTTATTCGAAAGAGGATTAAAGCCATCAGTTTTATGGCACGTCTGAGACTCTCAAATCTGAATGAAGAGGTCTCAGCTCTTAATTGTCAGCCGTATCCTGAAGGCAGAACTTATTTAGGCCTCTGCTATAAAAATGCAAATATTAAATCAATCCCTGAATAGTATTAAAACTATCAAACTAGCGTCAAATAAAGATGAATTAGTCAAGTTTGGACTCTTTTTATTCGAGAATTAACATTGAATCCAATGCTGAAATCAAAATGTTTGTATTTATAATGATATAAAATTCTATCTTTCATTACTCATATATACTTATTGAGAAATCAATTGCTTATAAGTAGCGCCCGCTAGTCTGATATGGTCAGCTACACAATAAATTCTATGTTCCTTTTGTCCTCGCAGCATAAACGCTAACGGATACTGCCACAGTATTATAACTATAATGAAATTTATATTACGACGTCAATCAACCCGTCATCGTGACATATACATAGAATTACCTAGATCACATCAAGGAGATGGATTTTCTTAGAATTAATATGGTATCCTTCTGAGTATATGAACTCATCTCAAACATGTCTACAATTTCAAATGAAACTATGCAGAAAAGATCCATTAACAAAATTTTAAATGATGAAACTGTCATATAAGTTGGAAATCCCGCATGCAGTTAGGCCGTAACCTGATACTCTGTACGGGGATCTACACGCCCAAAATCACCCTCACCCCAAATAAAAAGGCCCAGTAACGGCCCATATTACTAAAATGTATGTAAATGTCAGAAGGAGGCTGGTCTATTGGCGAGAGAAATACCAGGTTTTTTCAAGATTCGGAGCTTGATATCTCCCTTTAGGAGGGATAACATGTCGTTTAAGAGCACTTCTACAACCTAGAAATAGGATACATATAAATTCATAATAAATCGTTGACTTAGTTAATTTTGAATTAAGGTGATTTTTTCTAAGTACCATTACTGTGTTAAACTTGGATTCGGTGAAAACGATCACCAATAATAATTGAAGTGATTATAAGCGAACTAAATAATAACCAAATTACTCGCTACTCTAACCACTACCTGTTGATATAAATTGCGATTGCATGCTAACCAACTGTGTATACTGTGCTGAATAAAACGCAGTTTCTGTTCGTACTTTTCGTTAAACATTCGACGTATCTACTGCCATAAACTTCCTTAGATCCCTCAGTTAGGACTGTATTGCTCTCCGACCCTGACTAGTCGGTTTCACTCTAATTCCTCAATCAACCAACTATTACCATATATAACTTAACCTTGAGCAAATCCTTTCTTCCTCCAATCCGAATTAAAAAATTAAAGGATTTTGTTATGTAAAAAATACCTAATTATTTGATACATATATTATACTAGATGTGACATTAGATTAAACACCATATGTTTACTATAAATAAAATTAAATGGAGAAATAATGTTTGAAAGTAAATAGCTTTTCCTTGAGAGGGATATAAACTGCGTGGCTCAGATTATACATCTATCCGTTTTACTCCACGTGCTAACTGTTGGGAATTACCAAACCAAGCTAATTCAATAACACTCATTTTACTACGGGTAGGTCTATCAGAGGTTCATAAGTCCAAGAGACACCTATATAAGAATACGTTGTCATTTAGATGTGAAAAGCCGATTGAATTTTGCTCAGAGTCTCTAATCTAGGATTCAGGTTCTTTTAATAGCTCGAAAATCTTAAGTTTGGGGACCCCGGTTAAAGTTCCTCCCGGAAGACTTGCCCCTTGGATTTTATCTTTCTAAGAATCTATTGAGAAACTAAATCACTAGACAACCCAAACCGAGCGGAATATGCGTGGTGTTGGAAAACTATTTTATCCCATTTACTGTATTTATACCCCTGAAGTCTTCAAAATTATTCATATGTACCAAGTACAATGAATAGTACGGAATTGTCCTTCAATTGTTTAAAATAATTTCTGTATAGTTTTATACATTCGATATTAATAAAATTTATAAATGTAAATGTGGATTCTGGTAATATTACCTTCATTTATTACATTTATATTAAAGATATATAACTTTATACTTATATAAACAGATTTTAAATTTTAGTACAGTACATAAAATTGCTTTTGCTGAATTTAAATAAACTAAAAAATATTTTAGAATGTGCGGTATAAAATACTAACAAAAGAATGCGATTAAACATAGCTTTCATCATTGTAAATATAATGTTGTGAAATGTGTTAATTTTACAGGAGCCTGGATTAAGAAGCTCGAGAGTTACAACCAGTGGTTCTCAGAACACGAGAAATTAAAGTCAGATGAATCCAAACGACACGGAGGCAAATTCAATACAGGTGATCTTTTCGGATTCGAAGGTGCATTCAGAAAACTGGAACTGGATTAATCCACATTCTTAAGTGTAATATAATTGCTTAATGTGCTTTCATATTCCCCATGTTGAGAATTGTTTTGGCAAATATTGGCCTTCTTAGATCTGAAGTTGAGATTTTCTCTGCAATACACTTGTTTTCAGTAAAATACTAAATATGGACTACGCAACTATTCAATGAGACAAAGAAATTGTATACCTTAATGTAATACATGTATGTATCTGGCTTCAACTACTTATTTGCCAGTTAATATAATAACGTACTTACCCTCTGAATTAATATATTAAACGATATAAACAATTAAAAAACATTGACATTATATCTAGTTGTTTTTCTTTTTATGATCTTCGTTGTTTTCTTTATAATTAATTTGCCATATCTATCTGTTCAGCGTACAAATAAATGCAAAAATGATAAACCAAAGATTAACAACCACAGTAATCGCAATAACGTCAGAAGAGCATACAGGTTTTAGGAAAGAAAGAAGTACACAAACAACGTATTCACTTTAAAACAAATAATAGAGAAGCGAACAAATTTCAACTTAGAAACTCAGAATCTCTTTATAGATTATAAGAAGTCTTTTGCCAAAATGTCTAGGCCAATATTATGGACCATACTAAATTGATAAGTTTTCCACCACACTTAATAGTAGTAATTAAAAAAATACACGAAGAAAAAATCAAAAGGAACCAATATATACAACGGGCGGTGTTAGACAAGGTTGCCCATCATCAACCGCTCTTTTTAACATTTATTTTGTCCATATTATAGGATCATGGAAACAAATAACAACTAGGCAGAATTAAATTAAAAAGTCTAATATTAAAAACATTACCATTGAAAATGGCCAGATTGTAATAGCAGAATTAGAAGACGAATTACAAAGAATGCTATATAAATTAATTAAATATAAAAATATATAATATGGAAATATCATCAGCAAAATAACAAAAATAGCTATCAAGGGCGCCTAACTAGTTCGGACAAAGACTATATTAGAAAATTTAGAACAACTGATAAAGTATACCTTCCTAGGTTGAAAAATCATACAAAACGAAACCAGATATAAATAACAAATGTAATAAGTTTAATTATATAACAGCAGCACTAAAAGAAATTTGAAAAATAAAGCCAGGAACGACTCTATGATGAAATTATACAAGACGATGGCAGTTCCTATTATTACTTATCCGAAACATGGACAGTGACAGTACAACCATCTGCAGAAATGAAATTCCTTAGACCAAAGCAGGATATCAAAGAAGAGACAAAAAACAAAACAGAAATAAGACAACAACTAAGAGTAGATGAATTAAACACAATAATAGTGAAATAGAGAACAGACCGGGAACAACGCTTACAAAGATGACTGAAATCAGAATACGAAAAGCAGTATACAATAATTCGCCACGGGGAAGAAGTAGTTTGGGAAGACCGTACAAAGTTGGAAACAGCTGTAATGTGGAGCCGGAACAGACTAATAATAGCTTAAACCGTGAAGAAAAAAAAGAAGATTAATGTTATAAATGAAGACGTGTTATAATTGGAATATAAGTGTCCTACTCATATGAAGATCATTGTTCACCGCAACAAGTCGACCAGTTATATGCTGAGTTGAACAACTCTGTTGTTGCAGTGACGTCAGGTGTTGGGTGAGCGTGTTCGTACAGAAATACTATACTTTTTCAAAATATATTACTTACGTTATACACAAGAGTAAGACTGGAAATGGCGGCTTGAATATCAACATTTACTATTTCGTCACTGTAGTTGTACCAGCTCACCCATCTTGTTTGTTTTCGTTCACTCCCTCCCCTTCGGCGGATTGTTCAACTCAGTATACAACAATACAGTAAGTATACATATAAACAAAAACAAAATATTTAATTCAAGTTTCAATTGAATTTTATTCCGTTTAACGGTGGTTATAAATTATTTCTGATCAGTAGAGTCAGGATTCGTGTGTAATTACATATTTTTTCCTTGATAGCCTATGTTTTTTCGTAATAACCGAAAAAGTTGACGGTTGACATGAATGTAGACCTTAAATTCAAGTTTGATATTATACATTTTTATATATTTTACTCATTACTACATATTTATTAGAATATTACATGTTTGTACATAAAACGGTCTTCAAACATGGGTTCCCAAATTTTTACAAAATTCCAACAAATATATTAGTAAGCAGACTTACTCCTTATATTGATGACATTCTAGGAGATTATCTATGCTGATTTAGAAGAAACAGGTCTACAACAGATCAGATTTTTAGATTAAGACAGATTTTAGAAAAGAAATGGAAATATAACAGTACTGTACAACAACTATACGTACACTTCTATTCAGAGGGAGAAGTTATATAGTATCATGCTGGAGTTTGGAATTCCTAAAAAGTTAGTTAGTCTTATACGAATGTACCTAAATGGCACAAAGAGTAGGCGCGTGTAGGAAATCAGTTTTCGGATACTTTTGAATTCCACAATGGGTTGAAGCAAGGAGATGCACTATCTTCTCTATTATTTACTTTTGTACTAGAGCATGCCATCGAATCTTTAGAGGACGGAGAAGGCCTACAACTCAATAGTATTAATAAGCTGTTGGTTTAAGCTGATGATGTAATTCTGGTCGCTAGCGAAGAGATACTAAAGGCCAACACGCATACATTATTAAGTATTACTAAGGAATTGGGACTGAAAGTAATTATCAATAAAACTAAATATACGGTAGCTAACAAACTAACTGACTAACTGGCACTATCAAACATGTAAGTTCATGGCCGCGCGAATATAAGCTCTCCATATATCCCTATCCTGAGCCGATGTTTTCCAATCATCCCCTTATAACCTACTTCCCTCAAATCATAGTTAATATTATTCTCCCACCTCATTCTTGGTCTACCAACTGGGCGTTTTCCGTCTGGACTAAATATATGGTCACACATAGAAATACATTATATAATGGAAATGGACAGCTACTGACAAATGAGGGAAATTTTGTCGAAGCGGCTGAATTCAAATACCTAGGAACAATAATCACAAATAGGAATGAGATGCACAGAGCATAGGCTCAATTCTGGAAATGCGTGCTATTATGCATTATAGATACTCTTGACATCCCGACTCCTTTCAAAAAAACGTTGAACTGAAAATATATAAAACTATTATTCTACCAGTTATGCATACGCATGCGAAACATGTACTCTTACTTTAAGGGAGGAAAGGAGATTACGAGTATTTGAGAATAAAGTTCTTAGGAACATTTTTGGACCAAATGGACAGGCGAATGGAGGGAACTACATAACAGTGAACTACATGGTCCTTATAGGATGTCATATATAATAAGAAAAGTTAAGACTTGTAGACTGCGATGGGTAGGACATGTGGCACGTATGGGGAATGAAAGACGTGCTTCTTGTAGGAAAACCAGAAGGAAAACACCCGTTTGGTAGACCAACAATGAGTAAGATAATAACATTAACTATGTTTTGAGGGAAGTAGATTATACTGGAATGACTGGAAAATATTATCTTGGGATTGGGATGTATGGAGAACGTATGTCCGCGCGGCCATGAAACTACGGGTTCGATAGTGTCAGTGAGTTAGTTAGTGCCAGTAAGCTGGTAAAATGTCTGTATGATTAGTTCTCAACTCTGTTTGGAGGCTCATATGGTTGACAGGTCATATTCATATCGCTATGTCACTTCATCCTACTGACAGACTACCTCACATTGCAATACAATTCAAGCCCTTGATGATTCTCTAGGAAAACAATGACATGGAATATCCTACAATTAAACAAAATGCAAACCCTCATTAAGTTTCATAGTTTTCATGGAAGACCTTAGGTCAGTTACTTTTCATATTATTTATAATTGATTCAAATATTTATAAAAGTTTGCCACCTCCTCCCCCCCCATCTCCTGAGGACTGAGTATGAGGGTAAGTAAAGGGGCAAATAGTTTCTACCATTTCTAACTATACCAGGATACTCCAAACAGGGTGCCCCTGCTGCTGTTAAAGATAACTCTTTCAAAATTGAATACAGTTTAAAAACATAAAACAATATTTTTCACTGTTTTATTATTCTGGGGTGGAATGAACAATATCAGAGATATGGTGGTCGAAATTAAGTGTGGAATATTCAGATTTCGTCTGATTATTTTCAGTTTTTTTATGCATTAAATTAGTAAGCCTGTATTGTTGTGATTGAATGACTGTGAACGCAGATGAAAATGGCTTCAGCTGCCTCGTCGTTATCTGCGAATATATATGTTGTTAGTAATATCAGGGCCTATATACCTTAATTTTGTTTCAGGACATTCATTATACCCTTTTACACGAAGAATATTCTCGATTGTTTGTTACTTTATCATTGGTATTATTAATGTATTAACATCAATATCATTATAAAGTCAGTATATTATAAGAGAAACCATAAAAAAATAAAGCTCGGACATAGACACTACTTAGTATTTTATTAAGATATACATTTTAATTCCTTATAATAAATATGTAATATTACTTATTTTGACTATTTTTACTACATATTTATGTACATATTTGGACATTAATATTACATAAAATTCAGGATTCTACTGATCAGTTATATTTATTTTGTTTGTCAGTTAAATGTGAAACAGCCCTTTTCTATTTTGCTCCTTCTGATTAATTTACTATTAATCATATATAAAAAATAATGTTTTTTGTTTGTATGTTTTTTTTTGTTTGTTCGTACTTTATGCGCGGCCATACCGTTGATCCGATTGTCATGTTTTCTTGAAAAATGTTCAGGAGATTCCCGGGGTGAACATAGGCTATAAGAGGGTTGTGATACTCATATCCTACACCCTTACAAATCGCCTGTTATAGTGGAAAACGTAAAAAAAAGTAGCTCTTTGGACTCTTACATGGCTTACGCTGCCTAAACCATAGGAATTACAGAAAATTAATGTATCTCAAAAGCTCTACACAAAAGTCCGCGACAGCATATGTTTATCTCTTACGGGTAGCTCACAATAACCATTTTATCTATCTTTCATTGAGTCCCGCGCCGTAGCCGAGTGGTTAAGACAAGAAGTTTTGGCGCAGAACTACGGTACCTCTGCTGGTTCGAGTCTCCATGGGGGAAGAAATTTGTTTCGTGGAATTTCTGCCAGTATGGGACCGGTGCACTGTGGGTCAGAAATGAAATCTAGCTGGAAAATATTATCATGGAAGCATGAATCCTATGAGGTGAGTTGTTTAAACAATATGTTCTCCGATGAATTTTAATGATTATACCTCATAATGTTTACTTCCCAACATTAATTAAATATGGAAAATATTATTTTCACTCACTCTCACCAATTTATCTTTTTTTTCACTCTAATATAATTGTTATATGACGGTTCTTAACTTATCTGCAAAGGAGGGTACAATGCTAATGTTTATGAAGACAATATAAACATCGGAATTTGCCGATGGTTAAGAAATCATCTGGTCTATATCCTAGCTGTGTTATTATCGTTCTGTGTTCAAGTTCAGTGACCAATTCTTCTTATTCTATATGCTTACTTCACCTCAATGTTTGTAATGTTATCGACATATATTAGGTTTTTTCTATATAACCACATATTATGTTAAATACATGTGGAATCACACCTTCCACACACTAAAAAAATTACACAATCATCTTATTTTAAATTCAGCTACAACTAAAACGGTTCTGAAGAGTAGTACAAATTCTAGTTATATTATAGAGTGATTTATGGACTTTAATTCCCGCACAATAACGTGTGTGCAAATTATTGCGTTCTTTTTAATTAGCTTTCTCATTACAGGAGGTAGCCAGCAACTGAGGCCTACCGTTGCGCGCAGGGAATAATTGTTTAATTGAATATGGGGAAGTCCCGCGCCGTAGCCGAGCGGTTAAGGTAGGAAGCCTTGGCGCAGAGCTACGGGACTTGCGCTGGTTCGAGTCTCCATGGGGGAATAAATTTTCTCATGGTATTTCGGCCAGTATGGGACCGGTGCCCACCCAGCATCGTGAGGCAATTGGGTAGCTACAATAAGCAGCGGCTCCAGGTTGAGGAACCATCTATAACGGCTGGGGGACTCGACATGCTAACCAAATATCACCCCTACACTGGCTGTTGATCATCTACCTCTGTTATTGACACATGCGGATGTGAAGGGCCATCAGCCGGCTGGTAAAAGGGCAACCGCTGAAAAGTGGAAAGACCCTCAATCGGATCGGAATATGGGGGAAAATGCTAGATAGAGGCATTAAGTTATCATTTAGTAAACAAATTAGGGGTAGGGGGATGTTGGCAGAATATTTTTAATTAAATTAAAAATCAATAATTTTTTAAAAACGAGTTTCTCGAACGTAAAAAGTTGTGCGCGAGAAAAAAAAAATTATAATGAAATATTCTGATTGGCTAGGAGTGGATGTAAACTTCCCAGTTATGTAGAATTAATTTAGAACAATGACAGTCGTTGGAAAATCTGTTCCATCTGCTTATGCAATTGGAAGATCCAAAATAAATTTCGAAGAGGCTGGAATAAAAGAAATATTCACTTAAGGAGGAATTCCCTCGCGATGAACTTGCTCTTGCAACAGAAATATCACTTTGGTCATATGTTATACAGGATACTGCTGATGTTTTAATGATATTATTAAAAAAACACAAAAAATAGCTTCAAAATAATAATAAACATTACAAACCACCCCGTTCAACTCCCCTATCATCTATGTCGAACGAAAAAATTGTCATTTTGACAATAAAATATCAATATGTCTACATATTAACATGAGACAAGGTGTCAAAAAGAGAGGTTGTGATATTTTATCCACCCTATAATGCTTCTAGGGAAGGAAAATTGTTATGCTACCTTTGCCAAGACAGACATTAAAGCAGAAGTAAGACTTTTTTTTGTTTTATTGCAGCCTCTGCGAAAGATATTTTGGGTCTTACAATTCCATAAGCAGATGGAACAGGGTTTTCCAACGACTATCAGTGCTCTAAATTCTTAATAACGGGAAATTTTACGTTTACTTTAACCAATCAGAATATTTCAGTATAAATCTAACTTTCTTTCTCTCGCACAACTTCCTATGTTTTAGAAAATCGCTTTAAAAAATGTTTAAATTTTTTTTAAAAAGATTCTCCGAACATCCCCTAACTGTAATTTATTAATAGAGGATCACTTATTGCCTCTATCGATCACTTTTCTTCAGCGTGGAATGACGTGACGTGTACGCGGGGTGAATTCTTCACCAGATGCGGAAGGACGTAATATGTACGCAATCTGCACGCACTGATATAAACTGTTATTATTATCTTATTTTTTACGTTAACAATTTCCCGTTTATAAAATTGTGATATAGAGACATAAATGTATTTATTACTCCGTATTATCCGATTACATCATTAAATAATATTTTAAAACAATTTTAGTTGTATAGTTATTCTTGTGTCTCCTGACACTTTGTTACATTTATAACTCCATAAAACATTTTTGTGTTATGCTCTATTTTTAGCTGTAACCTTCAAGAAGAAACCGGAATGTTATATTAACCAATAAATGGTCAGTTGACCTTTTTTTATTTATTTTTTTTTCAAAGGAACAAAATCCATGTTTCATCTGTGTTTAGTTCTTGGTGATCTTGTCTAGCGTTTACTAAGGAAATGGCGAAACGTTTATCGAGTTCCGAAATTGAGAATCTTTTAAATTCTCGTTTTAGTGATTCAGAAGAAAGTGTTTTTGATTCTGAAGACGAATCTGAACTAAGTGACGTAACAGTGCCAGAAGCGGAAGTGCATTCTGATTTGGAATGTGATTCAGATGAAAATACTATAGCAGGTCAGGCAGAAGGGGTTGAAATATTTACATGGGAATCCATGTGTAATTATGTCCCAAAACGTGAAACATTCACTAATGTGTTCGGCCCACAAAGTGTTGAAAGAAATGTTAGTAGTGTCGTAGAAGGATTCAAACTTTTCTTCACTCTTGAACTTGTCAGCATGATTGTACCGTTATGCAGATCAGTACATGAAATCTCGGGGTATGCTTTCCTCATTTCGATCCAGAGTGAGATAATGGACCCCTGTGACACTTGATGAAATATAAGATACTTTAGCACTATTTATGTTGATGGGAATAGTACAGAAACCTAATTTTCGCTCTTATTTTTCACGAAATTCGACAATAGCCACGCTCATATTTGGTTCAGTTATGTCCTTGGACAGATTTGAATCTATTTGCAAATTTCTTCATTTTAAAACATTGGTGACCGACAGCTCTGCGTTGCACCCACCGCTGCTGGACCGGACATTTCTGTCAGTAGGGTGGACTTTTAAATTTTAAACCGCGCTAGCACAGTGTGGTTTTTACATCAATATATTTACAATCAATAACAATAATGCATAAGTAAATCTTTATTAGTGTTCTCACCAGACTTTCTAGTAGAAATTGAGGGTTTGATAGCGTTGGAAACATTTACCTTTATGTAAAGGCAAAGTGCAAAAGAGCATACGTAGCGAGTTTCTTTTCTTGTGTTCACTAAAATCGCGGAAAAGTTTTGAGGGTATTTTTCTCTTTCCAATCACAGTTGGTGTTAATTTATTTTTCTTAATGTCTTAGCCTCCCTGGTGGGTCGTGAGGTGGTCTCCTAGAAGTGGTTTCTTTTCTCTCTGTCTTTCCTCGTCTTCTCTGTCATCTGTTCCTAATTTCACGACTGCCAAACAAGAGGCTGTTTCAAGCAAAAAACTCCTGTTTGACATTTTGCTGTTAGGATTTTGAAATTTATGGACCCTGAAAGCATTAATGAGTGTACAATTCCGAAGCCATAATACAACTTTCTAGCACCATTTCACTAATTTTCTAAGGATGGAGTAATATGATAGGTATTGGTCAGCCCTGTCTACACCCTTACATACTTGTTATATTGAAGTATTCAATAGGGCATTTTTACAACTTTACTCCTCCCACTCTCGTGTTGCCTGATGCAATGTGCTAACCATTCTTACGTCTCTTTTATCTTTCCATGTTTGTAGCAAAAGGTCCCCCTTACTACAAAAACACTTTCTCCTGGTTTGAGTTTATTTCCTGCTTCCACAAATGATTTTGAAAGCCCTCTGTTAATCTTTATTGCTTCAGAAGCTCTCGTCTTTCTTTCGAGCAAATTTTCAGCTATAGCCACACTATTATAATAATTATCCTGGTGGACATGATGCCACAGATATAAATTCGGCTCCAGAACACAAAATAGAGTTTCTTTTAATTTTTCCGCTCTGCAAAATATATTTACAGGTTACATACGTATCCCGTATTCGCCTAACTATCCGCACTAAAATTCCATATTTCGCCAGCCGTCTGTCATAAAATTGTAAACAATTCTGTAAAGTTGGCAATTTCATAAAAGAGAAGAGAGGGGTACAAATACAACTAAAATTTATTTCACAATGAGAAGAAACAAAATTGAATGCCTCATTCAAAAGCGAAGAGGCAGGGAAGCCATAGAAAACGTAAAAACGGAAATCTCCGTTACCGGGCGTCTAGCGCTGGTCATTTAAACACGGAGATCTCCGTGGCCCGTCACCAATGTGTTAACAACAATGACATAAAATTCACTACCTATGACGGCCCAACAAAGTTATTTCCGATTTATCCTTTAGTACAATAAATTTCAAACAATGTACGTACCAAAAACAAAATATTTCAATCGACGAATCATTTACATTATGGAAAGGACGTCTATCATTCATTCAATATCTATCGCTAAAACCATCAAAATTTGGAATTAAAACTTTTGAACTCTGTGAATCGACTACTGGCTATTTGTGGTCGTTCATTGTTTATACAGGCAAGGACACAATATTGGATTCTAGTTTGACGTCAGGTGTAGCGAACAAAACTAAGGCCACTGTATTGCAATTTATGGAACCATTACTAGGAAAAGGGTATAAATTGTAGATGGACAACTTTTATAATTCTCCTTCATTAGCAATGCAATTAAAATATTTTAAATCTGACTCTGTTGGGACTCTTCTACAAAATGGGAAACAAATGCCGAAGACAGTAAAGGAGAAAAAATTGAAAAAGGGTGAACTTATTTCACAACATTCAGTTCCAGTTACAGTTATGAAGTGGAGTGACAAAAAGAATGTGACAATGTTATCTACATACCATAGTGACGAAATCAAAATTGTGAAAACAAGAAGAGGGCACGATAAGGTGAAACCGGTGATGATATGCGACTACAATTACTTCAAGGCAGGCGTGGATTTGAAAGATCAATTACTACAAGGTTAGCTGATCGAGAGAAAAAAATGAATAAATGGTCCATGGAAATGTTTAAAAGACTTTTAAACATATGCATACTAAATGCAAGTATTATATACAAGCAAAATATTGGAAACAAAAAGAAATTAATTTGAAATTTAGGGTCGATTTAGTTTAAGGTCTCTTAGCTCAACATGGTTCATATATAGAAAGCAAAGTTCCTGGAAGGCACACGAGCAATAATAATGTACCCAGAATGTTAGAAAGACATTTTTTGGAGAAGATTCCCCCAACAGGGAAGAATTCTAAACCACAAAAGAGATGTGTTGTTTGCAGTAAACATGGAAAGAGAAAAGAGTCAACATACTGGTGTCCCGACTGCCAAGCTGGTTTATGCCTCGAAAATTGCTTTAAAATTTATCACACTAAACTAAATTTCTAAAGCCCATTCAGCTCTGAGTTTTTTTTTCTGGAAGACATTTCTCTTTGTGTAAATATTTCATTGTATTGTTAGGTAGTGTGCCGGTTCTCTGAATCCTTCATAGAATTTGTTGTGTAATTCACTTTTTTAATTATATATGTGAAATATGTTGTTTTAATAATTTTTACAACTGTGAAATAAAAACCATTAATAGTCTACACCTGAAGACATGCTATGTGAGTATTAAAATATTTTTAATTTATTAAATGTTATATTAAGTATACACCGAGATGGAGTCTGAAATAATTTAAATTACGCAGGATCCTTTTAAATGTGTAACTTGAATACTGGCAGTGGATGGCCGGATTTAAACTCCAGTGAAAATTGCTCCCGCATCTGGTTATGACGGGCCATTTAACTCTACCCACGTTGAGGGGTTAAATCAAACAATTCTGTGCGCGCGAAGATAGGCCTCACCTGCCGGTCGCCTCCTCTAATAAAAAGCAATTTACAAAGAAGGCAATAATTTGCACACATGTTACTGTGCGGGAATTGAAGGCCACAAATCAGTATACATTCTAACTAAAATTTGCACTACTGTTGGGAACTGTTTTTTTCGTAGCTCAATTTAAAGTAAAACGTTTGTGATTTTTTTTTGTGTTTCGAAGGTATGATTCCACGTGAATTTAACACAATATCTGGTTGTATAGAAACATGTTAAATATATCAATGAAAAGTACAAACCTTCAGGTAAAGTATCCATACAGAATAAGTAGAATAACTCACTGAACTTCAATGTAAAACGTATTTATTTGTATAGCTCGGTACACAACTGGGATGCGGACCAGATTAGTTCTTAACTATCGGCAACTTTCGATGTTTATATTGTCTACATCAATTTTATAATTACACCCTTCTTTGCAGATAAGTGAAGAACAGTCATCTGGCAATAATTTTAGAGTGGAGAAAGATGAATTGGCGAGAGTTAGTAAAATACTTTCTTCCAGCTAAATTTGGTATCTCGCCCACTGTGTGGTGCCCACCCAGCATTGTGAGGCATTTGGATAGCTACAATAAGTAGCGGCTCCAGGTTGAGAATACCAGCTATAATGGCTGGAGGATTCGACATGCTGACCACATGTCACCCTACACTGGTTAGATGATCGTCTACCTCTGTGATTAACACATGTGGATGTGAGGCCAACAGCCGGCTGGTCAGTCAAAAGCCTTCTAGGCCTGTCGCGCTTTGAGTTTTTTATACCAAAAAAGATCGGGATAAGTAGATTCGCGGGCAAGCGTGCTCTGCGATACCGTTAATCTGATTGAGATGGGGCTTTTTGAAAAATGATCAGGAGATTCCGTGAATGAACATAGGTTATACCTCTAAAAATCACGCTTTGTAGTAAAAAAAATGAAATAAAGTCCCTATTTTGACGCATAAATGGCTTACGCTGCTTAAACCATAACAAATACACAAATTGATGTACACAGAATTGAACATCTGAAAAAACTATACAAAAATGTCGAATATAACAGCTCATGGTTGGTGGTATAAACACATTAACATTTATTTAGGTGTAGCAGCGCACGCCGTGTATATATATATATATATATATATATATATATATATATATATATATGGTATGATAAGAAAAATAAATGCCTGGACGGGATTCGAACCCGGATATCTGAGTCTGTACCTCAGCGTGATATCCATTACACTACCAGGCGAATCCAATTCAAACACTTATTTTTCTTATATATGTATTATACTCTCCATTATTACTAGATGTCGCGAGAACACTGTCTTCACTGCCATCTAGTAGCTGACTATATCAAGTAAGCAAATTAAAGAGAATATTTATTTTACTTTATAGCAGTGACGCTTTATCGATGTTATAATTAAATCTTTAACATTGAGCAATGCAAGCTTAATATGGTATGATAAGAAAAATAAATGCCTGGACGGGATTCGAACCCGGATCTCTGAGTCTGTACCTCAGCGTGATATCCATTACACTACCAGGCGAATCCAATTCAAACACTTATTTTTCTTATATATGTATTATACTCTCCATTATTACTAGATGTCGCGAGAACACTGTCTTCACTGCCATCTAGTAGCTGACTATATCAAGTAAGCAAATTAAAGAGAATATTTATTTTACTTTATAGCAGTGACGCTTTATCGATGTTATAATTAAATCTTTAACATTGAGCAATGCAAGCTTAATATGGTATGATAAGAAAAATAAATGCCTGGACGGGATTCGAACCCGGATCTCTGAGTCTGTACCTCAGCGTGATATCCATTACACTACCAGGCGAATCCAATTCAAACACTTATTTTTCTTATATATGTATTATACTCTCCATTATTACTAGATGTCGCGAGAACACTGTCTTCACTGCCATCTAGTAGCTGACTATATCAAGTAAGCAAATTAAAGAGAATATTTATTTTACTTTATAGCAGTGACGCTTTATCGATGTTATAATTAAATCTTTAACATTGAGCAATGCAAGCTTAATATGGTATGATAAGAAAAATAAATGCCTGGACGGGATTCGAACCCGGATCTCTGAGTCTGTACCTCAGCGTGATATCCATTACACTACCAGGCGAATCCAATTCAAACACTTATTTTTCTTATATATGTATTATACTCTCCATTATTACTAGATGTTGCGAGAACACTGTCTTCACTGCCATCTAGTAGCTGACTATATCAAGTAAGCAAATTGCGTATTTAATTATTCAAAACCGTAAGTTATTATCTATTACACTAGCCAACATTGACAATGTAACTGGAATGAAATAAATGTTCCTTAAGTTTATCGACAATGCTGATAACGAAAACGACAATCAAAAGCTCAAATTAGCTCTCGTTTATAAGTTATAGGACGTGCAATTATCCCTTTTAAATTATGTTTTTTAAGTTAATTTCAGGCAAGCTGCTACAGCATCATCGCCATTTATCCTAGGATTATGCTTCGTATCTCATTCTCTTAGAAAAGAACAGCCCTTAAACGTTACCATTCAAATGCCCCTACCATGTACCCGAGGCGGGAAATTTGAGGGAAAGTGGAATTTTTTCTAAAAAAATCCCTTGTTTCTAACACCTAGTTTTTCGAAAGATTCTGATTTTGTATGTAACGATAAGTGTGCGGAGAATCACAAAATAACACAGTGAGAGATCTGGAATAGCTGAAAAGTAAAGCTGAACTGTTGGAGTATAATTGTCTTGAGAAGACTGTAATAGTGATTTCTCCGTAACCGCCACATGCCATTCCTTCCATTTTTCGAAATTGAAACGAACTTAACAATCTTTAATGATCTGAAGGGACTAATGGCAACTATGGGCAATTAAAAGTGATAAGTAGAGGTTGTTAATCGACTCATCCAAAATAAGTCTCAAGTGTGTCCTACTGCATAATGGCAACGTGTTACTATCGATTCCGATTGGATTTGCACCTTACATAAAAAACATATGTTAACATGAAAGAACACTGTTATTGCGATTGAACTATGACATGTTTAAATGACAGATTTCCGGGAATCTGAAAATCGTAGGCATACTACTTGGGCTACAACAGGGCTATATCACGTTCTGTTGCTTCCAGTGCCTCTGGGATAACCGGGCCATAGCACTTCATTATAAAAAGATTGGCCTAATCATTAATCACTTGAATCAGACCTCACAATGTTATTCAAAAAGCTCTTGTCCAATCCATGAATATAATTCCCCCTGCTCTTCATGTAAAATTGGGCCTAACGAAAATCTCCGGTAAGGTCATGAACAAACGGGGGTACCATTTATCTATTTGCGCCAGAAATTTCCACGGCTTAGTGAGACGCAAAGAAGAGAAGATTTTCGTGTGTCCCCAAATGTACAAAGATGAACATTTCAACACCATCCTGACAGGTAATGAAAAGTTAGCTTGGGATTCCTTTGTTCAAGTATCAATAAATTTTCTGGGGAATAAGAAGGCAGAAAACTATAAGGATATTATGGCAAATGTTCTGCACTGCAACGATAGACTGATGTAAAACATGTTCTTTTAGTTACATTTCTTAGATTTATACTTGGACGTTTTTGCTGACAACTGTGGTGCTTAAGAAATAAGCACGGGCAACGCTTCCACCAGCAAATTTCGAATATGAGAATGAGATACCAGGGAAAGTGGAGTGCATCACAATGTTAGCCCATTACTGCTGGACACTAATTAGGAAATCACCAGCAGGAAATTACGAATGCCAGGCAAAGCAGTTGCACCATCAGTGTACTCCCTCCAAGGTAAATAAATGCACAAGGTTATATAGGCAATAACGTAAAGTTAGCGTAACTTCAAAACGATAGTTAATCTTGCATTTTCGTTAACATTTTCGTTATCAGCACACCCGAAGATATAAAGATTAGCTGTTACTATGCCAGTTACAGAAAAAAGTAAAATTTTGTTGGCTAGTGTTATTTACCGTAATCTTATTCGCGTTTTCATTATTTGCGTTTTAAAAACTTACAACACAGTTCCTGTATTCGCGGCTAAACATTTCTTTATTCTCGTATCCAGTCGGTATATTAGAAGGAATAAGTACCCTTTATTAACACGTCAACAACTTTCTTTTACCGCAGACACATACCAAGGCGGCTTGTACAAAGAGAGATTGAAACCAATGGACAAATAGATATTAAAATATAAAAGCCTTATCGTCACTAAGCCTAACGTTCGTTGATAGAAGCAGCAGCCGCCGTCATATTTAACGTGTGCAATGTCCGTCGATAAATGCCGCCCTCGCAACGATGCGTGTTTTATTGTTTTAACTTGCCATTCGTTGCAATCATTTTGATTGAATAACATGTGCCTCTTCTGCTTTGTTCCCAATTTATATTGTCGAGTAAAACGAAAGAGAATTTTTTTCCGAAGCGGAAACAAATAATGTTGCCCCTTCAAGTAAAAATATAAATGCTTAACAATTTACGCGTTGGGGAGTCGTTTGAATATATATGACGCTGTTTGAATATAAATTAATCAACTGTAGGATTCATCAAGAAATCTGAAGAAAAAACAAGGAATTCTATCGCACAATTCACAGCTGAATATCAATCTGATTTTAAAGCTGCAAAATAGGAAAAAAATAAAAACTAAGTTATTTCATGTCCTTGCCTAAACCTGACAATAGTAATTCATAGAAATTTTTCAATATCTCCCATTAACTTATTTTATTTTGGTAATTGTTATTTATTTTTCGAACCTTGGAACATATCCAATATTTATATATATATATATATATATATATATATATATATATATATCCATAAAAATTACCATTCCACATTCACGGATTCTGTATTCGCGACATATTTACGGAACATATCGCACACAAATATGGAGCTTACTGTACTTTCATATAGTTGCGTGATTTGAAAAATATCGAAATATTATCTACCGATTAATTTTCCATTGCTTTGTTAAATAAATAGTGAATTTAACTAATGTATCTTATAAAATGACATCGACAAAGAAGCAAAGACATACAAATACAGATATGTGGCATATACAATTATTTAAAACAACTCACAATAATAACAAATAACGTAAATGATTGTTGACTCGATAACTGATTTCTCAAAGTGGAATCTAAAATAATGATACTATATAAAATCCATTACGTAAATCCAATATAAGACAAGAAATTGATTAGCTCAAGGTCTACTGGTAATTAAAAATGGTATAAATAAATTCATAGCACATTAGTAATAATGTCATGATTAAGTCAGAGCTTTAATTAAGCCATTTTGATTATAACCATATCCTATTAATTAGCGATGGATCGCCATATAAACTCCTGTACTCTGTTCATAAATATGTGTTTAACGTATATTTGAAGTCCGAAGATATGATCACATTCCAACACTAATAGCAGGAAGTCTCTTAGATTTGGGAAATTTTCTAACTCTTCTATTGAAGATTCTAGATGCTTCGACTCCATAACGTAAACACATGATCACATCATAATCTCTAAGTTAATATTCTTCACTAGTGTACAATTCATTACATGACTCTGCACCATTATAACATGTCCTTGAATTGCCTTCCACAGGAAATTAGGGGCTTTCGGACATTTGAATAATATAAAATGAAAACAAAAATGTATATTTTCTTTTAATTATAATTTAAATAAATAAATAAATAAATAAATAAATAATACAGGCTTTCCACTTTAGAGCAGTTTGCCCTGGATTCCTGCTTTCCAGAGATTCCTATCTTCCCATTGACCATCTTCCATACCCATCTTCGTCATGGCATCATATATTCCCTCATACCATGGTCTTCTATTTCTCCCCCTCTTCCTTCTGCCTGGTACCATTCAATCCAACCCCTGTTTAGGTAACTGGTCCTCAACATCCGTTGTACATTTCCATACTACTGTAGAGCTCTCTTTGTTATCCTAACGATAACAGTTTCTTGTGCATCCATTTCTTGCCAGCTTTCTGATCCATATGTAAGTATACTTTCTATTATTGTCTGTATAATCTCTTTTTTTTGTTTTTCTGGTCAAATTTATATTCCGTAAAAGACCATTCAGGGTCTGCAAGCTGACTGTAACAAGTAAGCAAATTACAGAGAATATTTTTACCTTATAGCAGTGACGCTTTATAGATGTTATAATTAAATGTTTAACATTGAGCAATGCAAGCTTAATATGGTATGATAAGAAAAATAAATGCGTGGACGGGATTCGAACCCGGATCTCTGAGTCTGTACCTCACCATGATATCCATTACATTACCAGGCGAATCCAATTCAAACACTTATTTTTCTTATATATGTATTATATTCTCCATTATTACTAGATGTCGCGAGAACTCGGTCTTCACTGCCATCTAATCGCTGACTATAACAAGTAAGCAAATTAAAGAGAATATTTTTACATTATAGCAGTGACGCTTTATAGATGTTATAATTAAATGTTTAACATTGAGCAATGCAAGCGTAATATGGTATGCTAAGAAAAATAAATGCCTGGACGGGATTCGAAACCGGATCTCTGAGTCTGTACCTCACCGTGATATCCATTACACTACCAGGCGAATCCAATTCAAACACTTATTTTTCTTATATATATATTATATTCTCAATTATGAAGTTTTATAAAATTCATGATGTGTTCCGTTGAGGTTTATTCAAAATTAATATAAAATTATAGAATATTCATCTGAAAGGTCCGTCTCCTCAACTTAATTATCATTTAACTGTAGCGCTTTCGGGACTTGTCCCATCATCGGCAGGATTCAAAACTGGTGTTTCACTGAAGATCTGGTAGAGGGGGTTGCATGTATTGGGTTCGTTTTCGTTTATCAGGCTGTCGTTGTGAGCTGCTTTCATGATTTCCATCTCTTCGAGTACGTTTATCTTCGCTGGATTATTTTATCTGTGCATTACTGTTAGGGTGTTTTCAATATTTAACATGCGATGTCCTTCATGGATAACGTGTTTTGCATAGCTTGATTTACCTTCTGCGTGAATGAAGTCTCGAAATGTTCTTTGAATCTGATGTTAAAACTCCTGTTTGTCCTTCCTATATAAAATTTGTTGCAGTCCTTACATGTCAGTTTATAAACTCCTTTGTTGTTGAAAATGTTATTTTCTTCAATGTTATTGTTTATTATGTTGTTTAATTTGTTATTGGTTCTGTATGCTATTTTTACGTTTTTATCGGCTTTCTTTAGTGCATTGGCTAATTTTGTCGTTCTTTTCCTGTGTATGTAAGTGTTATCCATGTTTTCTTGTTGTTGTCAGATTCTTTTCTAGTTTAGTTATGTTGGTTATGTTGTTCTTCCTTTTTTGTTTTTTTACGAGCTTATCTATGAATTCTTCATTATAGCCATTGGTTTTTGCCATATACTTAATGTAGTTGAGTTCTTGGATATAATTGTCTTTGCTTAATGGGAGTTTCAACATTCTACTGACTAAGCTATTAAATGTACTAATTTTCTGTTGAAAAGGGTGTGTAGAATTTTTGTTTCTGGCCAGAGCATTGTTTGTGGGTTTCCGGTAGATACCGATTTCTAGTTTATTGTTGTGTAGATTTTTGGTTATAGACAAATCTAAGTAGTTTATGCTGTTGTTAACTTCTATTTCTTCGGTGAAAGTGATTTTTTCATGCATGTTGTTTAAGTCTTGTAGTATTTCTTTTTCTTTTCTGTTTTCTGTACTAGTAATATATGAAAATGAATTGCCGATGATGGGACAAGTCCCGAAAGCGCTACAGTTAAATGATAATTAAGTTGAGGAGACGGACCTTTCAGGTGAATATTCTATAATTTTATATTAATTCTCAATTATTACTAGATGTCGCGAGAACTCGGTCTTCACTGCCATCTAGTAGCTGACTCTAACAAGTAAGCAAATTAAAGAGAATATTTTTACCTTATAGCAGTGACGCTTTATAGATGTTATAATTAAATGTTTAACATTGAGCAATGCAAGCTTAATATGGTATGATAAGAAAAATAAATGTCTGAACGGGATTCGAACCCGGATCTCTGAGTCTGTACCTCACCGTGATATCCATTACACTACCAGGCGAATCCAATTCAAACACTTATTTTTCTTATATATGTATTATATTCTCCATTATTACTAGATGTCGCGAGAACTCGGTCTTCACTGCCATCTAATAGCTGACTATAACAAGTAAGCAAATTAAAGAGAATATTTTTACATTATAGCAGTGACGCTTTATAGATGTTATAATTAAATGTTTAACATTGAGCAATTACATCTAGTAATAATGGAGAATATAATATATATATAAGAAAAATAAGTGTTTGAATTGGATTCGCCTGGTAGTGTAATGGATATCACGCTGAGGTACAGACTCAGAGATCCGGGTTCGAATCCCGTCCAGGCATTTATTTTTCTTATCGTACTATATATATATATATATATATATAAAGCGTTACTGCTATAAAGTAAAAATATTCTCTTTAATTAGCTTACTTGTTAATAAGCTACTAGGTGACAGTGGAGACCTAGTTCCCGCTACATCTGGTAATAATAGAGAATATGTATAAGAAAAATAAATGTTTGTTCAGGATTTGCCTGGTAGCGTAAGTGGTAGCGCACTGAGATATCAACTCAGATTTCCGGGTTCAAATCCCGTTCAGGCACTTAATTTTCTTATTTTGTTATATATATATATATATAATATATTATATATATATATATATTTGCTCCTCAAAATCCAACGTCAGTGGTCCACGTCCCGAGGGGTGGGCAACGGGAAGTACGTAATAGCCTATAGGGGCGATGTACAGTGGGGACTAGTTTCCCCGTGACCGCTACGGTAGCCGAGAAGGCCCAATAGGAACCCCGAAAACCAGCAAATGAGGCTCTGGTTAGGTCCCCCAAATGCGGGGGTTGGCGCTGGGCTGACAACCCGTTCCATAAAAAAATAATTATTACGTTTCTTGCAAAGAGAGATTAAGCCGGACAGATCAAAAGGCATAGACTTTGGCTAACAAATAGGACAATGATTTTGGCAACTTGGAACGTACAAGGTTGGAATACTAAGAATAATGAAGTACTTAACGAGATTACAAAGAAGGGGGTGGATATAACAGTTCTGACAGAAACGAAAAGGAAAGAGAAAGGTCAATAAACGATTGGTGAATACATGCATGTATGGAGTAGGGTGGAAAAATCGGAGCGAGCTAAAGGAGGAGTATGAATTTTAATTGAAAAGAAATAGAAATCCTCAATAAGACAAATAGAAGAAATAGATGAAAGATTTATATTTATGGAAATAACAATGTATGGGAAAGAATTAGTAACAATAGGTACGTATGCCCCAACAAACGATGCATCACAAGTAATAAAGGAACAATGTTTTGAAAAATTTGCTGGATTGGTAGAAAAGATTTCTCAATAGAATGAATTAATAATTATGGGAGATTTGAATAGCAGAGTTGGAAAGAGGACAGGTGACATAGTTGGTCCATATGGAGAAGATATTGAGAATGAAAATGGACAACGTTTAAAAGAAGAATGTAAAGTGAATGGCCTAATTATTATGAATTCGATGTTTAAACATCGGGACACCCATAGATATACGTGGGAACAGCGCACTAAAGGTCTACGATCGATGATAATTGATTATGTAATAGTGAGGAAGCGGAGAAATATTATAGTTCAAGATGTTAGAGTGAATCGCGGACCCGAATGTGGAACAGATCATTATATGCTGTCAACTAGGATAGTATGCCCTATAAACAGGCAAAAGGTAAATAAAGATCAAATATAGAAATAGAAAATGAATTAGAAAAATGTAGATATAATCTACATTTACTATAATGTGAGAGTATTAAAAATCTATATGCCCAACGCCTCACTGAAGAATTAAAATTTGGTGCAGATTGCAACTCTGTCGTTATTTATGAACATTTGAAAAAATATGTACATGAAGCAGCAAGAGAAGCACTTGGTCTGGAAAATGATAACCACCATAAAAACCATTGGGTTGTACCGAAATTGACATTTCGGTACAGGAATTACGTCTTACTGCGCAAATTATATGTCATCGCGTCTCCATCTCGAGTGTCATCTTTATGAAAAGTGCCAAATGCTTTCCTAACTATCCCTTCCTTTCCTAGTGCGCACCCTTTGCTATCGCGCATTCCCCCTCTTCCTGTGAACTCTCATAAATAGCTGTGGTTTGTAACATCGAATCATAATCTACTTAGTCACCATTGGAGTCTCGTCACAGCAGTTCAGGAGAGCTGGTTTAGTTTGTTTAGTCCAGTAAGCCAGGGTGGGGACGCTAGGACAATATTTCCCCCAACCCGAGACTGGACTAGAGTGAGTGATAATGTATGTATGTATGTATGTTGATTTATATCATATTTTCTTTTTGTATAGATGATCTACTATGATTTCATTTCTTTGTAAATTGAATATTTATTTATTTATCTTTATATTACATCTGACTATATTTTGACTCGCATTAAAATCTTTAGTTGTGCTTTTTACTTACTCTATGCCTATTCATTCAGTAGTTAACATAAGTCAGATATCAAAGTCAAAATCCGAAAGCTTGCTCAAGCGTGTGTTCGTTCCTTTATCCCAAAGCTTCCACGATTGTGTTTTATAACTCCGTAAACATTACATATTGGGAGAATTTAGTAAAGAAAGTTGAATTCCTCTTTGCCTCTATGGGCCCGGGCAAAGATGTCACAAATTTGAACAATCTATGCTTTCCAATCGAAATAGTGATCAACAATATAACCCTGCGTGGGTGCAAAATGGTAGAACGTGGTTATGTAATAATAAGACGACACAAAAATGGTTTAGCAGAGCGAGGTTCATACTGCACAGGGTGAATAAGGAAATACTTGATATCATAACAGAAAAGAAAAATGCATATCAAAAAAATTAAGTTCCAAGAAAAATGAAGATTATCAAAGTTATAACATACTGAAAAGAAAGGTTAAAGCAGAAGTAAGGAAACATAAAAAAGAAATGTTGGAATAGGGTATGTGGGGAAGTTTAGCATACAGTAGGCTATTCAAAGTCAGCCCAAGCATGGATGACAATTACAAACATGCGAAATGATAATATGACAAAGAGTTTGAATTTAGTACCAATGAAAACTTTTCGGGAATATTTTAAAATGCTTTTAACAGAAACTAGGAGAGAATTTATAGACTATGCTACACTGGATAATGGAAAGGGTGACTTAATAGAACCTATAACACAAGACGAGGTAAGAAACGTGTTGAGAACAGCAAAAAATGGAAAAGCGGCAGGTCCAGGAGGAATAACCATGGAACTAATTAAGTATGGTGGTTCAGGAATTATAAGAATTTTAACTAGACTTTATAATCAAGTGATAGAAGGAGATCCTATTCCAGATGAGTGGAAGTTATCGTATATTAGTGCAATATACAAAAAATAAAGGGAATAAAAGAGATCCAGCAAACTATAGAGGGATCAGTGTTATGGCAGCAATAAGTAGAATGTTAAGTACAATTATTAAATTAGATTGGAGGAACTAATAGAAAATAAAATATCAGAAATACAAACAGGTTTCACAACAGGTCACTCCTGCCTTGGTAATATGTTTGTGATTAGGCAGATTATAGAAAAGATGTTGGCGAAAGGAAAAGAAGTGCATGTGGCATTTATAGACCTGGAAAAGGCATATGACTCTGTACCCATCAACAAGCTCTGGGTGGCAATGGAGAAGTTTGGAATACCTAAATCTCTTGTACGTTTTATAAAAAAGAATGTATAAAGCAAGTATTAAGATTGGAAATAGAGTATCCTCAGAATTTGACATAACAAAAGGATTAAGACAAGGATGCGGGATGTCACCAACATTGTTCAAGATATATTTAGAAGATATATTATTGAAATGGAATAAGTCATGTAGGGAATGGGAATCAACATTAAAGGTCATTAAAGTAAAGTAAAGTGATCCCACAACAGGCCCGGAGGCCCTAGGGGTAGTAGGAGGTTAACCCATTGGAGATACGTTTAAAGCGCCTGGCATGTTCACTGGGAACCCATTTAAATCTCCTCACCGCTACTCCGGCAGCGCTGGACTTTAAATCAGAATACAAAATACACATACTGTGTTCTATGACTTATGTCTTCAGATATTTTGTTTGCCCCTGAATTTCTTTTAGTATCTTGTACTTTTACGAATAGCAAAGGAATGTGGCCTACCTGCTACCCTCTTTTGTGCATTGTAAACCGTTATGTTTTGTTATTTTCAAGGCTGTGAAAGTTGACAAACATTTCAAAAACCATCTTTTTGTAAGAGTTCTCGGACATTGCCTCTAAAGTAAACACAAATCATATGTTCAAACAAGACCGAAAAAAATAACTAACGCAATATAATACTGTACATAATAAAAATAAATATATGAAATATAAATAAGCATAGACCTATACATTATAAAATCAGGAAAAGTTCTTCGTATATTCTTTAATTATCTTAGTTATATATCGACCTGTAAATTATAAAATACTATAGATAAAAACTGGACGAAACTCACCTAATATTTCTACCATCAGTAGCATGCACGGTTACGTTGTCTTACTTACTTACTCACTTACTTACTCACTGGCACTATCGAACCCGTAGGTTCATGGCCGCGCGGACATAAGCTCTCCATACATCCCTATCCTGAGCCAATGCTTTCCAATCATTTCCTGTATAATCTACTTCCCTCAAATCATAGTTAATGTTGTTCTCCCACCTCATTCTTGGTCTACCAACTGGGCGTTTTCCTTCTGGCTTTCCTACAAGAGTTTCCATGCACGTCTTTCATTCCCCATACGCGCAACATGTCCTGCCCATCGCAGTCTACGAGACTTAACTGTTCTTATTATATCTGGCTTCCTATAAAGACCATGTAGTTCATTGTTATGTAGTCTTCTCCATTCACCTGTCTGTTCATCTCTCTTTGGTCCAAAAATTTTCCTAAGAACTTTATTCTCAAATACTCGTAATCTCCTTTCCTCCCTTAAAGTAAGAGTCCATGTTTCGCACCCATATAATATAACTGGTAGAATAATAGTTTTATATATTTTCAGCTTAACGTTTTTTGAAAGGAGTTGGGACATCAAAAGTCTCTGCAATGCATAATAGCATGCATTTCCAGAATTGAGCCTATGTTTAATTTCTTTGTGCATCTCATTCCTATTTGTGATTATTGTTCCTAGGTATTTGAATTCAGCCACTTCATCAAAATTTCTCTCATTTGTCATTAGCTGTCCATTTCCATTATATAAATGTATTTCTACGTGTGACCATATATTTAGTTTTACTGATATTTACTTCCAGTCCTAATTTCTTAGTGTTACTCAATAGTGTGTGCGTGTTGGCCTTTAGTATCTCCTCGCTATCGGCCAGTAGTACTACATCATCAGCATAAACTAACAGCTTATTAATACCATTGAGTTGTAAGCCTTCCTCATTCTCTAAAGATTTAATGGCATGCTCTAGTACAAAATTAAATAGTAGAGGAGATAGTGCATCTCCTTGCTTCAACCCATTCTGGATTTCAAAAGTGTCTGAAAACTGTTTGCCTACACGCACCCTACTCGTTGAGCCATTTAGACACATTCGTATAAGTCTAACTAACTTTTTGGGAATTCCGAACTCCAGCAGGATACTATATAACTTCTCCCTCTTAATTGAATCATATGCTTTTTTGAAGTCTACATATAGTTGATGTTACAGTACCATTATATTCCCATTTCTTTTCTAAAATCTGTCTTAAACTAAAAATCTGATCTGTTGTAGACCTGTTTCTTCTAAATGCACATTGATGATCTCCTAGAATGTCTTCAATATAGGGAGTAAGTCTGCTTACTAATATATTTGTTAGAATTTTGTACGAAGTTGAAAGTAATGAGATGCCCCTATAGTTGTTGCAATCAGTTTTATCTCCTTTCTTATAATTGGTACGATAATTGATTCTTTCCATTCATCTGGAAGAGCTTCTTTTTCCCAAATCATACTAAGCTACCAGCGTATCTTGTCCATCAATTTTTCTCCCCCTGATTTTTATCAGTTCTGCTGGGATCTCATCTGAACCTGATGCTTTATACATCTCTCAATTTTTTCAATTGCCATTTCAACCTCTAATGCACTTGGCTCTGCGACTAGCATTTCTGCTGTCTGTAACTTATCCTCCTCAATGTCCTGTTTCTGTATGTACATTTAATAGCTGATTAAAATAACTTTTCCATCTATTTAATATAGTCCTGGAATCTGCAATCATATCCCCATTTTCATTCCGAATTATGTTTGTTCTAGCCTGAAACCCTTTCTTCTCTATACTAATTCCCTGATATAATTCTCTAATGTTCCTATTTTTTGCATTAATTTCAAGATCATTAATCTTCTTCTCTCTCAAATATTCCCTCTTTTTACTCTTTAGTAACTAGGTGGTTTCCCGTCTAACACTACCCAATTGCTCTAAATTTACCTCATTTGGCTCGTGTAACCATTTCACTTTTGCTAGCTTTCTTTTCTTTACAATGTCGGCACATTCCTCATCAAACCATTTCTTGTTTTTGCCTCTTTTTTAAACAACCAATGCTTTCTGATGCTGACGATTTATTAGTATCTCTTATAGCCTCCCATTCTTTATTTATATCAGTTCCTTCTTCGTTTGCCACATTGTCATCTGAAGATTCCAGTACTTCAAACCTATTAGCAATTTTTGCTTTTGGTATTCTTGCCCGCATTTCAATCATTTTTTTCAAGTTTTTTTAATTCATATTTTAACAGAATCATCTTTAGCGTTTGTTCCTCTCATAAGCGATAGCCGTTGTCTGATTTTCACATTTCAACCGGACCAGATGATGATCTGAATTGCCAGTCTGTCCCCTCTAACTGATCTAACATCAATGATGCTACTGTGCCAGCGTTTATCCACTAATACATGATCTATCTGGTTCCGATTGTTTCTCCATCTGGGGACGTCCAGGTGTATTTATGAATATCCTTATGCTGAAATGTTGTGCTCTTAACAAAGAGATTCTTTGATGTGGCAAATGTGACTAATCTAACCCCGTTGGTCGTTACTATCTTCATGAAGACTGAATTTGCCTATTGTTGGTTTGAATATATCTTCCTGCCCCACTGTTGCATTAAAATCTCCTAAGACAATTTTCATATGATATCGTGAAAGGCTATCAAATAAGCATTCTAATTCGTCATAGAACTCATCCTTGATCTTGTCATCTTTATCTTCTGTGGGGGCATGTACATTTACAAATATAAAATCATGTCGATTACCCTTTAGAATTATGTATGATATCGTATCACTAACAAATTTAATATCTTGGATAGCGGATAGGATCCTCCTTCTGACTAAAAAACCCGTTCCAAATGCAGGTCTTTCTGCACCCCCATAGCATAATGCATAGCTTCCTCTGATTCCTGACTACCTTCTCCTGGCCACCTAACTTCCTGTAAAGCGACTATAAACCAAGGGCGATTTATCCAATTCCCGCGTTAATATCTCTAGTGCCCCGCTATTGTATAAAGTGCTAACATTCCATGTTTCTAGGAACATGTCCCTGTGTTTGAGCCTTTGGCATGGGTTCCCTGAAGTAGTCCCCGCCCGGAGAACCGAATGGGGGACTATTTGACCTCCGGAAAATTTTACCCAAGTAGAACCCATGTCCGCATTTCTTGACGGTTGTATTTTTACGGTGAAAGGTCGTCACTCTTTCTACCAAGGTACTTATTTCGTCTGGCTTATCACCTTCGACCAGTCCGGCATGGGTAACCCTATCGGCAGCAATGCTACCGCCGGCATAGCTCTCAGGATCATTTAAGCACACAAGCCACTCCACCACGACAAGGTAAAGATACCATGGAACGGTTACGTTGTCACTGTATATTATTTCATCGTTCGAATCTTCGTTCCATGATAATTCACTACAATCAGTGTCCCATAACATTTCATTCACTACTTCTCTTAGTTTCTCAATAGCAATACGTTGTGTCCTATTTACGGACATATCGCAAAAAAAAAATTAAATTTACAACTATGAATTTTAACAAATAAACACTGAATTTATATTCACTTATATTTTACCGTAATAAATGCCTACAGCTATAGTCTACTATTCTGTAAATAATAACTAAAATAAACTATACACTACACTAGGCCTATACATATTTACTTTACATAAACAAACAAATTTTACTGACGGTGAACCGAAAATTTAAACCACTAAAAAAACCTAACTTCTTACGGTGGGGGTTATAACACAACAACGAGTCTAGCTCGTTGTGGGGCTGTTTGGACTTTCTACCTGCTCACGAGGGAGACTCGTTAAAAGTCTCCAATGGGTTAAGACTCCCACTTTTTCTAGAAAATCGGCACTTTATGTCAGCCTGGTTGTCAGCCCTGCGTGACGGTCGCCTTTACCCCCAGAACAAGCGTCTGGTACTCATTTCCGTTAGAGGCTGAGTCGAACCCAGGGCCATAGTGCCACCAAAGTGTTTGGGTCAGTTTAAAAATCCTGACCCCTACGGGACTTGAACCCTCGACTCTCCGGCTTGTTGCTCAGTACCTTAACCACTACACTACGGCCATTTCCTGCACAATTTATTATTAGCTGATGACCAGATTATAAACTAGATTATAACTAGATTATAACTAGATAAAGAAGATATAGAATATATGATCCGAAAATTGGTCGATGCATTTGAGGTAGGTGGACTGAAGATAAATTATATTAAAACAGAATATATGGTAATCGGAGGAAATTCAGAAAACCTACAAATAAATAATATGATAATTAAATGTGTTGAAGAATCTAAATATCTTGGATCTATAATACATACATCTGGTACTTGTGAAAAATATATTATTAACAGAGTAAATTGTGCAAGGAAGGCACAATCTGGCTGAAGGGGAATTTATGAGACAGAAATTACACAAAATTAAATGTTATCTTCACGTATGCGTGATGTAAACAGCAAGAAATTTATACTTTAAAAATATATAGATTTCTTTGTTCTCCCTGCAGTATTCATTCACTGAGAGGAAGCATAATTCTTGAATAAGCTAGTCTCCCCAAAATGCTGTGGATGAATGTTTAGTATTGGTTGCTAAGAGACAGTCACACTCCAAAACTTGTTAGTGTATCGTCGACAAGCATTCTCACAGGCTCATGCTCCCCAGTAAATTTCAACTAGTTTTGTCACTGAAAATACAATGCAATATAAAGACATAACATAATTATTACATTTATAGATCCTAAGATGCAATATCCCATTGATGCTACAGCTTTTGTAAATCTTACCAAATATAAAAAAGTAAATTTGAGATGAGATTTTGAAAATGAAATTTGAACTAATTCTGATGACTGTGGATTGAGAAGACCATTGCAATGCACAGCCTCAGTAAATGTGACATTGGACGTGCGAGTTTCATTTATCTTAGAGTTAGCTATCTCTATCTACACATGTTAACATTTATTTTAAAAATTAAGTCTCAAGAAGAGGGGAAAGTGCTTATGCATAACATCATCTTATTTGTTCATCAGTTATTATTTCCAACTTATAAGTGTTATTTTGGCAAAGGGTTTTTGATCAAACTTCGTCGCCTTTTTCACTCCCAGATTTGAAATGCGACCCTAATGTCCGGAGTTGTTGAAAATCGCAGTTAATTATCGACTATGAGTAGGATATGTGGCATGAATGAGGAATGATACAGGGGCATGGACATTCCTTGTACAAAAATCAGAAGGAAAGCGCCTCAAAAATAAGGTGGGAAAATAACATTGTAATCCGCTTGGAACATTCTACACATGTCGTTAGCCAGTAATGAAGTGCTGCAGTGTGGACATATTTACTTCATATAAACTTGAGCGGTATGACAGCATAGACAAATTAAGGTGTGCAAAATGGAACTTATAATTCTAATTAGGCCTAAAATATTATTTGAAATCATGCAATCATTTCACTATCATCTTCTTCATATTTTGGACCTTCAGGACCTTCCGCTCAGTCAGGATCCTAAATCGTCATATGTTCTTCTTGGTCGCCCAACATCTCTCCATCCGGTGGGGCGATAAACCATCGATTGTCGGGTGATTTAATTCCGCTTATCCTGAGAATATATTCTTTCTAATTTTACTCGGTTAAAAATTCGTTTAATGTATCAATTTGAAGTTACTTTCGGACGAAATTATATCATCTCTTGTAGTAACATATATCAAGCGACTGTTCCCAAATATTTTAATTTCTGTATTCTCAGTCTTTTCCTCAATTTTATTGAATCCCATCCTTCACAGCCATAGTCCTATGTTAATAAATAATATGGGCATCGTTGTATAGAATTTGATTTGGGAGTCTTTCCTTGTTTCTATTTTCAAGATTCGAATAAATATATCACGTATTTAAAAAAAATGTACCTGTGTTTATTCAAAAGAAACTGCTATGGGCTCACATCGGTCTCGTCACTCTCGTCGCCATCATCGCCATGGTCTTCCGTCAACCATATTTTAAATGTATTATGACTGTTGTTCTAGAATTTCGTCTCTGACTATTTATTTTACAAAATCGTCTTCTAGAAGCTTTTATGCGTGTTTTAGATAGGAGGCAATTTGTTCTCACGTCATATTGTGAAATTCTTCGTTAACAAGTCGTTTATCGTCAGTATTTTTAAAAGACATTGAAAATATTTTTTTTTTCTATGGGCAACTGTACATGTTACTCGAGCCCAATGGGGATTTTTTTCTTTTATTTCTTTATTATTCAACTGCATGCTCCATTACGTGGAGTAATACTACATGCATGGTGTTCTTATTAAATAACTAGAAAATTAAACAATGTTTACAATTAGATAATTTACTTAAAGCTATGGCCGCTCTCTTCTTCCCTGTTCGGGATGTATGTGTTCGATATTTTTATAATTCCATGAGTTTTGTTTTGATATGTGTAAGACTCTTGTATAAACGCCATATATAGTTTACTTTTTACAGTCAGTTCCATGAGGTTATCTGCAGCTGCTCTTGAGTGCTGTACATTTGTTTGTGTTGGTGTAGTATGTTGGTGTTGTGCCATTTTAGTAGTCTATGTTCATTCTGTACTTTCTTAGAGTGGCGAGCAAAATAGGGCAGTTCTTGTCTAGCGATGTGTGATTTTCACATATTTTTTCTTTCTTGTTGTAGGTATTGTAAGTTACACAGTTTATACATTTGTAGTCTGAAGTTGGAGCTATACATTCTTTTAATTTGCGTTTCCTTGCACACAGGGGACAGGTTTCTTCTCGTGTACATTTATTTTGTGTGTGTGACAGCCTACACTCATTTGAAGCATCTTGAAACAGCGAGATAAGTATTCAGGTGGCAAACTGTCCATCCGATCTTCAGCTTGTTATCTTGTAATCTTCTCCTGGTTTGAGAGTTCACTTCCACAACTAAATTAAACTTATTTGCTTTGGTTTTATATTTAAATTTGGATTGAATATCATTTTCCTTGAGGTTAAGTTCTGGGTTTTGTGTTATTATAATGCTGGATGCATTTTCGATTGTTACGTCTTCCGGTACATTGAATATTACCATCCTTGGACTTAACAATTTTGGTGCATGTACTTCTAACTGATTTCCGGATTTAGAGGTAATTGTTGAGCTGAGTATATTGATTTCATTTTTGCTTTCGGTTTCAATTTCGATTCTTCCACTTCCATCTTTGAAAGTTTTGAATGTTTTAATGCCCACTTTCAGCTCGGTAGGATTTATGTTATCTTTAATAAGTTGTTTAATTGCTTCTGCCGATTGATCATTTCTTTTTGGTTTGATTTTCAATTTGTATCTTCTTTCTGTTTTGTCCTTCAGGACTTCTGAATAAAGGTTCTTTTGTTCGCTGGTAGTTGCCAGATGAAGATTAGCTTTCCTAGGTTCTCTGGGAGGATGTTGCCTGTTGACGTCCATAGATGGTGTCAATTGTCTCGAGTTCAGACCTGACTTCAGGGCAATAAGTACATCTCTGACGCTTTTAATCTCTGATTTAATGGGGATGTAATGACAGTGATGTCGGGGAAGTCGCATTACTTGATGCCCTCTTTCATTATCAAGTAATTGTTTTCTGATTTTTAAAGTCAATCCATCTACGTCTACAATGGCATAATAGCTCTAAGCTGAGTCATAATTTCTCCTTTGTTACATGTTATTAGACCATGTTAATTTAGTTATTCTTATTTTACCACAGATGTCATGGATAGTATGCGGTTAACATACCAACTCAATGAGACATCTAGCAGAGAACTAAGTTATTACTAGGATGGATGAGGTCGATATATTTTGCTACAGACCTCTATATTCAGTCTTAAGGATTTTATACGAACCTCAACATTTTCAAACTAGAGACCGACTGTTTAAAGACACTCCGAAGACTTGCTCGTTGGATTTTTACATGGAACCCGGTGGAATTTGAACCCGCGAGGCAAGGGGAATAACGAGTAATCCAGCGCGGTGTTAAAGGGTTATATGCGTAGTAATAGTTTTTTTTATTTGAGAAAACTGATTTTTTGTAACCATTCTTGAATTTTGCCTTTCCTGCATGAAGTGGTTTCGGAATATTTAAAGTTATAGAGTGCTAACTTGCAATATCCACAATTGCTATACCTCCTTCCTCTAAAAAAATTAACAAATCTCTTATAAAAACAGTCTCTAAATATATATGAGCTCTGATTTTTTTATACTCGGATGTTAATTTAGGCTGAAATTCCCATCTTATTTATCGTATAAAACCTGCCTCTGCCGAACCTATATGACGTACTATTAATTCGCATCCCCTTCTCTACAGGTACCTCTAATTCGCCACTTTTAGAGGAGTAGTGCCAAATATATTTTATTGTATGATTTCGTTTTATCCAAGTATTATCCAACTAAAATATGTTTCTCGTATCTTCAGAAACTTTAACTTTAAATGTTATTAGTAGAAACTTTAAACTTTGCGCGATAATGCCTCTCCTCTCCATAAAATTATTTAAGCTTTCTTACTCAATAATTAAATTCAATTTTATCAAAATAAGACAGTAGTTATTTCGTCCCACCTTTCATTCTTAAGAATTTTCGATCGTCAATAATTTTCTTATATTTGAAACTTAATGGATTCATTGTAAAATATTTTGTCCCGCAGGGATTGGGTAATTTTGGTCTGTGTAAAATTCACCAAGGTCATAAAATGTAAAAATAAAAATGGCAGTAATGCATACTAAGTTTTTCTCAAAGTCGTCTGAATTTGTTATGTATATGTTCCCAGGAAGACAGAAAATGTTGAGGAGCTTCCGCACAGTGTGATATTTGACGATTCTAGGGGGATTTAATTCTTGGCTTAATGATTTTAATATTTTCTTTCTTTATTGTTTATATGCCACTTGTAATATTATTTGAATAAGGTTATTGGTAATTTCAATTATTCGTAATAACGTTTTCCACAAAAAATATTTTTTTGTGTATTATTTTATTCCCAGTATTTTACAAAATTAATTAACACAAATGAGTATCCATATCTTACCAAAACACTTGATTTATTATTTTCATTAAATTATTTTACATAACTTATTTTACAAATAAAAAAAATCACATGTGCATATTATATTTTATATTATATTTTAATATAAACATTTCACATATTATAAAGAACAAATGGTATTTTATTTTATATACAAAACATATAATTATTATGAATTATTTATCATTATTTTTCAAATAAAAAATTCTTTAATTTTATTGTTTTGTAACAAATTCCATAATTTTTATCATTTTACAATTATAAAAAAGTACAAATGGTTCTATATTTCTAAGAACCTTCAATGTATTAAGTATTTTTCAATTTCATTATTTTAAAAATATGTATTGTATTTATTAGAAAGTATATTATGATTTCTATTGGCATTATTCTATAAATTATAACAAAATAAATAATAGTTTTAAAAAAACTAAAAGAACACGCTTTATTAGAAAACTAAAAAAAAGAAAAATAATTTTAATTTCCAATACGCTTGGGAAAAAATAAAGTGGTCAACAAAAGAAAATCATCTCCAACACATATGGAATAAAATTAGAGTTATCAACAAAAAGAAAATAATTTTACCATCAAAAGCGTGGGGTGCTCTATATCAATTAATATATTTGATAATAAACAGATATTGGTAAAAGTAAGCTCTCTAAGAAGAAAATGTAAATATCATAAAAAGCACCCCCACGCTTTTGATGGTAAAATTATTCTCTTTTTGTTGATAACTCTAATTTTATTCTATATGTGTTGGAGATGATTTTTTTTGTTGACCACTTTATTTTATCCCAAGCGTATTCGAAATTAAAATTATTTTTCATTTTTAGTTTTCTAATAAATCGTGTTCTTTTAGTTTTTTAAAACTATTATTTATTTTTATTTTTTAGTTTTAATATTTTAGAGAATAAGATAAAAATGTAAATATCTTTAAATTCGATACTATTGTAGTATGAGCTAAAAGTAATACTCTTCTATAAAAAAAGACCCTCCCAGCCGGATTTGAACCAGCGACGTATGGATTACTGAAATTATATACCACTAAGAGTTCACTGCTCTATCAACTGAGCTCTTACAACGATTGACTAAAAACTCGACAAGTCCGCAACCTATTATACCAGTTTTCATTTTTTTTATTTTCGGATGATTCTGGCCAGGATTTTAGAAACAAAATATGAAATGATTGTATTGTCACGGGTCCCCTACACGTATAAAAAGTTTCAAGTCGATCCAATGTTTCTAAGTGGGTGAACATCGTGTTGAAAGATTCCGTTACATTGATACAAAAACACTTTTTTTGATTTTCTGATGATTATGGCCAGGATTTTAGAAAATAAATATGAAATTATTGTATTGTCACGGGTCCTCTACAAGTATACAAAGCTTCAAGTCGATCAAATGATTTTAAGTGGGTGAAAATCGCGTTGAAAGATTCCGTTACATAGATAGATAGATAGATACAGGCCAAGCTAATATAAAGCGTGTAAAATATAATAGCTTTTCCATTTCTTTCAGAAACATATGTTATGATTTTTTATTCTCATTATTTTATACATATAAAGAAAAAAGAACAAATAATAATGTTTTACAAAAATATTAATCTGCATAAAGTGAGTCATTTTTATCGGAATCTGTTGCATCTATATCAAAAGTATGTGCTGTGAGCAATGAGAGAGCTTCCTGTGTAATTATACCGTGTTTTCGTTTAGGAGTATACCTCAAGTTGGCCAAGGAAGGATCAGAAGATATCAAAAGTCTGTGCAAATATCGCTATTTGTGTCGAACCTCGAAGTTTTTCTTTTGAAATGTTCCCGATGTATTTTATTACCTTTGTTACTTGCTTATTTTGCTTCTTGCGAAAGTTGACCAATCGAAAGAATACAAGAGGCAATGACAAGCTTGCCGTGGCATCAAATTTTGTGACCATTGCTTGGCATATAAAACCAACTGTATTCTTTCAAATACAGATGTCTAGTTTCATCAGCATACTTTCCAACAACATCAGGATTTATGGAAAGCCCACAATAATACGAAATGAAAACGGCGAATTAGCTCAAAATTGACACCTGTTATTTGGGATGTTTTTTTCTGTGTTCCTGAAAAATCGACGAGAAATGTTGCCATTAATCGTATTTCCTGCTTGTTGTGTTGGCATATCCACCAGCAGGCCTGACTAATTCTTGAATCTGTTCTGAATATACTACTTCCTATCCCCAACTTTAGTCTTTATATATTGATGAGTTGAAAGACTGGCATCCATCATCATCGCTCGGGCTCGATCAGCTGATAAACTCTTCGGTTTATCTAGAAACAGCCGTCGACTCTTTTTCATTCTGGTGCATCGTGAAGGTGATGCAAGGGATAATTTTTTTACTGTTGCAGCAGGGTCTTTTTCTTTCCCTTATCATGCAACTTCATTTCAGCAGCAGAATATATTTCTTCCAGGCTTGTTCACCAAATTAATTCTCTAAGTTTCCGCCATTTCATCTTATCACAACTTTCTTCGAATGATTTTAATGGCCTACTAGAAGGCGGTTGATCTGCAGAAGTAGAATCGGTCACGGAAAAATTAATATTTTCTTGTAGCCAGTCTGAATACATTTCCAGGAATCTGCCACGATGACGATAAATATATTTGTTCCATCTTACGTCAATTTGCTGACACACACTTCTCATGTTGGCCTTTAAATTCTTAATAACGACATCAGAGACCGTAACATGTTTAATTTGTTTAAACACAAATTCATACACTGCATCACAATGTTCCCTTTTATTATTTCCGGACCAAACTTCAAAAATTGCGTGCCGAGAAGTAACAAAGAACAATAAGGAAAAGGAACGCAAATGCACGCAACTGTTTCCAACACAAGGAATGCCAATAAATAATGCAATTAGAAGGTCATATACATACATATAAGAACATTTTAGTCTAAAATATGTGGATAAAAACATAAATTGGAACACAGTTAAAAGCCTTCTTTCATATTAATATTCTTGTAAATCAAAACAGATGAAATCTACCTTAAGGTACGTATACACTTGCGCACCATGTTCGTCAGATTTGTACGGGGTTTTAAGGTGCGCGCGCGCGGCGGTTTTTCCCACCAACACTTTGATGGTTCGCTGTTCAGATTTGGACGGGAGCGTGAGAGGTTCGTTGTTTGTCGCGCGCACCCGTAGGTTTTATTTTATGAGTTATTATGGAGTGGTCAGAAGGAAACATGTTAACCTTTAAATTCGCAATGTATGCTGTAGGATACATCAATTAGTTTATTTTATTTAATATTTTTAATAAAAGAGAACAAAACGAATGACTAGATATTACTTAAAAGAAATCAGCACATTGTCAATTTAATTTAGTTTACCACAACTACAGGGAAATCTTATTACTTTCAACTGTGTACAAAATTCTAACAAATATATTCGTAAGCAGATTTAATCCCTATATTGATGACATTCTAGGAGATCATCAACCCGGATTTAGAAGAAATAGGTAAACAACAAATCAGATTTTTAGTATAAGAGAGATTTTAGAAAGTAAATGGAAATATAATGGTACTGTACATCAACTATACGTAAGTAAAGTAAAGTGATCCCACAACAGGTCCGGAGACCCTTGGGGTAGTAGGAGGTTAAGGCTCCCACTTTTTCTAGACAATCGGCACTTTATGTCAGCCGGGTTGTCAGCCCTGCGTGACGGCCGCCTTTACCCACAGAACAAGCGATTATTTATCGGTTATGAGAAGGATATGTGGCATGAATGAGGAATGATACAGGGGCTTGGAAATTCCTTGTACAAAAATCAGAAGGAAAGCGCTTAAAAAATAAGGTGGGAAAATAACATTGTAATCCGCTTGGGACATTCTACACATGTCGTTAGCCAGTAATGAAGTGCTGCAGTGTGGACATATTTACTTCATATAAACTTGAGCGGTATGATAGCATTTCTTAGACAAATTAAGTATACAGGAAAAGGTAAGTTGTAATATATAATATTTTTTTCAATGTTTATTAGGCTATTGCAGTTCGTATATAGAATTGGACGGCGTTATGTATCAACTGATTAATCGCCATCAAAACGTATTTGATGTCATCTATTGCAGTGGCTCATGAAGTACGCAATTTTAGCCCCAAATCTTTGTATATAGCCTTATGATTAAATAAAAATGTAAACGCCATCCATCCTATCAGAGATTTTGTGTTTTGCATCAAAAGCGATAGAGACATGGTTGGTTGCAACTGCTCTGCAAAATGTCTATTGAAGGTTTGTGGGTTTCCAATGTATAGGAGGAGGTTTGTTGAAATTAATAATTTCGACGAACGGAAGACGAGCGGCGCGCGCGCAAGTGAATACACACCTTTACATAACTTAGAGAACCCTACACTAAACATAAACGTCACAATAACACGTAAACTGACTTTATTCTCTACACAAAGCAGCTCGACAGCTCACTAAGACAGTTGTGTTTAGACCTTATTTATGAGTCCTTGCGCATGCCTAGGAACAAAATAATTACACATATATGCTAACAGGTTTGTTTGCATGTAAATTATAAAACCTTCAAATTTTTAATTAAATCCCCCTAGGTTGTTAAAATAGCACACTGTGCTCCGGTCCGCATTTGCTTTTTACTGAACGTATCCGGGACACAGTAGTTTCATTTACGCTTGTTATTAACACTTGATACGTTTTAATATCACGTTTTCTTCGTTCTTGGTCATCAGAACGCTTTCTAAAAATGCGTTAAGAGAAAAGGTACTCAAAATGACCAGAAATGGCATTTTTTGGTTTGTGCCAATAAAATTCTCCAACGTTTCTGGATTATGAATACATACGCATTTATAGCGTTACGACAATTTTGGAGTACTTAAATTGGATTTTTAAAATGGCTTACATCCCTTTAAATCAGGTATGCCACACCTCTTTTCGAATTTCTTGATTTTTTGCATTCTAAGATGTTCGAACTATCGGGTAAAATTTATTTATTCATTTTTAGGCTACTGGCTGCACTGCAGCATAATGTAGCTGTCATGGCAGCAGTGTGAGAATAGTAATTATATCACAATATAAAAGTTTTTAAGGTTACGATTTTCTTGGGATCGTGTGAAAAGTTTTTTTACATTTTAAAGGTTTGTATTTAATGAAATAAGTAGCCCACAGCTAGGCAAGCGTTTAAAAAAACAAAAATTCCATATAATCAACATAGAAACAAAGCAAAAATGGAAATAACATCCTGTAGAAAACCTCGTGTAAGTGAAGGAAATATTGTCAGTTCTTTCAAGAGGAAACTAACGTATAGACAAGAAACTGATTTTATTAATGTAAATAATCTTGTAGAAAATAATTTAGTAAATAATAGTTATAGTAATATTATTATTAGTCTAGATTTGATATCTAGTTTTATTAATAATAATACAGTCTGTGCATATTGAAAATCAGCCAATTCATTATGTATTGTGGAAAACAAAAATAATAGGAGACGCTTGTATTCTGAACTAGCTATTAAATGCAAAGAAATGTGATGCCAGCAATATCACAAAGACCTCAACATGCAGTAGGTATGAATATTATGACATTAATATTAGACTTGTATATGGCCTCAGATGCATTGAAAAAGGGAAAGAAAATGGTATGCTGAACCTTAAGTTTCAAAATTTAGTGACTATACTGAATTTTTAGAAAGAACCATGAAAGTAGTTTCTAGAGGCTCTATGATAAATGCTGCCATCGAAGCTAAACGAGCTAATGATGGTAATGGAGACCTTACCGCAGTTGTTGAAGGGACATGGCAGCAAAGGGGACATGTATCACATCATGGAGTAGTGGCTGCAACTTCCATCATTACAGGCAAAGTACTATATGTTGAAGTATTATCTTATTATTGTAGAGGTTCTAATAATGGTGCAGGAGATCACAAGTGTGTAAAAAACCATGATGCAAAAAGTGGAAGCATGGAGGTAGAGGGTGAAGAAACAATTTTTTCAGCGGTCTCTAGGTGAACGAGGAGTGAGATATGTAAAATACTTAGGAGACGGGGATTCTAATGCCTACAAGACTGTGCGATAGCAAGTCTTCGCAGTAATGGAAACAATTAAACCAATGATTAGAGAATTAAGTGATGTAAATCTAGTGAACAAATGTTGGCATAGTCACACGCAGAACCAGAATGAATAAAAGCTTCAATAACTGTATTTGGTAGCGTCTGCAAAAACATCATTAATGGGATATAAAGTAATATATGTGGGTGTGCATGATGCTGTGATCACATCTAACAATGGGGCTCTGTGTAGACAACTGGTGTTCGAAGAAATGGGACTCGAACCAGGCTCGAACACTCAAATAGCATTGCGTCGCATTGAAATTGACAGAATTTATCATGCAAAGCTAGCAACCCAAACATCAACAATGGAAGCCCGAGTCATAAGGAGGAATGCTGAAAAGCAGAAAGAGTCCATAAATGAGGATGCAGATGACTATGGCACTGGAATGTAATGAAATAAGTCACATATTGCAATAATATTTGGAGCAAAGTTCCTCAAAATATTATATTTAGACATTTAGGTACCATTTCCTCAAAAACTACTAAAGGTAGAAAGCTGAAATTCTGCATACGTCTATTCCACGTTTTTTTATGAATATTGGCCGCCACTTTCACAAAGTTGTAATAAAAATAATGGATTGTAGACTCAAAAGAATGACAAAACAGTGTTATTATCTATTAATTTTCAAAGGCAATTTTTCCCCCATTGAACCAATTGAGATAATCCAATTAGTTTGGCCACACATATTTTTAATTATAATGATAATAAGCACAGAAAATTATGATTTTATATTGCAAGGGGTTTTCGAGAAAAATGTACCCACAATCCTTCATGTTTACAGCATATAAAAATATATATATTTTTCAAAATTTATATATAATTCAGTATATAAGGTAGAGATATTACCTAAACACCAAACTATTACAAAATGTGTTGTGTGCATGGCATAAAATTTTCAGGCTAATTTATTTACAAGTTCATAAGAAATAGTCATTTGATTTCACTGCTGCATAGCAACCATGCGATCAGACTACCATGTCCCCTTAACTTTAAATACTCTGAGTGTTGCCTAGCTACGCAAAACGCAACATTTTTATTTATTTTACTTTTTCATCATTTTACGCCTTTTAGATTTAATATATATCTGTTGCAAATTTGGAAATGTTCCAGAAGAATGGAAGGTAGCAAAAATTCATACAATATTTTAAAATGTTAACAAATATGAAAGCAATAATTATCGAGGAATAAGTCTTCTAAATATATGTTATAAGATCTATGCCCCATCCTCAAACGCCGTCTTAATATTATCATCGCAAGTATGATATCAGAAAATCAAAACAGTTTTAGAAAAGGAAGATCTTGTTCAGACTCTATATATGTTATAACACAACTAATAGACAAACGTACAGAATATAGCTTACAAACATATATGGCATTTATTGATTTTGAGAAGGCTTTTGACAGTGTGAATAGAAAAAAATTATGGAATATAATATTAAACAGAGGCATTCCACAAAATTTGGTTTATATGAACGTTTATATGTAGATAATAAAATATTAATTAGCGTGGGTCAGAAAACACAAAACAATAAAACAGCGACAATAAACAAGGATGTAAACCGAGTAAAGCAACGATGCCCACTTTCGCCATCACGTTTTAATATATATATATATATATATATATATAAACAATGCCATACATAATTGGTAAATTGTTTTAACAGAACATTTTTAAATTCACAATATTTTATTATATACTTTACTTTTTGCAGACTATCAATTGTGATATCTGAGACCGAAGATGGCTTACAACGGGCAATTTACAAATTAAGTAAAATATGTGAAACATGTAACTTGAAAATATCTACTCTAAAAATAAAAGCTTTAGGTTTTCGAGGGTGTGAGCCGCTAAGAGTAAAAATCCAATTTGGGAATAAAATAATAGAACAAGTGAGCAATTTTAATTACCTGGGATACAATGTATCATTTAGAAAAAATGAAGATATTGAAAACAAAATAAATAAATTTAATTATATGTACGGCACCATAAAACGACCACACGCTCAAAGTAAATATAAAGGCAGCACACTTTTAACAATTTTTAAAACCAATGGCGTTTCCAACACTACTGTATATGGATCGGAACACGAGGGTCTCTAACACAAAATCAGGAACGAAGAATATAATCATCAGAAATGAGGTTTCTGAGGAGTTGGCGGGCAATACTGCAAGATATCCGCAGAAAGCCACTAGAACAGACGTGCATTGACTCCCCCCTAACCTTTCTTAACTTCAGCAAAGCTGTTGACCTACAGTAGGGACCAAGACTCTACTCGCATGAGACAACCTCAAGCCACATACATTTGCTCTGCCAGCGCCCTGTATCCTGGTTCGACTCATACCCGTGCGAGTCCGTCAACAATACGTTCCCCCACCTCACTAAATCTAGATGTTCCGCTACTTGGCGCAACGTGCAGGCGGGAGTCCCCCAGGGTAGTATTCTCTTCTTTTCTCAATCTATATAAATGACTTACAAACTGTACTAAAGCACTGCCGTTATCATCTCTATGCTGATGATCTTCAAATTTACCTACATTCACCTCCTCATTCTCTCTATAACAGCTTGACGAAAATGAATGACGATCTCATATCCATTTTTAACTGGTCTTCAAGTATGGATCTAAATCTAAATCCTAACAAGTCACAATTAATTCTAATGGGACAACAAAGACTGCTTACAACTTTTGACATATCTACACTTCCAAACATTACTATAAATAATATAATTATCCCTTATTCTTCTTCAGTAATCGATCTTGGACATCTAGACCCAAATTCAACCTGGCAAACACAAGTGAAACACATACGTAAAAAGACTTTCTCCATCTTACATTATCTTAGACGTTTAAAGAATTTTCTCCCAGTTTCGTTAAAACAAATCCTTGTGCAGAATCTTGTGTTGCCACACTTCGATTATTGTGACATTATATATAATGATCTAAACCATGACTTGTCGCAAAGATTGCAGCGTGTTCATAACGTTTGCATTCGATTCATTTTCAATATCCGCCGTTATGACCATATTTTCGAACACTTTAATAACCTCTCTTGGCTCCGTCTTACTGACAGACGTAAATTGCATTCTCTTTCACTACTTTTCAAGCTTCTGAATTCCTACATTCCTACTAAATAGGCGTCCAGATTTGAGAATTTATCCTCTTACCACAATATTGACACTAGGTCACAAGATAACAGTCTGCTAACAATTCCTCTTCATAGCACTTCCTCTTATTGTACTTCCTTCACAGTAGTCTCTGCCCGCTACTGGAATTTCCTTCCTCAAGATATCAGGGGTTGCCGCACACTTGGCATCTTTAAGTCACGCTTATACAGTTACCTGTTGTCTAATAGTTAATATATCTTTATTTGTTTAAATTTATACTATGTCATTAATATTTTTTCTGTTTTTTATACCTTGTGCATATTATATATTTAATTCGTTAAATTTAGAGTAAATCAAAATAGATTATAAATATTGATTGTATTGTATTGTTTTTATAATATGTAATTGTTTATGTAGTTGTAAGACTATTTTTTTTACATTTTGTATTTTTTAAAAAAACCTGGTTCAGTGGCAGACTAGGCCTTAAGGCCTTAAGTTGCCATGTAAAATAAAGCTATTTGTTTATTTATTATATTCAAACTATTAGATAGAATTACACAATTCAGAGATGAATGAATGGACCACATCAGTAGAATGGATAATAATAGAGTTTCGAAACAGATTCTTCATTACAAACCACTAGGACGAAGAAATTTTGGAAGACCCAGTAAAAGATGGATAGACCAATTCTAACATGATATCGGAATAGACCAGCAGCTCTAATCCTTGATGCTGATAATGACTCTTTCATCACTACAGCTTGCTTTATTTAACTAGATACTGCACGGAATAGATATTTACCAAATCGAAATTAGCATACGGCTCAAGCACTAGGCATGCACCTATGCATGTAAGACTTAACTACTACTGCCTAGAATATTTTATTGAGCCAGTGAAGTTTAAACGTAAAAAATTGTAATTAATGCATGGCAAAATGATTAGGTTTCGATATTATATGTTATTAAACATGTTGCTTATTCAGTCTTCTAAGAATGTATGTTTTATTATCTGAAAAATTCTATTACGGTCATACAAACATACCACAGTGTAAACGAAGGATTGGAAGACCAAGGAAGCAACGGAAAGAACAGCTATAAATTCTGGAGACGGAATGTATCAAGTGGTCCAATCCTTAACGCTCGTGGTAATCTAACAAAGACATTTGTGATTATGTTCACACATGAGGACGGAGGACTATGTTTCAATATAACATATCACTAAAGATCTTGTTTACTCATACTTCTACAAGTGCGTGATATACTTATTATTATGCCAACTGCCTGGCGTTGCCCAGGTGTTTATCCCAATCTACTTGGAATCACTGAGCTTAGTAACCTCGAAAACTATGGATTTGACACTAATCTCTATCAATTGGGACTTTATTCACCCCTTCACACCCATACATATGAGGCTGAATTTGGGTTTAATCATCACTGGGGTGTCTTTATTCAACACAGTGGTTCTCTAAACTATGGATTCGACACTAATATCGACCCTTTGTGATTATTTATACACATAGCCTCTCTCACCCGCTAGATATCCTACCTAAAAATATGGCTTAAATGGTATCGATACTATGACCAATGAACTCAGTGGTCCCATATGTGTGGATTCGATAGTATTCTCGGTCACTTTATGATATTTCATTTTTACTCCTTCTCTGCCCTTCAGAAATTCGGGCTCAAACTTGGGCATAAATGTCATTGGAGCTGTAACCAATCAGCTTAGTGTCCCCAAAAACTGTGTATCAGATACTATTAATAAGGTCATATTAAATATATTATGTATCATTCCTTCTAATTCACAGGTGTTATCTCTGTAATGTCCAAAATCAGTCTTAGGAACCTGGAAAATCTATGAATTCTGTTACTGTTGTCAATTTATTTTTCATCCCTTCTCACTTCCTTTTCATTCTTAGAGGTGCTAGGGGTCAAACATGGACCAAATAAATGATGCGAATATTGCACAGCGGTCCGAACACTAAGGATCGATAATAATATTGGTAAATTTTTTTAAATTTTGTTTTTAACATTTGTCAACCCCTGTCGCTTAGGGTTTGCTAGGAGTTACACGTGGGCTAAAATTTAATGCTTAATGTAACCAATGAGATAAACCACCACAAAACCTATGGAATCGGCGACACTAATCTCAGCCATTTGTTTTATCATATTTTTCATTCATTCTGAACCTTTAGGAATGCCAAGGTCAAACACGGGTTTAAATACATCTGGACTGTCACCAATCTGTTTGCAACCCTTAAAAATATAGATTTGACTCTAATCATAAAAAATTCGGATAATTTATGTTTCGAACTTTTATAGGAATAGGTTTAATGTAAGACAAAATAAAATCTTTCATACCTCTCCTCATAATTCATCTTCAAAGTAACCCATCCTCATGATTCGTCATGAACCCAAAATCGTGATCTACTTACAAGAATAATTATGAGGAGATGTATGAAACATTTTATTTTATCTTATACTATTTTTCATTAATTCTCACCCACTAGAGAGCTGGGTTTTAAACTGGGTCATCTACATTGTAATCAATGAGCTCATCGACAAAGAAAATAATGGATTAGGTAATAATCTCGGAAAGTGTGGATATAGGTTATTATTTTTCCCCCTCTCGCCCCCTACGTATGCTAAAAATTTAACTTGGGCTTATGTGAGACACCTGCAAATTTACCAAACAGGTTATCAACCCCGAAAAGTATGGATTTGAAATTAAACTCGCTCACTGTTTTCATTTTCACCCCTTCGCACCCCCCCTTGATCTGCTAGACGTTAAGCTTGGACTTAATTTGATCTGTCGCAGAGACTGCAACGTCTTCAAAATGCTTGCTTACGTTTAATTTTCATGGACATGGATGTTAGTATCATCTTACAATGCTTCAAATTTCCCTACAAATCTTAGTTTGTCGCTGCTGAGGAGGATGAAACATCGTCATTCGTAGCAGCAAAGAAACGTTTTGAATCTTCGGAAGTGAGATATGACTTAACTTTTATTCCGCACGAGTTCGTTTCCTTGTCAGTTGTAATCTCCCAGCTTCAAGGAAGACGAATTCAGTGAAAATTGTGGATGATGCAGTTAAAATTTTGTAGACTGCGCCAAAGAAATAAGGTTTATTAATAAGGGAAAATTGTAAAATATTATTTTTTTAATCCTGATCTTGAAAAATTTATAAACATTTGAAGAATTCTAGAAATATCAAGAATTAATTAACTTTATTTTCGAACGTTAGTTTAAACAGAATATAACCATTTCCGATGAATAATGATCATTTTTCTATACATTCTAAACTTTTAGAAAATTTTAGATTATGTCTTAAAATTGGGCTTTATTTCAGTTCTTAATTAATTAAGATATGAAACCACTCCATAATATTCGATCCACTTATTTAATTTCAATACAGGATGTACCTTATATTTTTTTAAGTAACAACTTATAATTCAACATATATTTCGTCGCAAACACTGGGTTTACCATATGTAATTATTTCACTGCTAATTATTAAGGATACAGAACTGTTTGTGATTTAATTTTGGCATTTCCTGTATGTGTGTGTGTATTAATAATGCTACGACTTATAGAAACTGCAGGTTCAAGGTCAGACTAGTCCCTGTTCTCAGCCAACTGAAACCGGTTCACAGCTCTCATGTCCAGTTCCTATATTAAATTTCTATCTCAGACCTACATCTACTTCTTCCTTATGTCGAAAGCTTTCCACTGTCGCCAATTAGAATTACATTACCTAATAATTTTATTAATAATCGGTTTGGGAAAAGATTATAAGTTGTAAAACTTCTGATTGTGACATTTACTTCATTCTCCGCCTGTCATCAGACATAGCTAATAGCGTATATAAAGACTTGAATTATTTGATTGAAAAAAAATATTACGAAGCATTTTACAGATATAAAAAAATAGTTTTTTATTACTTCACTTACACATAAGAACGTATTTAACGCCTGACATGAATGACTCATTCTCCTATTGACTGAATCGTGGAAGGCGGTGTGACTCCGGAAGGCGGTGTGACTCCGGAAGGCGGTGTGACTCCGGTGAAAGTCTTCTAATATCTGATTGCAGAGTAAATAAACGGATGATTAAAGTTTAGAAGTGGCTGAACGTTTTACACTTCCAATATTTACTCTAGTGAGAAATTTTGAAACGTGAGTAATATTATTATTTATTACTAATTTAATTAACATCTGAGTAAAAACAATTATTAAAATGTATAATAAATTTCACTCATAACATTGGGTTCCTCTTTACATATTTAATTATCGAGGATCTTTAAGATTACTTCTAGAGAGTAATTCATATAATGTAACATTGATTGTACGCGAATGGATATTTTTGTTAAATTAGTAGTTCAAGTCATTAAAATTCATCTTCAGCTCATATTAAAGCATTCCAATTTTAAAACCCAAAGAATTTGGAATGGAGACAATTACCAGACACGTAGCCTTATATAAATATCATTCTTAATACGTGTTACATTTGCTACAGAAGTTTGTTCAATACTACATACAAAGTGAGTGGTTAATCATTAAGGAAAAGATCAAACATTTTAACACAATAACTGTTGAGTAGTATTCATTTCCGGCAAAAGCCTGTTTAGCAATGCCTTTTTTTAAAATCAAGACACAATTTACACTGAAAATGATACGAAACATTCTAGGAAAATCTATTCTAACCGTCTACTTTAATATTTACATTTCCATTCACATTTGTATACATATTTACATTTACTTTCCAATAAAAGAAGAAGAAGATATCTAGTCTTCTCTATTCATCCTACAATTGTTAATTTTGATATGTCAATGAGTGGATCCCAGCAGGAGTAGAACAGCAATAAATATCTGTCCCTCCCGGGATGAAATCCGGTCTTTCAGTACACAGGCAGATCTCTTGGGTCCTGGGCTACCCTAGTGAAAATTTTTTAATTTAAAAGTATTATAAATTAGAAAATTAAAAATAATATTATGAATAAACATATAATGTATATAATATATATATATATATAATGTGGCGATTTACTTCGGTCACATCTTTTTTAAACTATCAAGATATATGATAAATTTTATTGAAAACAAGGAAAATATTTAATAAGAATATTGTCTTATCTTCATCTTCATTAACATCATCAGAACAACATCCACACTTGTGCCTCGCCTGCTCGCAGGAAAAAGATTCATTTCTAGGCCTATGTATAAATGCCAAGTTTGTTCACATATTCTACATCTCCATTCAACTTCCATTTGACATTTTGCTGTCTTTCTTTAATTATATTACCCTCTTAGGTATCTCGTTTGTGCTCATTCTTTATATTTTCTCCACTCCTCTCAATACACTTGTTTTTATTGAGAGTACGATATCTGGTGATTTATAAAGCTGGTACAGTTGTGAAAATTATTTAATTCTTCAACCTGAAATGGGCTACGTATCTTACGTTATACACTTCTTTCAAAAGTTGCAAGTTTCATTGTATCCATTTGTGACAATGTCCAGCTTTCACAACCGAACATATATACAGTGTTTTGTATAAACAGTAGTAGTAGTAGTAGTAGTAGCAGGACTTTATTAGACAAAAGTAAGATATTTACAATATTATTTACAAATATGGGTCGCACGGGCAGTAAGCCGTACGTGCTTTTGACAGTCCGTTACAATAAATAAATAATTGCTACTAGTGTGAAGAAAAATAAACAACAAAACAAAAAAAAAGCAATAACATTACAATTACATAAAGAAAACGCAATAATATTACAATTAAATAATAACACAGTAGCATTATACACTAAATAAGCAATAACATTACAATTACATAAAGAAAACACAGTAATATTACAATTAAATAATAACACAATAGCATTATACATTAATTAATTTATATATAATCATTAAGAATTAATGTTATTGCATTTTGATAACATATATTTATTCATGAATGAGTGTTGTTCTTATTTTCTGCGTTTTGTCCAGAAATTTACCCACGTTTATCCAATTTTCTGGATTTACCAATAACTCGTAGCATGCCAATCTTTCCCGATTTGAATTTAGAAATCTTTCCGTTAATAACTGACGTCTCCAATATTCTAAATCATTACATTGTCCTAATATATGTATCTCATTTTCAAATTTCCCGCACATTGGACATATTCGCATATCGTGCTCGTCGCTAATTTTTTGCAATTTCCATGCCCCTAGCCTAAACCAAGCAAGCCCTGATCTCTCCTTAAATCCTAGGTTGAGTATATACGATTCTTTTCCCCAGACGTGTTTTAGGTCTCTTTGTAAACACAGTGAGCGTTTTCCTGTACATTCGGCGAAGGTATCTTGTTGGTTTATATCTAAGTACCTCCTCCTTATTTTTCTCCACACGTTCTTGCGATTTTCAGTCCCTTTTTCCCATCTCCAGCCCATCCCAATCTTGTGGAGTTCTCTCCTAACCTCGTCTGCCCAAAATTTAACATCTACGTTTTTAATTTGGTGGTCGTAACAAATTGCTCTAAGCATTGTTTGTTCGCCTTGGATTACTCGCAACCAGTATTTGAGTACACGAATTTTACTGTTTATGTCGACCTGGAATGACCCAAATTCATATAGAATTCCACAGTTAGAAACGGCCTTACTAAGTCCTGTAATATATTTTAGAAAATGCGTATATACCTTATTTAGTATTTCCGTTCTTTGGAAACCCCAAATCTCACTACCATAGTGCATTACTGGCCTGAACATAGCTCCATACATTTTTTCTAATGTGCTGACTGGAATATCAGGCACACGACCCAGAATGCCGAGTACACTGTTAATTTGTCCCCTCACTTTAAATAATGCTATATCAATGTGTTTTTTTCCACTTCCCGTTCATTTTCAACGTCGTACCTAGATATTCAAAATGTTTCACGTTTTGAAGTACTTGATCTTTGTATTTCCATTCCTCTGCTGTACCATAAACCGTCCCATTTTTAAAGGTCATTGTTTTGTCTTACTACAGTATTTAGTATATATACTTGCGCGGTCATGAACCTCCGGGTTCGATAGTGCCGGTGAGTTAAGTAGTTAGTTAGATATTTAGATTTTAAGTATCTTTGTAAACAAAAGTAACATCTATTTGCATTCTTTATTCTCCTATTAATTTCCTCACTTACCTCATTGGTGGAATATTTACTACTGATCCCAGGCATTCAAAGCTATAAACTCTTTCAGATTTAATTCCTTCAGTTTAAATATATGATTCCGTTAAGGTGTTGTTTGTTGTACTCCTTACTACCGTATATCTTGTCTTCCTATCACTAATTCATAAACCCTTTGTTAATGCCGCTTCTTTCAAAACTTTGAAGGCTTGCATATATATGTTTCGACATCGTCTGCATGGCTTTGATTTATAAAAAAATGTACGTAGCCCTCATTGGTATACCTGCATCCCTTAAAACGTTCTCAAATACCGGGTTGAAGAGTAAAGAAGTTGCCGTAAATTACACACATAATAATATTATTCAAATTATACAAAATGTATTAATATTTGAACAATCAATAGCTTTAAAAAATGTAATAGGTGGCGGATATTATGTTATTGATAAAATCTACATTTAGTATTTAATATTAGAGTTAATACCGATTGTTATATTCTGATGTAATATATGTTCGTCCTAGTGAGTGGAAAAGAAGCCACATGCCCTTAACTCCACCAGGCTAAATAAATAAACAAACAAATTAATTAATTAATTAATTAAAAACATACGAGAAAAAAATTACCCAATGGCAGAACTACAGGAAGTACGTAATTCGAATCCTGGAAGAAATTTTCTGATGGAATTTAGACCAATACATGGGACAATCCCATCTAGAAGTATGACAAATAAAGGTAAGTTGTAGGCGCAAAAAAAAAAAGAAATTGATAGTTGCATCCAGAAATAAACTCCCAAGGAATGATAAAATTAGCACTGGGTCATATAATTTTGAAATTGGTAACGAATTCGATTACCTTGGAGCATTTATAACACATATGAATTCACTTATATTACAAAAAAATATACAATCGGAGTTGCTGACAGAGCATATTTTATTCCAATAGTCTAAGATTGTTACAAACTCAATTGGCAGTGTTATCATCCGCATCTGTTATTGGTGATTATACATGTGGATATAAAAATCTGCAGCCGGTTGGCAGATCTGTCGTGCCATGTTTTTAGTGCCCAAAATAAAATAGCAATAACTTACAAGTTCGAAACACTAGCAAATAAAGTTTAAATTTATAATTTAAAATAAATTTTAGTAAATGTATGTCAAATCATCATAGAGATCAATATTTCTCAACGTGCTTTTCTTTATTTTCTTCTTCTTCTTCTATTACTTTAAATTAGGCCTTTTGGCCTGTTTTCACATCATTTCATTTTCAGTCCAAAATTATCACTCCTGCTACTGAACGTAAGAACTAAATTTCTGCAGTTTCTATTTTTCGTCTCTCTTAACAGAAGAGTCCAACATTCACTTGCATATATTAGCAGGGCAGTGATATTATTTTATGAAATTTTAATTCTGTGCTCCTCAAAGTTTTATTTTTCAGTGTTCGTTTTATAGTGCCACACATTCTATAAAATTTATTAAATTTAATAATAATAATATATTTCTTCTGGAAATATGATGCATTGCATCCTAAATAATTCGCTTGTTGTACCTCCTATCTGAATCATTATTTTTATATAAAATATAATCTTTGCACAAATTTGGCAATATGTCCTGGAAAACCTTTATCATACATTATTTCCCACAGTTTATTTCTTGACAATCTATCAAACGCTTTTTCATTGTCAACAAAAACTATGCAAGTTTGTAAATTAAAGTCTCTTCTATTCTGAATAAGTAGTTATATTTTAAATATGGCATCTGAACACGACCGACCTTTCCGAAAGCTAGACTGTTCTTTGCGTAATATATACTCGTTGATTATATTCAGTCGTCAAGTAATAATATTCGCGTATATCTTGTAAACTGTATTCAATAAACAGTTTCCTCTGTAACTTGTGCACTCGTGTCTACTTAATTTTTTTAAATATTGGCCGTATAAGTCCTTTCTTCCATTCATCTGGGATTTTGCACATCCTCCAGCATACATGTAATAATCTGAGAATCTCTCTTTAATTTCCCTTGGAGCATAATTTAAAAGTTCAATATTTAAACAGTGTTTTCCTAGAGTTTTCTTATTTTCTAATATTTCTCTAAGTCTTTGATTTCAAGGAGGTCTATATATGCTATTTCCTTTAATTTGGGGTCAATGCTTATTTCTAACATATTTGACCATATAGTTGTATAATGTTTGAGCCTTTTGTTCTGGTATATTACTTATTTTTACTGTGTCTTTTTCAGTTGATTCAGATGTTACAAATTATTGTAAGCCATATCCAGTTATCCATGGCAATTATACTCTACTTTGGATATATATTTGTCCCAGCTAAGTCGTTTCAAATTCCTTACTTCCTGTTAACAATGACGCTTCTATATTTATAAACAACTCTATGTTCGTCTGATTTTGATTGAATGTATTTTAAGTATGTAAGTAAGTGATCCCACAACAGACCCGGAGGCCCTTGGGGAAGTAGCAGGTCAAGACTCCCACATTTTTCTAGACAATCGGCACTTTATGTTAGCCGGTTGTGAGCCCTGCGTGACGGCCGCCTTTTTCCCCCAGTACATGCGCCTGGTACTCATTTCCGTTAGAGGCTGAGTCGACCCCAGGACCATAGTGCCGCCAGAGGGTTTGGGTCAGTTTAAAAATCCTGACCCCTACGAGACTTGAACCCTCGAACCTACGACTTGTAGCTCAGTGCCTTAACCACTACGCTACGTCGTGCTTTTTTTCAGTAATATCTTGAATGTCATCATTCCATATATATAAAACTTGTTTTTACCTATTTTAGTAGATTGGTCCCTAGAGTTTCCTCGGCAGCTTTTAATATAATAAAAGGAGCGTAAATTTAGATTAGACCACTTTGACCTCATCTATCCACCTAGTGCAAATCCAAAATTTCAGTCGATGACATTAGAACTCATCCTTAGTTATGTATTTAAATCATACTTAAAACTTGAGCAATTTCACTGATAGAAACAGTTTCCTAATTTTCAGATGATTCCTGAAGCTTTAACTCCACCCTCTAAAGAGATTATAGATCTAGTCAGATCTGAACTGGGTCTTAACGAGAAGAAGATCAAAGAAGCTGTTCAGCATCTTAAAGACTGGTTGGAACTTCAGCCCCACCTGCCAAAGGACTACGGTTGTTTTTAATAGGAATACTACATTTTTAATACTCGTAAATTATAGAGTTAAATAGTAATAGCATACCATGTGGGTTAGGTTGGTAGAAAACACTTACATTTTCACGTAATATTTCATAATTATTTATTTTATGTATGATATATATTCTATTATAGAATAATTAATAGTATTGTGACATATATGCATTCATTAATTTTATAAGATTGATGGTACGGACAAATCGAAAACTATAATAAACAGAATTGAAAGCAACTACTGTGCAACTATCAACGTTCCATAATTATCATATCTAACTTGACGTTTTTCCCCCTGTTTTGATCTAAGATTAAAAAATTACGTGTGAGTTTTAAATGTAAGTAACATAAATCAAGACATGAATATCTTGAGAAAAATAAGTCAGTAAAACTTAAGGTTACGCTTGAACAATCCTGGATGCAGGTAAGAAAGTGTGCAGGAGATAACAACAGACAGCGTGTGTGATTGTGCTAGTGCTACTGTCGAGCTTCCATGTTTCAAAATGTTTCGGTCTTGATCTCATAATCTTCCATTTGGAATTCGCAGCTGATATTTAGTACATATGATCCTTATTAAATGACCACTTTGTCAACACAATTTGGTTGTTGGTTTCAAAATTAAAACATTGATACTTCCCGTATTAGTACAATTTATTATTAAAATCAAGCTGCAATATGCTTATTTGTAGGGTTATAAATAAATCCTATAATTAATTATTAATTTGTTAGAGTTGTGCTTAGAAAACCATACAAAAATATACTACTATTAATTGGTGAAATCCAATACATTAAAACAGTTGCTATAATCGTTTATCAATGCATCTATTTTATTAACTGATGGCTTTTTCCTTAATTAAAACAATATCAGGTATAAGAGTATTTTTAACAAAACACTAAAGTAAATAAGATAATTATATTAGTTAACTAAGCTCAGGCTAGGCTGAAGGGGTGACGTTACTCAGGCATGTAAACAACAATACAATTAACTCAGTAGCGCGTTATTGTATCACTAATATGGCCGTTAATGTTCAAATCATTGAAGAGTAACTGCATTGTCCTATTAAGTCAAGTAGACTGTTCTGAAATAATTTTGAGTAATGAAACCCCTCCATGGCATCTTTACCTTGTCGTGGTGGAGTGGCTTGCGTGCTTAAATGATCCTGAGAACTATGCCGGCGGTAGCATTGCTGCCGATAGGGTTACCCATGCCGGACTGGTCAAAGGTGATAAGCCAGAAGAAAAAAGTACCTTGGGCGAAAGAGTGACGATCTTTCACCGTAAAAATAGAACCGTCAAGAAATGCGGACATGGGTTCAACTGGGGTAAAATTTTCCGGAGGTCAAATAGTTCCCCATTCGGTTCTCCGGGCGGGGACTACTTCAGGGAACCCATGCCAAAGGCTCAAACACAGGGACATGTTCCTAGAAACATGGAATATTAGGACTTTATACAATAGCTGGGCACTAGAGATATTATCGCGGGAATTAGATAAATCGCCCTTGGATATAGTCGCTTTACAGGAAGTTAGGTGGCCAGGAGTAGGTAGTCAGGAATCAGGAAGCTTTGCATTATACTATGGGGGGCAGAAAGACCTGCATTTGGAACGGGTTTTATAGTCAGAAGGAGGATCCTATCCGCTATCCTAGATATTAAGTTTCTTAGTGATAGGATACCATACATAATTCTAAAGGGTAAACGACATGATTTTATAATTGCAAATGTACATGCCCCCACAGAAGACAAAGATGACAAGATCAAGGATGAGTTCTACGAAGAATTAGAATGCTTATTTGATAACCTTTCACGATATCATATGAAAATTGTCTTAGGAGATTTTAATGCAAAAGTGGGAGGGGAAGATATATTCAAACCAACAATAGGCAAATTCAGTCTTCATGAAGATAGTAACGACAACGGGGTTAGATTAGTCACATTTGCCACATCAAAGAATCTCATTGTTAAGAGCACAACATTTCAGCAAAAGGATATTCATAAATACACCTGGACGTCCCCAGATGGAGAAACTCGGAACCAGATAGAGCATGTATTAGTGGATAAACGCTGGCACAGTAGCATCATTGAGGTTAGATCAAGTTAGAGGGACAGACTTCAATTCGGATCATCATCTGGTTAGAGTGAAAATCAGACAACGGCTATCGCTTATGAGAGGACCAAACGCTAAAGATGATTCTGTAAAATATGAATTAAAAAACTTGAAAAAAGATGAAATGCGGCAAGAATACAAAATCAAAATTGCTAATAGATTTGAAGTACTGGAATCGTCAGGTGACGATGTGGCAAACGAAGAAGAAACTGATATAAATAAAGAATGGGAGGCTATAAGAGATAATATTAAATTGGCAGCATCAGAAAGCATTGGTTGTTAAAAAAAGGCAAAACAAGAAATGGTTTGATGAGGAATGTGCCGACATTGTAAAGAAAAGAAAGCTAGCAAAAATGAAATGCTTACACGAGGCAAATGAGGTAAATTTAGAGCAATTGGGTAGTGTTAGACGGGAAACCACCAAGTTACTAAAGAGTAAAAAGTGGGAATATTTGAAAGAGAAGATTAATGATCCTGAAATGAATGCAAGAAATAGGAACATTAGAGAATTATATCAGCGAATTAGTATAGAGAAGCAAGGGTATCAGGCTAGAACAAACATAATTCGGAATGAAAATGGGGATATGATTGCAGATTCTAGGTGTATATTAAATAGATGGAACAGTTACTTTAATCAGATATTAAATGTACATATAGAACAGGACATTGAGAAGGATACGTTACAGACAGCAGAAATGCTAGTCGCAGAGCCAAGTGCATTAGAGGTTGAAATGGCGATTGAAAAATTGAAGATGTATAAAGCATCAGGTTCAGATGAGATCCCAGCAGAGCTGATAAAATCAGGGGGAGAGAAATTGATGGACAAGATACGCTGGTTGCTTCGTATGATTTGGGAAAAAGAAGCTCTTCCAGATGAATGGAAGGAATCAATTATCGTACCAATTTATAAGAAAGGAGATAAAACTGATTGCAAAAACTACAGGGGCATCTCATTACTTTCAACTTCGTACAAAAGTCTAGCAAATATATTAGTAAGCAGACTCTCCCAATATTGATGACATTCTAGGAGATCATCAATGTGCATTTAGAAGAAACAGGTCTACAACAGATCACATTTTTAGTATAAGACAGATTTTAGAAAAGAAATGGGAATATAATGGTACTGTACATCAACTATATGTAGACTTCAAAAAAGCATATGATTCAATTAAGAGGGAGAAGTTATAAAGTATCCTGCTGGAGTTCGGAATTCCTAAAAAGTTAGTTAGATTTATACGAATGTGTCTAAATGGCTCAAAGATTAGGGTGAGTGTAGGCAAACAGTTTTCAGACACTTTTGAAATCCAGAATGGGTTGAAGCAAGGAGATGCACTATCTCCTCTATTATTAGTTTTGAATTAGAGCATGCCATTAAATCTTTAGAGAATGAGGAAGGCTTACAACTGAGTGGTATTAATAAGCTGTTAGTTTATGCTGATGATGTGGTACTACTGGCCGATAGCGAGGAGATACTGAAGGCCAACACGCACACACTATTGAGTAACACTAAGAAATTAGGACTGGAGGTAAATATCAGTAAAACTAAATATATTGTCACACGTAGAAATTCAGTATATAATGGAAATGGACAGCTAATGACAAATGAGGGAAATTTTGAGGAAGTGCCTGAATTCAAATACCTAGGAACAGTAATCACAAATAGGAATGAGATGCACAAAGAAATTAAACATAAGCTCAATTCTGTAAATGCGTGCTATTATGCATTTCAGAGACTCTTGATGTCCCAACTCCTTTCAAAAATCATTAAGCTGAAGATATATAAACTATTATTCTACCAGTTATATTATATGGGTGCGAAACATGGACTCTTACTTTAAGGGAGGAAAGGAGATTACGAGTACTTGAGAATAAAGTTCTTAGGAAGAATTTTGAACCAAAGAGAGATGAACAGACAGGTGAATGGAGAAGACTACATAACTATGAACTACATGGTCTTTATAGGAAGCCAGATATAATAAGAACAGTTAAGTCTCATAAACTGCGATGGGCAGGACATGTTGCGCGTATGGGGAATGAAAGACGGGCATGGCAACTTCTTGTAGGAAAGCCAGAAGGAAAACGCCCAGTTGGAAGACTAAAAATGAGGTCGAAGAACAACATTAACTATGATTTGAGGGAAGTAGATTATACACGGAATGATGGGAAAACATTGGCTCAGGATAGGGATGTATGGAGAGCTTATGAACCTATGGGTTCGATACTGCCAGTGAGTAAGTATGTAAGTAAGTAAGAAATATGCTACATACTAACATGTATAACGTGCATTATAAAAACAAACATTTACCTAGTATTTTCTGGTTTCATTACATGTATAATATTTTAATTTTAGATGAAGACAGGTTGGAACGTTTGCTGATCAAATGTAAGAATAATCTGGAGAAAACGAAGCGAACTCTGGACATGTATTACACAGTGAGGACAATTGCTCCAGAACTTATGACAAACTGGAACACCAACACAGAATGGTTTCAGACCATCAGTAAACTCGTGTAAGTTAATTCTCTTCAGAGGTATAATCAGTAACTTTATATATATATATATATATTATTTACAAGAAACTGCGATAAGCAACAACTACCTAGTAATGAGATGTGAACAATAGCGTAGAAGACTAAGCGAAACATGAATATATTACACGATAAGTAAACCTGATATAGAACAAACTGTAACAGTAATGCAGTATGATTAATTTCATCAACAGTAAATTCATGTATGTCTAAATTAATTATTTTCGTGTTCCCGTATTTAACAATTAAATGGGGATGTGGGGTGACTTTACCATCCTAAGCTGAAACTTTAATTATTTTTTTAAGAAAAATATAAATGTATGCTTTGCATTCTTGAGTACCTTCATAATGTGTGTAATTTATTATTTTATAATAACTATATCCAGAAGAATGCTGTTTCGTTTCAAAGTAAAAAAAAAATGTTGTGAAATAATGATGGCACCCCACCCCCCACTTAAGTTTCATGGAACAATACTTCTTATAAAACCAGTTTCTATACGTATTTCAGTGTCTGTCTTTGAGGTAGTATTTCAAAATTCTTAGAATTAATTAGGTCTACACTTGGTAGGTAATGGTAAAACAAGAAAAATATTGTAGGCGTAGTCTTCCACTTCTCAGGAATCCTTATAATGTGTCTATTGAGGGAACTATTAACACGTTAATATAACCTATTCCTCTTTATAAAATTTCAAGAAGCCATTATTATACCTTTAAATTTGATAGCAAAACTTTGAGTGCTGTATCTGAATGCGTTTTAAGTATTTTTTTTTATTGACGACCAACTACTTGCTAATGCCAGAAAAATATAAATGGTGTTAAGATTCGTGTATTTACCATTGAAATTAAAAAACAAATGACCTGAAATTTCCCCACTGTATGTATTAATATGAGATTACCTTTATTTAAAGAAGTTTGTCTATTGCTTAATGTATCTTAATTGTTGGTGTTTACGTATAAGTATTATCTTCATACAGCAGACAAAATCGATCTTAATTAAAAATTGACGAGATATTGCCTACTTTTACAACACTATAATTTCACTATATTTTTTAATTTCTAGGGCATTTATAACACAGATACTCTCGTTCTGGGTACATAAACTAACCATAAACTGTTCTGAAGTTTTAAAAACGTCATTTTTTCTGGGTGTTGTTACCACCGCACCTCCCCAGTTGAGTAACATTTTATCACCTCCCAATTGAAAGGTTAACATTTTAATCAGATGGAAGAACAATCTGGAGGAAAAAAAGTGAACCATCGAAAAATAAACATTTTGGCGTGATGAGTAAAACATTGCTCTAGAACTTTTAACAAACAGTAACTATACATTCCAATAGTTGTGAATAATATGACGGTTAATGTTAGTAACATGAACAATTTGAATAACCACCCACGTATTTGCAAGATACTCGTAGAACGGCAAAGAAATGTTTCATAAATATTTTTAATTTACTAAAACGTTTATATTTTGTATCCTTATTTTTAAAATATATTAACATAATATGTGCTAAAATAATATCAGTGATAATAATTGTTATTAACTCGGATAATATTATATATATATAAGAAAAATATATGCCTGGACGGGATTTGAACCCGGAAATCTGGGTCGGTACCCCAGCGTGTTATCCATTACAACACCAGCCAAATCCAATTCAATCACTTATTTTCTTACACACACATATATATATATATATATATATATATATATATATATTGCAAATGCCCCAGGTTGTCTTTCGACCTTCCTGATGTTCTCTCCTGGCATGGCGTACTTGTAACCCACTTCTGAGTTTGGGGAGCCTGGAAGGCGGGGTTACGTTGCCCCGATGATATGATGGGTGAAGATGATGATGATAATGGTGCGCTAGGAGAGTACCTAATCCTAAGCTTAATCTAAGATGAATATGAATGATGATTATTGCGAAGGCCATATGATTTCGGGGACGGTTTGGGCCTTACAGTTTTCCTGACATTTGTCTTACAGGCGAGGAAAAAACCCCGATAAAAACCGCACCCAGAAAAAGTGTCCAGACCGGAGATCGATCCCGGGTCCGCTGCGTGACAAGGCAGCGCGCTACCTCGAGACCACAGCGGTGAACATATATATATATATATGTTATAATTAAATGTTTAACATTGAGCAATGCAAGCTTAATATGGCATGATAAAAAAAAATAAGTGCCATGTATATATATATATATATAAGCTTGCATTGCTCAATGTCAAAAATGAAATTATAACACACACACACATATATATATATAAACACCGTGTCCATAAAGTATTTCCAACAACTTCCTATAGTAAAACTCAATAAACGTTAGAGTTATGTGGTTTGTGGAGATGAAAGACAAATTCTCAAAGTTTGTGAAGAAATGTCAGCATACTTCCACATGTGCACTTCTTGTCGCCCGCAAAACATCTAAGCGATATTCAATTTCTCGCCATACATTTTGTAGCATTTCTTGAGTGATGCTAGCTACATCATCAGTTATTCTTCTTCTCAAAGTGTTCAAATCAGGCACATGTGTTGCGTATATCATCTCCTTTATATAACCCCAAAGAAAAAATCTAGGGGGTTATGTATAGAGATAGCGGTGACCAAGGTGTTGGACCATCGCGCCTAATTCATCCGTTAGGGAATGTGTTATCCAGCAACTCTCTGGTGGTGCTCTATCATGCTGGAATATCACCGTGGGTTACAGGTCACTAAGTTCATGTACAACGCAAATCTCTAACACGTCAATGTAAATGTTAGCTGTTATTCTATTATAGATAAAAATATGGGATTAATGACCCTGTCCATCATGAAGCCACACCAACATTTACTTTTGGACTATCTCTTTGATGTTCTACGACGACATGAGGATTTTGGGAATCCCATATTCCTATATTGTGCCGGTTTACTTCCCCAGAGAGATGGAAGGTAGACTCCTCTGAGAAACAGACACGCTACACGTAATCACGACATTAATCCTCTTCAAAGTATCCGTCGCAAAAGCAACATGGCGAGGGTGGTTATCTGGCTCCAAAGATTGTGCTATCGGAACTATATAAGCATACAAATGAAGTCGCTCATGTAAAATGGTATGTGCTGTGGACGATGAAATTCTGAGTTCACAAGATTCACGACGAGAAGATTTGGATGGCTTCTTTGAAATGCTTCATGCACAATATTAACACTGTATTCTGTTATGGATGGACGTCCAAACCGTGGACGTGAGTTTACACTTCCAGTCTCTTAAACTTTGTGTACCAACCAACATTACTTTTGTAATCGGATGACGCTCGTCCATATTTCTTCTTAAAATTTCTGTGCACGGTAGTTTGTAACCGTGTCTCATGATACCATAAAACAAATTGAGCTTTCTCATGGTTTGACGTCATTGTAATTATATGTAAAACTAGCAAAAAATTACTTGAGAGATTGTCTTAGATCTGCCAAAGAACCACTCTACTCCATCTTTTTTTAGTTTTCGTCTTGTATGATTCATAACGTTGGTAAAACTTTATGGACACGGTATATATATATATATATATATATATATATATATATATATATATATATAACCTCGTTTTTACATAACACACCTTGGAAGCATTCTCCATCACGTTGGTGCAACCGTGCGGGCGTTCTATCGTCATCATCAGCAGTAATGGCACTGCAATCCATTCTTTATCCGTTTCTTTCTCTTTCCAATTCTACTTTTAACTGTTGACTATTGTCTTTTACAGCATCCAACGAACTTTTATTAGGAATTTCCACAGGTCCCTTTAGAAACATTTTTCCTTCCATGACAATCCTGGGAATCATTTGTCAGTCCATTACCTGTACATCTCCAGCCCATTATAAAGTTTACAATTTAATAGTTGTTGAAATCGCTGGTTCTCTATACAAATGATGTAATTCATTATTATATATTATTTTCCATTTCCTCGGTCATTGAAAGGTCCAATAGGGTTGTGATATTTAATGTAATACGCCACTTCGACTTCCGTTTACGTACAGTTTTATTGATCGATTAAGGATACGTTTCATTGAGGATATGGAACTGTAGGTCTCGTGAATCGGAAATATAGTTAGGTAACTAATATATAAGCAATGACAATATGTACTAATTAAATAAAAGTAAAACTTAAAGTTTTGTTTGATTTTCATATTTATTAAGATATAATTCAGTTCCGGTACACTGTACCTTCTTCAGACATCTTAACAAATTATGAATTGTGTTATTATAGTCATACCAACTGATCTAAGGAACAATACAACAATAATTTATTTAAATTTCTTAATTTAACAAAGGCGATTCATTCAAATCTAGTTGAGAATTTAACAATTTATTACTACTTTTCAATTTATTTAATTCTTCAGCGTCCAAAATTTCGAACGTCTTACCCTTATCACAAACATGTAAAATTTCAAAATTTGGATCGAAAGAATTATTAAATTGGAATAGGTGGTTAGCATATTTTGAATATTTTAAAATACTCAATGATTAAATTGCAATAGGCGGTTAGCATATTTTGAATATTCTAAGTTTCTGTTATTTTAGAATATTCAAAATATGCTAACCACCCATTCGAATTTAATCATTATTTCGATCCAAATTTTCAAATTTTACATGTTTGTGATAAGGGTAAGAATTTGGACCTCTTGGAGCTGTAGAAATAAATAAGTTGAAAAGTACAAATCAACTTGATTTGAATCAGTCGCCTTTGTTAAATTTAAAAATTCAAATAAATTATTGTTGTATTGTTGCTTAGATCAGTTGATATTATTACGTAATTCATGATTTGTTAACATGTCTGAAGAGTACAGTGTACCGAAAGAGCTGTAACTGAATTATATCTTAATAAATATGAAAATCAAATAATATTGTAAGTTTTAATTTTATTTAATTAATATAAATGGATTTTCATCAAGTAAACACCAACTCAATTGATTAAAGACAATATGGACTAGAAAATAATTAATGTTTATTCGACTTGTCGAAGACACACGTTAATGTTGTTGATATAATATAATGAAAGTCCGAGTATCTCTATTTGGTATTCTTTGCTTTCAGAAACTAAATTGAAATAATTTGCTATCACTGACTCGCCGAGGGTATTTCCAGAACCTTATATGAAACATATTCTAACCAAGTAAACTGTAAACCTTGAAATTTCTCCCAACGAAGTGTAGTGACGTACACTTGCCAAAAAAAAAGAATGGGTTTGTGGAATATTTGAATTCCCAGATAAACGACACTGCGAATGCGTATACAGCTCGAGCCATGATACACACCCTACCACATCAAGACTTACTTAATTCTGTTCTATTCTGGGTTGATATGATAACTGGCTCTAAAAGACACTCATAATATTTTGATGTAAAACATATATATAGCTTATGGAATATCAACAACCATGGTTTAATGCAACCTGTTACAAATACAAAAAATATGAACTGTTCGGCTGGATTCGAATCTTCAACGTTTAATTCTGTAGCCCGATGTGGAACGGCAGAGCTAATTTGACGTTCGCAGTGCTACAGTATATTGTTTCTATCTGAAACAGTGTCATGGTTTGTGGTTTGTTTATATTATGCAATAGAATTTAATTTGATTAGTTTAGAATATTTGGGCACAATGACGATATTGTATTATCTTGTTATTTATTCTTTAAATTTAGGATTGTGATATTCACAATTATGGAGTTACTATTTCGTATTAAATAGTCATTGTCTACTCATAACAACTCATTATGTTCCTCATTCTTCATAAGCATGACTAACAGGCACGATATGAGACAGCAAGTTCTAGCTCAAGTTGACGCTGGATAAGGGGCTAGGGCCGCTGCCCGTTTGGTCGGGGTGCCACGGAGCACGACCATTAGATAGGCACTACGATTTCAAGCTTAAGGGGAGGTCGCAAATCGCCCTATTCCTGGGTGTCCACGGATTTTTCAGCGGAAGAGGGTGCTGCCTTATTCCAGGCAGTTCGAGGGGACTCCCTTTGGACTGCTAACGAATCACGATCAACATCTGACTTCCCCGGTTGTGATCAAACTGTTATCAACCGATTGAGGAGCCGTGGTGTTAGGAATGGGAGGGCTGCGCAAAAGGAATGTTTGAGGGAAGAACATGCCACCAACCGTCTTGCCTTCACAATCAGTCGAATGGATTGCGAATGGAGAAATTATTTAATTATGTTCAAAAATAATTATTGTGATAGTCTCTAAATTAACCATATGTTTCAGGTATACTCTCCCCCTTCCTGAACTGACACCGGAAGGAGATCGAGTGACTATAGTCTCGATCAGAGATCGTCATGTAACAAACTTCAACTCCGAATATTATTATAAGATGTTGCTCATGGGTATGCAAATCAGGCTCAAAGAAGATTACAATCGATCCGACATATTTTTAATGGATTATTCCAATTTCACCCTTGGACATGTATGCAAATTTACATTCCCTTCAGTGAAAAAGTTAGAAGTATGTATAATGGTAAGTTAAGAGAAAATAATAAACATTTTAACAATTTCAACTTTATGCTATCGAGATATCAACGAAAACAGTATTAATGATAAAACTAACTGTATATTAATCTCTTTATCAAGTTTTTTTGTTATTTAATTCTCCTCAGCGTTTTTAAGTGTGTGAATTCTGACCAATATTTTTAAAAACCGTCAAATAAATATATACATTTTTTAATCGCTCTGGATTTCGGGATAATATCGCTGCCTCCGACGCAGTGAAGTCTGTTTTATCCCCGGTGGGAGACGTTTCAGGGATGAGGTTTTTTCGTGAGTTTTCCTAACCATTAATCTAAATTTCGGAAAACTTTAAGGCCCCAATAATTTTCGAACTCCATCTGGCCATGTTTGTCATATTCATCCTGGTTAGAATGAATGTATGAACGAATGGAATGTCTTGACTGAAATGTCCATGCTGTCTCGGAGATGGTCCTTGCATTGAGCTCTTCTTTTACCCGGGGTAGACTCTCCATATTTTTGTTTGATATATAAGAATGTATATCATCCAGTGTTTAATTTTCTCTCCTTACGGGTCATTTCCCTACAAAGTCTGGGATACTTGGAGAATTTAATATTAGCTTCAAAGTGTCAGGTTAATCTAACGAAGATAAAGCAAGTTTAAAGTAATTTAAATATGTATGTTATATCACTATAATATGTTCCAAAATATTTGGAATATTAATACAGATGAGATAGAACACCTTACGAAACTATTTATATGTTGCCCTCAATTCCACTCAACAGGACAAACATATCCATCCATAGTAATTCTGCCTGTAGGTAGATCCTTCAGTGCAATCATAGCATGTTCATGCTATGCTTGCAGCTTTACTAGCGAATTGTAGGTGTGGTAGCTTCCCGTTGCTTTCCACACCGCTGAAGAATGATGACGATGATAAGGATGATGATGATGACCATATGAATTCAGGGACCGTTTGGGCCTTAAAGTTTCCCTGACATTTGTCTTACAGGTGAGGAAAAACCCTGATAAATACCTCACCCAGAAAAACAGCCCCGACCGGGGATCGAACCCGGGCCCGCTGCGTTACAAGGCAGCAAGCTACCTCGAGAGCAAAGCGGTGGATGACAAACATATGTTATATTAAAATAGAAGATCAATAGTATTAGAATATCAGGTATAAATAACACATTATATAGAATATTTACGAAGTTATTAAAAACAAAGTTACAAAAAGATGTTAAAGACAAATTAGGAGAAGATCAAAATGGATTCAGACCAGGAAGGTCATGTGTTGACAATATATTTGCAATACAACAGTTAATTGAAAAACGGACTGCAGTTGGAGAAGAAACCCATTTGACAATGATAGATTTAGAGAAAGCTTATGACTCAATTCCGAGGAACAAATTATGGGAAGTATTGGAGAAATACAATATTGACAGAAACCTAATAGAAATTATTAAACAAACCTATAAAGATAACTCCGCTTATGTTAAAATGGGAAATATAATGTCTAATCCTATAAACACCTCAAAGGGATTGAAACAAGGGTGCAGTCTATCACCAATTTTATTTAATATTTATGTAGAATTTATATTAACTAAATGGAAACAAAGCTGCAAAGGTATGGGGATCCCAATAGGCAATAGATTTTTGCTGACATTACAATTTGCCGATGATCAACTGGTTTTAGCGCAAGACAATTTTGATATGGAATTCATGATAAAAAGGTTGAAAAGCACATATGAATCATGGGGTCTCACAGTAAATTTACAAAAAACAGAATATCTGGCAATAAATAGCAATGAAAGAGAAAACTTACTATTGGAAGATGGAATCCAAATAAAGCAAGTGAAACAAACTAAATATTTGGGAATGATTATGGATAACATCGAAGGTATAGGCAAAGAGAACATAAAACATAGAATTGAATTGAGTAGCAAAATAATATCATCATTAATTCCATATGGTGGGATAAGCATATTTGGAAAGACACAAAAAAATATATTGGTAAAAAATTGGTGGAATCTGTTGCAATGTACGGAAGTGAGGTATGGACAATCAATAAGTACTACAAGAATAGACTAATAGCTCTAGGAATGGATTATTTACGAAGAAGTGCCAGAAAGTCTAAATTAGAACGTGTCACAAATAAGGAAATTAGAAACAAAATGGAAGCAGAAGAAAGCATAATTGAAAGAATTGAGGAAAAGGAATTAAAGTGGTTAGGACATGTTTTAAGAATGGAAGATGAGCGATGGCCGAAGCAACTATATGAATGGCATCCTAACAGAAAGAAGAAAAGAGGAAGACCAAGGTTAACATGGAAGGAAAACATGAAGACAGTAATGCAAGCTAGAGTGCTAAGCATCGAAGATGCCCAAGACCGTAGGCTTTGGAGGTTTGGCACGGGAAGACGGCAGCAGCTGTAAAAACCAGAAGATAGATAGATAGAGATACAAATGAAACAAAATCTTGCCCAAATGACATTAACAATGTATTAAGATAAAGACATTAATTACAATTAATGTTCCATTCCATACCATTAACACAGTTTAACCTCTCACCTTATAAGGTGCACATTCCACCCATTTCATACAGTGATACGACCTGTGGAGAGAGGGATTTTAACTGTGCATCACATAGGCTATATACATTTGTGACCACACAAGGACATGGAGGACCTCCTTGAATAAGGGATCAGTTCAATGTCAGCATCACTTCCGAAACAACGCAACACATATATACTTTTTTGACCACACAAGGACATGGAGGACCTCACCGAATAAGGGATCAGCTCAATGTCAGCATCTCTTCCGAGACAACGCAACACATATATACATTTTTGACCTCACAAGGACAAGGAAGGCCTCCCTGAATAAGGGATCAGCTCAATGTCAGGATCTCTTCCGAGACAACACAACATATATACTTTTTAGACCACACAAGGATATGGAAGGCTTACCTGAATAAGAGATCTGCTTATTTTCACCATCTCTTCCGAGACAACGCAACACATATATACTTTTTTGACCGCACAAGGACATGGAAGGCCTCCCTGAATAAGGGATTAGCTCAATATCAGCATCTCTTCCGAGACAACGCAACACATATATACTTTTTTGAAAACACAAGGACAATGAAGGCCTCCCTGAATGAGGGATCAGCTCATTGTCAGCATCTCTTCCGAGACAACGCAACACATATATACTTTTTTGACCACACAAGGACATGGATGGCCTCCCTGAATGAGTGATCAGCTCAATGTCAGCATCTCTTCCGAGACAACGCAACACATATATACTCTTTTGACCACACAAGGACAATGAAGGCCTCCCTGAATGAGGGATCAGCTCATTGTTAGCATCTCTTCCGAGACAACGCAACACATATATACTTTTTCGACCACACAAGGACATGTAAGGCCTTCCCAAATAAGGGACCAGCTCAATGTCAGCATCTCTTCCGAGACAACGAAACACATATATACTTTTTTGACCACACAAGGACATGGAAGGCCTCCCCGAATAAGGGATCAGCTCAATGTCAGCATCTCTTCCGAGACAACGCAACAGATATATACTTTTTTGATCACACAAGGACATGGCGGCCCCCCTGAATGAGCGATCAGCTCAATGTCAGCATCTCTTCCGAGACAACGCAACACATACATATTTTGACCACACCAGGACATGGAAGGCCTCCCTGAATGAGTGATCAGCTCAATGTCAGCATCTCTTCCGAGACAACGCAACAGATATATACTTTTTTGACCACACAAGGGCATGGAAGGCCTCCCTGAATGAGGGATCAGCTCAATGTCATCATTTATTCCGAGACAACGCAACAGATATATACTTTTTTGACCACACAAGAACATGGAAGGCCTCCTTGAATGAGGGATCAGCTCAAAGTCAGCATCTCTTCCGAGACAACCAACATATATATATATATATATCCATTTTTGACCAAACACGGACATAGAAGGCCTCCCCGAATAAGGAATCAGCTCAATGTCAGCATCTCTTCCGAGACAACGCAACACATATATACTTTTTCGACCACACAAGGACATGTAAGGCCTTCCCAAATAAGGGACCAGCTCAATGTCAGCATCTCTTCCGAGACAACGAAACACATATATACTTTTTTGACCACACAAGGACATGGAAGGCCTCCCCGAATAAGGGATCAGCTCAATGTCAGCATCTCTTCCGAGACAACGCAACAGATATATACTTTTTTGATCACACAAGGACATGGCGGCCCCCCTGAATGAGCGATCAGCTCAATGTCAGCATCTCTTCCGAGACAACGCAACACATACATATTTTGACCACACCAGGACATGGAAGGCCTCCCTGAATGAGTGATCAGCTCAATGTCAGCATCTCTTCCTAGACAACGCAACAGATATATACTTTTTTGACCACACAAGGGCATGGAAGGCCTCCCTGAATGAGGGATCAGCTCAATGTCATCATTTCTTCCGAGACAACGCAACAGATATATACTTTTTTGACCACACAAGAACATGGAAGGCCTCCCTGAATGAGGGATCAGCTCAAAGTCAGCATATCTTCCGAGACAACCAATATATATATATATATATATATATCCTTTTTTGACAAAACACGGACATAGAAGGCCTCCCCGAATAAGGAATCAGCTCAATGTCAGCATCTCTTCCGAGACAACACAACAGATATATACTTTTTTGACCACACAAGGACATGGAAGGCCTCCCTGAATGAGGGATCAGCTCAATGTCAGCATCTCTTCCGAGACAACGCAACACATATATACTCTTTACCACACAAGGCGATGGAAGGACTCCCTGAATGAGTGATCAGCTCAATGTCAGCATCTCTTCCGAGACAATGCAACACAAATATACTGTTTTGACCATACAAGGACATGGAGGACCTTCCCGAATGACTTATCAGCTCAATGTCAGCAACTCTTCCGAGACAACGCAACACATAGGGCCTATATACGTTTTTGACAACACAAAGACACGGAGGACCTCCCCGAATGAGTTATGAGCTCAATGTCAGCATGTCTTCCGAGACAACGCAACATCATGACTGAACTCACCATTCACACACATTCATACTAAATATGGCGTATGTGATAATGATGATTATGATGGTCAAATGATGATCCGGAGCGTGTGGGTCTTAACATTTCCTGACAATTGTCCTACATGTGATAAGGAAAATCTTCAAAAAAACATCAAAGAGGAAACGTTTCCCAGTCTTAGTTGAAATTATATTTGCTCACACAAAATGTATGGGAATTGGATTTTCGGCTGTACTTCGCTTTAGGAATATCAGTGTCCAGCAGTAGTCTGCTAACATATTTGGACACCATTTACCCTGATAGCGCTTTTCCATTTCCGCGATATCCTGGTGGAAGCGCTCCCCGTGTTCGTCGCTCACAGCCCCTAGATTTTCAGGGAAGAATTCAAGATGGGAGTGCAGAAAGTGAATTTTCAAAGACATATTACATCCCATTATCTTGTAGTTCTCAATCATCTCATTGACAAGTTCTCTGTTGTTATCAGACCTGAAATTTCCCAGAAAATTCGAGACAACATTTTTGAAAGGTTGCCATGCAGCTGCTTCTTGCATATTTAACTTGTTCTGAAACTGCGTATCTTTCATCAGTTCCTTTATTTGAGGGCCAACAAATATCCCTTCTTTCAGTTTAGCTTCACTGATCCTTGGAAATTTATTTTTGAGGAAGAGAAATGCACTGCCATCACGATCCATTGCTTTCACAAAATTTTTAATCAAGCCTAGTTTAATATGTAGTGGAGGCAATAAGATTTTTTCGGAACGTACAAGTGGTTGGTGAAGAACATTTTCTTGTCCTGGATTAAGTGATTCTCTCTTTGGTCAGTTCTTTTTAATATAATGATTACGTCTATCTCTGCTATTCCACTTGCACAAAAAGCAGCAAGATTTAGTATAGCCAAGCTGTAACCCAAGTAAGATGGCTATAACTTTCAAATCCCCACATATCTGCCAAGAAAAATTGTCATACTTTATAGCGGATAGTAAGAGCGTCATATGTTAATAAATAGGAAAATAATTATTTTCAAACTTACAAAAAAATGGTGGGTGATGAAAATTTCTGACTTCATTTTTGGAATCAGCAGATGAAATTACATAAGAATCGCCCAAAATCTTTTATGTAACAAAATTACTGTTGACCAGTGTTAATTAATAAAATAAAGAGATAGGAAAATAAAACAATATCCTTTAGTAGACTGCCCTTATTAATGTGTACATGAAATAAATTAACGGACACTAATCCATTGTAATATCGTCGCTAAGAACTAATAGGCATGTATTAACATAATGCATTTTTTACAGGAGAAACTAAAAATTATATACAAGACTATCAAAATAATTTAAAAGCGTTAATTTTTTCGAGTTATAAAATAACGTAATTAACATGTAAGTGAAAATAAGTAATAATGGCCGTACTTATCACTTCCCGTCACTTACTCGGTATTGAAACACTGCCGTTCACTCTACTGTGTTAGTTTTGTGATACAAATTTAGTAGCTTGAGAGCTTACGATATTCTATCTTAAACATATTACGCGCAATCTTATAATGTTAAGTGTGTCGTGGAAGAGGAGAAACTGTAAGAAATTGATTCGTTAAGAGTCTGACGATAATTGTTGTGATAGATAAACTTTACAATAATAATAATTACTACAGCAATTTGTTAGTAAAACGTAAGGAAGATTTATTAGAATTAAACAACGTTATAATGGAGTTTTTTATATCAGCTTCTTTATTTTAAAAAAATCCGTGAAAACTGAGTCCTCGGCAAACTGTGACAATATGTATTCTGTTTACAAAGTTGTATGGTTCCTAAGTGCTGTATATTCCTGCGGGAAGTACTGATGGTGTACTTGGAACACATGCGACTGAAAATTCTTGATTAAATATGGTTGCTCCAGCGAAACTTTTATCTTCCATCAAGTAAAGCCCCCTGAACATTTGAGGAAAATGAAATGATCGAAGTGGACAACCCTTGAGCTATTAATCTAGGTAAAGAGGTAGATTTGGTAACATGTACTTGTCATTGTATCACTTAATAAGTACATATCCAGACATGGGTTTCTGAGAAATATACTTATTTTTCTGAATATTCTTACAGCCCCAAAATATGTATAAGAAGAGTTATTATGAATTAATCATTGCACGTGATTATCTAATTAGAGAACGGTACGGTTAATTCAATTTTTGTTTGGCTTTTTTTTTCAGGAGGCATTTAAGTGCAGAATGAAAGCAGTTCTTTTCTTTGTACTTCCCTCAATAGCAGAATTTATGTTAACATGGTGTAAATCAATATTCAAGTCCAAAATTATGGCTAGAGTAAGTTGTATTCAGTTAAGTAAGGTGTAACTGTGTACAATTAGTTTTAGTCCTAAAATCAATTATCAACCCAAATACCTTTACTTTTTTGGGCTGCTATTATTAAACAACTACATAAAACATACTTTCAATACCAGTTCAAACTGAAAAAAATAAATAAACTTACACAAGTACACAAGATAGGCGTGAGGAGGCTCGTATAGCGTCTATAGGGCTACAAAAGTGTTGAGGCCTGGTTGGTAATTGATTAAATCTAACCAAAATATATGAGCATGATTTATACCAGGCCTGTTAATAAGTGCTTACAAGCTGTGAAAAGATCCTCCTGTTCAACACTACAACGGATATTGTCAACTGTGTTGCTTCATTGGGAGTGCATCTATACTCGAGTAGGAGCGGAGACCGCCCTTTCACACCTAGTGAGCACTAACTAACAGTCCTGTTTTATACGAAACTCAATTGATCTTCAACACACTTCGCTCCAGTGGCGGCTCTGAGTTATAGATTAAATGAGATCAGATTAAAAAAAATATTAAGTCCTATACGGTATATCTCTATAGAGGTCTCTCAACATCTAATGAACTGTCCGAAAATAAGCCGCAAATTTAAATTCGAGGATAAAAATAAAAATAAAATAACCCATATCGGAACTCAAGTTAGAAAATTACCACAAAAATGATTTTGAATTAAAGTAAGCATGTTATAGATACTTCAGATTTAAAGCATCGTGTCCGTAGCCAGTTGTTGGATTTATACGAAACTGGTGTGACAAACACATTCGACGTGTGCTCCATGTGTCACGCTTCAGACATCAATTCGATATTCTCACTCACACCACACAGGCTCCAACTTATGTATGAGGATGGATTAGAAGGCGGCAGTGATATGAAGTCGGGGCTCTTGCAGACGTTGAGATAGCGCAGGTATAAGTATAAGGTTCTTTATGTGACCGCATAAAAATATGCCACAGACGATTAAGTTAAGTCACTGGGGCGGTATTTTGAAGATGGCTGTTAATTGTCACCGAGGATCACTATTTAATTTGTAAATTGTTGATTGCCCTACCACGATAGCTAGTCGGTTCCTATTTGTTTCAGGGTGAGCTCTGAGATTTCCATCTATATAGGGGTCGAAAGGAGAGTTGCGTGGGAGCAGATAATAGTTAATTATTTAAAATACTTTATTTAATTTCTCTGCCAACTTAAATGAAATTTACACTGTATGAATAAAACTTTTTTGTTACGGGTATTCTATATCACAAATTTATTAGGATTCGCGCTAACAAATTATTTAGAAATTGGAGAAATTTTTACAAAGTCCGTAATCGTTATTCCGAGACATTTTTAAACAATATAATCTCGACCTTCTCTCCACGAATTGTGAAGTGTAATTATTTCGGTCTGTCCTCATGAATTTCGCATCGAAGTCAGGACCCTTTATTACTATATATGGTTGTACACCTTAACTCTGATTTTGATAGGTTAGAATTTTCAATCACATGTCTCCTAGGGGCGTAAGTGTATTAACGTCCCACCTACATTTGTAACTTTATTTCTCACGGGTAGCGATGGTGTTTACAGTTTGGGATTCCCGCGGCTGTAAATTTTGGAATATAAAGTTTTCTCCCAAACGTGATTTTTTCAACTAGACCCAGCTTAAGAATATCTGGTTTGTGTAGCGAATATAATTGACCCATAATCTAGTATATCGATTAATAAATACGATCAATCAATAAACTAAAAATGAACTGAGTACAGAGTACAAAGAAACTTAAATAATGTCTTATCAGTAAAATTCCCCACCTTAATACCAAGAGGTCATAAGGATATAGCCCCCAAAGCAGACCAGAAATTCTTAAGCTGAGTCTAGTTTTAAAAATCATGTTTGGGAGAAAACTTCATATTCCAAAATTTACAGCCGCGGGAAGCCCAAACTGTAAACACCATCGCTAGCCGTGAGAAGTAAAGTTACAAAAGTAGATGGGAAGTTAATACACTTACGCCCCTAGGAGACATGTGATTAAAAATTTTAACCAATCAAAATCAGAGTTATGGTGTACATCCATATATAGAAATAAAGGGACCTGACTTCAATGCAAAATTCATGAGGACAGTCCGAAACAATTACAGTTAACAATTCGTGGAGAGAAGTTCGAGATTATATTGTTTAAAAATGTCTCGGAATAGCGATAACGGACTTAGTAAAAGTTTCTCCAATTTCTAAATCATTTGATAGCCCGAGCCCTCATACGTTTGAGATATCGAAGGCCCGTAACAGAAAAGTGTTATTCATAGAGTGTAAATAGCTTTTAGTTGGCAGCGAAGACAAATAAAGTAATTTATATAATTAACTATTATCTGTTCCCATGCAACTCTCCTTCCGACCCCTATATAGATGGGAATCTCAGTGCTCACTCTAAAACAAATAGGAACGAGCTAGCTACCGAGGCCCCCAAACAATTTACAAAAAGCAAAACAGTGAACTTCATTGACTAATTAACCGCATTCAAAAAATACCGCCCCAAGAACTGCTGAAAAAAAGTCCTGTTTCCCAATTCATCTTATCTGGAGTCGTTGATTTAAAACATCGCGTACACCTAGGTGACATAACCCTCTAAATATTGCACGATTCACATGCACTTGAAAATCTAACATCCGTACCATTTAACACAACTCCTTTGTATCCAACAATATTTTAATGACAAGTGCAATAAAGGGAAAATAAAGTATATTTCCCTTCATGTGGTGCCATCTGTTGTTTATGTCAACATATCAATTATATATTCTATGAGTTTTATCTTTCTAATACCACCAGTTTCGTAAAAATCATCAAATGACTGCGACGCTACACTGGGTTATAAGGCTTCATTGATTATGTCTGATGAGGTCATATCTGACTGGAAATATACTTCTAGGGTGTTATCATTATTACATTTGTCCTTTTATGTGATATTTGTGCTGGCATTAAATGTGGTTTGATATATATCGTTATCCCTTCACTGTTTCTGCTTGCGAGGCCTTGTGTGGCTAATGAGTGGTAGCTGTGGTATTTGTTTCTTTCGTAGTGGTTCAGTCTGGAAGGTCTCTCTTAGAACTACTATATCACTTTCTATACAGTCGATTCCTATTTTGTTATTTATTGCATTTACTCATTTAATGTTCCATAGTTATATCTGTATAATATTTGTGTTTTATTTTCTCCATTCTCTTTCAATTGTCTTTTTTGGGAGGCTTATTCGTCTAGTTTTCCTGCCTTCTGTATTCCATGGTAGTGTCATGTAATTTTTATTATTGGTGAAATCCATGTTGGAGTCGAACGTCTTATCTCTGTTGTCTCAGAAAGCGATATTGTTTCAAAAAGACCCCTTCCTGCCAAAACAGTGGCTGTTAAAATTGGTCCTTTGCATTGAGAGGTTTTCCTACTTTGAAGGTTTTGTCTGTGTCTATCGTATTTAGCTCTTCGCATTTTATTTTCCCTGTAATGCCATCTGTTCCGTCAGTAGTAATGAAAGATCGAAATTCTCGTACTGATCCCGCTCTAGCACGATTTAGTGGAATCCAAATCCAGGGAGAATTTTCATAGAATAATCAAACTACGCTCCAAAAATCTGGGAAAGGAAGAAGAAATTAACTAAGCCTTGCAGCATATACTCGGTATACTTAGAAGTTAAATGAGTACTGATACCTACAAATGTCATCAATATATGTCCTCTTATTGAAGTAAATAGTAGATGTTCTGTAAAGGAAGAACCCTCTGCTGAGGATGGCACTGGTCCCGAAAAGCCTATAATGATTTAATTAAGTTAATAGTCGAAGAGACATTATACAAGGTTTATAAATTAATTTTATAATTTTATATTTAGCGGTAATCATTTTATATTATGACTAATATCTCAATGGGATTTCATCGTGAAATTGTTGTAATATTGACTTCTACAGGGCACGTTAAAAGTCCCACCGAGGTTTCGTGGATCAGTAGAAGCGTGGCCACAACAAAAATGGCGAAAAGAGTTGTATCGGAGGAAAGAGTACATTTCCAAGTTTTCATACGTACCTTAAAAGCGTTCCACCGTTGGTGACACGGCAGACATCCTGCCATATAATTACCAACATCTCACGGTCAATACCAATGACTGCATTCTCAATCCTTTGTCGCAACCCTGCTAAATCGAGGGTCATATGGGGGACGTACAAGTGATCTTTAACATAACTCCTTAAGACAAAATCACAATAGACTCACATTTAGCAAACAGCAGCACACAAAACTTTTCTGCACCAGTGAACGCCATGTTTCATCAACTGATATGACTGCCCTCTAGCAGTAAAATTTTAAGTTACGCTTTATCAACAAGTACGTATGAAAACTTGGAAATATACCCTTTCCTGTGATACAAGTGTTTTTGCCATGTCTGTTATGGTTACTGATCTACATACCCACCAAACACCGGATAGACTTTTGACATGACCTGTATAATTTGATTCACTCCCTCTTTCCTTTTGTAAAACGAATGTTGATATAACATACGTGAATCTATATACGATAAAAACTGGGTGTGAAAGAACCTCAACGTTTGCTCAGAAGCCACTTATTTCAGTATTGAGCTGTAAATCTATTACACACGACTCATTTGCTTATTTCCTTCCGAAGTTACCTATACACAGGAATTTTAGGTTTTGAAAAACAAAATTTCATTGACCTCGGCCGAGTTTGAACCTTCAAACTTCGGAACCAAAAGCGAGCGTTCTACATTATTACAGTATATTATTGATGGGTAGTATATGACTTTTAATTTTATTTTACAGTTTCAGTTACTCCATGGAGATTTGGACAAGTTACATAAACAAGTACCGAAAAAAATACTTCCTGAGGAGTATGGCGGCGAAGCCGGCAAAATGGATGTTCTTTGGGGTAATTATTCTTAAATTCCATATACATGCGATTTGGTTAACTATAATAAATCGTCTAATATACAAATTAGATTTAGTTTACTTCTTATGAAATCTCCAAATGAAATAGGAGATGAATAATATTGTCACATATTTGTATAAACATTTTTAATTTATTGAGATAGTTGGCGCAGATGGTAGCGTTTGAAACTTGAATTCAGAAGGTAAATGTTGAAACTCGGATGTCGACCAACCCATGGTGCAAATATAGTTAGATCATAGACAAACCTGATTGAGGTTCTTTCGTGATTTTTCTTTATCATCAACAAACGCTGAATTGGAAATTAATTACAGTACCCATTTCATCTTAAGCACCATTTCATTGTATTTATAGTCAATTATTTTCTGCGCAAATATCACAGGTTTAACAAGAGAAGCACACTGTCTATTGGAAACTGTATTTAGTTCTGACTAACGTCGGTCAAAATCTGTCTTACGCATGACTTCGTAAGCGTGAGCGGCTGAATAGAATTGCGGCCACGAGAGAATCGTGTACCGGTAACAAGAGCTCGAGAATGGGAAGTCCCAATATCACGCAGTGAGTACGAAAGATGAAGACATGTAGTGTTCGTGCCTCATAATATATGTGTACTGTATGTAAGAAGCTGTATGTTTCTCAGAAACCAAAGGAATTCCTTCTTTTACGAACAAATATTTATATTATATTTTATTACAATCAAATATAAATATATAATATAAATGTATAAAATCATTTAAATATCATTCCATATGAATATTATTAAATAACTAAATAAACAAATAAATAAATAAGTAAAATATATATATCCACCGCTGTGGTCTCGAGGTAAATATAATCAAAAGGATATATAGACCTATTAGGGAAGGATTCGATTAAATTCGACGATTAACAAGAAATAACGAACTATAGTTACATAATTTAGTCTTTACTGAATATTTCAGCAAATGACGAGCTATAATTTAAAGTATACAATTTTTAAAATACGTTTGGCTGAATACGCGAACTTCTAACCCGCGGTAACAACTAGAGCCGGTCAGGTACACATTCTTTCCCGCTCGAATCTTGCTCCGTGAGCTTTGCAGTCGTTGCTTCTACGAAAATCCTTAGAAAGGGAGGGTAATATGAAACGCATGCGCAAGAGTAAAATGAAAGCGAGAGTTACCGGGAATACCGTTGTATTCGATTTCCCGTGAGTAGTGAACAGTCTTGATAAGAAAATAATTTATGTAATGACTGCGAAAGCTAAAGAGAGTGTAATAAATAAATTATCTGACTGTACCTACATTGTACAAGCCTTATGCTTTGAATATGTCAGTATATTATGTGGGAAAAAATAAATATATAATTAGTACCGTAAATAAAATATACTCTGTCAGCACTAAACGTGTATTTTGAATTAACATTAATTTATTAATATGCTATATTTTTAAGAAAATAATATGTTACGAGATATCCTTTTACCTACCAAGAAATAAAAATACCAGACAATAGTTGGATAGTAAGGAATAACATTGAATTATATAAAACAGACAATGTACATTAATTGGATAAATATAAATATGAGCGTGTTAATTTTCAAGCGATAGTACATAAAATTATATATAATATAACTATACTTTCAAGTTCAGGAATTTTAATTGAAGCAAAATGTTTATTTTTAAAAACACGATTAAATGACAGATCTATTATTGTTTAATTACAGTATATCATACTGAGATTTATAATTCAGTATAGGTTCAGTGGATTATCACATTTGACTATAAAAAATTAAAATAGAAACGTTTTTATCGACAATTACACTTCATGTCTCGAATATTGACAATTTATACACGCATATTACTACAATTGTATTCTTATATATTTAGATTCATGTTAGAGGAATATTATCTTACCATCAAATAAATTATCTTCTCTTTATTCTCCAAGAAATCAACTGTTAAGTTGGATCCCGCTCGAAGAAATGACAAAACCGCGCGCGCTAAATGATCAGTGTTTGACTCACTCAACTCTGACAAGGAAGAAATACCACCTCCCATAGTGGTAGCATTAAGGTATAACACCATACAAATTGAAGTGCATCACAACGGGAAATAAAAATGAAATACCAATGCGATACAATCAGGAAACTCTTACCATCACGACTACTACAAAAAGAGCTTATGAACATGCCTATAAACATCTAAAGAAATCAAACGATCAGTTGTATTAATATAATCATGGCTACGGCAGAAAACCCATCTTCAGGATTACTTTGAAAGGGCTTCCCATCTCTATCACAGTTGAAGAAATATGTCATGAACTTGAAGATAAGAAACTGCCAATTAACTCTTCTACTGGCTTCGATTTCGCTGAACGAAGAACTCTGCTGAATATTGACGAAGAAGGATTTTCTCATCCGCCGGCACGCCACATTGCCAGAAGGACTTACAATCAGAAACCCAAAACACCAATAGAAACTAGAAATATGTTTGACTCACTCAACTCTGACAAGGAAGAAATACCACCTCTCATAGTGGTAGCATTAAGGACATAACACCATACAAAATGGAGTGCATCACAGCGGGAAATAAAAATGAAATATCAAAGCGATACAATCAAGAAACTCTTACCATCAAGACTACTACAAAAACGAGCTTATGAGCATGCCTATATACACCTAAAGAAATCAAACGCTCAGTTCTATACTCATGGCTACGGCATCTTCAAGATTACTTTGAAACGGCTTCCCATCTCTATCGCAGTTGAAGAAATATGACATGAACTTGAAGATAAGAAACTGCTAATAAAATAAGTGAGAAGCATTGAAAAACAAGTCACAGAACAAGGCGTTAGGCGAACGATTGAACTACCAATCCAAATCCTAACGTTCTACAGAACAGAAGATCTTTAATCAAGACTAAAGGACCTCAGATAATTATTCAGCATCCGCATCAGCCTGGAACCATACAAGAAACCAACTGGTGGCACACAATGCTTCAACTGTCAGGGCTTCGGACACATCGCGGAGATCTGCTTCTGAGCGACTAGATGTGTACGGTGCTCAGAAGAACATAAAGTAGCTGAGTGCACCCTGAAGACACCAAAATGTGCAAACTGCAAACAGGAGCATGCAGCGAGTTATCGTAACTGCTTTTATTTCAAGAAATACCTGAAACAAATACTACAAACACGACAAGAAACAAATCAAACACCAAGAAAACCAGAAACTACAATAAAAAGCCAGAGTCTACAAAACCATCAAGGAAAATAGAAAACAACAACTTTCCTTCGTTATCAACTACCAAAATTACAGATACAAAGCTGAAAACCTACTCCAACAAATCCTACAACTCCTGACCACAATCCTACAGAATCCTCAAATCCTACAAAGCACTGTATCCTTCATAAGTACCCTAACAGCTTAGTTTCAACTTCAAGCCAATAAATGACAAAAGAAGAACATCAAGGAAATATTTTTAAGACAGAAAACCTTAAGCTCAAACCAGAAAACTCAGATGACAAGATATCACAAGACACCATCCAACAAGAAAAGCTAAGAGAGCAGTAATCTCATTAGAAAAAAAATAAATTGCAAGCGCACCTACCTACAAGAACATCAATGATTGGGTCAAGACCTGTACAAGGTCGGTACCAGAACACTGACATCAATGACTGACAGTGCTGGGATAATAATTTCCCACTTACATATTTAGAGGTCATTGCACAGGAGAGAATTAATTCAACTTGTGCATTGATATGACATATATTGTAGGCTTTAAGAACTGTATGCTTTAGCATAAGTGGGAAATATCTATCCCTAAGTGCATTCTCTGAATATATGGTGGGAAAGTATTATCCCACAGAATCATAAAGGGTGTCTTTTACATCGTTCGATTCCTAATAGCCTATTTTGTCGGTCCATCCAATCTCCTGGTTGTACATGTTTCTCCTTCATGTATAAATATATTCCCTGACTCCAGGAGGTGTTAAGTCTTTCTCTGCCTCGTCTTCCCTCAGGTTTCCATTCCAAAACAAATTATAAATTTATATCGTAGTTATTTTTAGATACCATATACGGATCACCCATAGTTGCCCGGGAATGTACTTATACGAATCGTCTTGGCATATATGACCTGAAAGACGAAAATTAGTGTGTTGTTACGTTTAGTTGAATAAATAAAAGGAAAAATTCATATAAAAACTATATTTAGTTACCTCGTGCTTATTACCCCTCGTTGCTCGGAAATCTAGTTATTCCGGTATTATTGGAAAAAATAATGAGCTGAAACACGAAAATTAATATATTTTTAAATTTAGTTGAATACGTACAAGCAAAAATAATTAAAGTTATATCGTAAGTATTTTACGATACTTCGTGCTGATTACCTGGTGTTGATCGGGAAACTACTTATCGTGATATTCTTGGCACAAATGAGCTGAAAGACAAATTTCGTTTATGTAAGTTATCCGTAAAAGAATACCCGCCGTGCTCTGCTACGCTTCACCGAGAATCTACTTTTCCCGACCTTCTTGGCATCAATGAAAGACAAAAATTATTATTGTGGGTTATGCGTAAAAGATAAACTGTGCCGTCGGGGACATTTTTGTAGACATTCTCTTGCAGCCTATGTTCATCCCGGGATTCTCCTGAACATTTTTTTTTTAAAACCCACATCATAATCGTATGAATGGTATTGGCAGCGCATTAAATACAAAACAAACAAGCAAACATTCATTATTATATATTAGACTAGCCAGTACCCGGTTTTTGCTGCTACACCTAACTGAATTAAATGTGTTTTTATGTTTAGTGAAATAACTAAAATGAAAAATAACTATAAATTGATATTGTAATTATCAGTTTAGCGCTTGTCTGGACGGATTAGGGGTAAATTTGCCGGTTTAGGGTATTTCGAACGTTTTAGTTGTAGATTCTTAGGTTTAAGGGTAATCATATCGTTTTATAGATAAGTTTATGGTAGTTTCTAGTTTTAGAGATAGTTTTTTCGGTTTACTGGTAATTTTAGTCTTTATAGAAGTTGTTTCATTAGTTACTGGCAATTTGGTCGTTATACAGGATATTTCATCGGTTTAGCTGAAGTTAGACTTTTTAGATTGTGTTTCTGGGTTATGTTAGTTATCGGGTAGGTAAGATATTGGTCAGGTCAGGTTAAGTTCAGTTAGGTTCGGGTAGGACAAGATAGGATATATTAGATTAGGATACAGTATATTAGGTTAGATTTGTTTTGGTTCGGTTCGTTTTGGTGTGATTCGGTTAGGTTAGATCAGGATTATGTCCGTGTTAGGATAGTGTTATATCTAGGTTAGGTTAGCATTAGGTCAGATTTAGGTCACGTTTAGGTTAGATTTAGTTCCGGGTTTGGGTTCTGGTTCGGAATCAGGTTTAGTTTGGGTCCGTGTTCAGTTTGAGATATGGTTCAATTTGGGTTCGATTTTGGTTTCAGTTTGGTTTTCAGTTTTGAGTTCAGTTTTCCTTTCAGTGTTGATTCCGGGTTTGGGTTCAGGTTAGGATTCAGGTTAGGAATGTTGAGTGCGGTCTGTTAGGGCGGCTACAACATTCCTTTTGGGAGGCTAATAGATTTTAGTAGATTGCCGCGGGTACCAATGCTTTCACCTTTTAGCACCGCCAATTTTGAAAAATGGGCCGAAAGGTTGCGTCAAACGTGTAAATGTTGCTAAAGATGGCAGTATTGATTAGATGATAAATGGCGTATCCCGGAGCTGTGAACAGCTGTATTGTAATTTGTGTTATGTGAATGTATGCCTAAAGGAACTATGTCGGTCTCCGTGCAGTGAAGGTCTAACACGGTGTTTAAATTTGTTATTGACATTTAAATTATTGATGTTTTAATTTATTAGTAGGTTGGTGATGCTATTTATATGAGTGTGTGTGGATGGTATTGGTGACCTATCCCATAACCATGAACTGTCACCCATCCAATGGTATGGACGGTCACCCATCCCTCCGTCAGCCAGGCTCGATGATCATTTTCGCCAAGGGTCCGGATCCTCGGCTGGCGGTTGCAGTCGCTGGGATTGCGGTGTGGCCTGTGATCGGTGACTTTGGTGAATGTTCCGGAGTAACAGACCGCTTGGAAAAATAAATGCAGACTAGACTAGACGTGGGGTTGGAACAGCAGAGCCGAGCGCACACTCAGTTTGACACAGGTTCATATTCTGTAGCCAGAAAGAATCAACGAGCAGGGCCTGTGGCCTGTATCTTCCAGCTGCTTTAGGGACTTAAATGTCCTCTACAGCCCATAGATATTGTTTTCGAGCTGATGGCAGAGCGATGATCCAGCCGCCAGTCATACCCAGCCCTAGATCAGGAGACAAATATCAAGTCATTGAGCATGAACAAGCCTGTTTTCACTGTTTCGATTGTTTTTATCATCCTAGGACATCAAGAGGAAAACTGCGACCACCACGGCCACTGGCAACACCCCGAAAACACGAGGACAGGAGGCCTAATATATTTTGTCAGATAATTTAATGTGGCGGACAGCAGTGAAAGCGAAATTAACCAAAAATGCTATTATATGGTACATTTTCCAATTATCACACATTTAAGTTATTTGTATTGGTTTATTTCTTCTGATTAATTAATAAAATTAACCCATTGGAGACTTTTAACGAGTCTCCCTCGTGAGCAGGTAGAAAGTCCAAACAGCCCCACAACGAGCTAGACTCGTTGTTGTGTTATAACCCCCACCGTAAGAAGTTAGGTTTTTTTAGTGGTTTAAATTTTCGGTTCACCCTCAGTGAAATTTGTTGTTTGTTTATGTAAAGTAAATATGTATAGGCCTAGTGTAGTGTATAGTTTATTTTAGTTATTACTTATAGAATAGTAGACTATAGCTGTAGGCATTTATTACGGTAAAATATAAGTGAATATAAATTCAGTGTTTATTTGTTAAAATTCATAGTTGTAAATTTAATTTTTTTTTGCGATATGTCCGTAAATAGGACAACGTATTGCTATTGAGAAACTAAGAGAAGTAGTGAATGAAATGTTATGGGACACTGATTGTAGTGAATTATCATGGAACGAAGATTCGAAGGATGAAATAATATACAGTGACAACGTAACCGTGCATGCTACTGATGGTAGAAATATTAGGTGAGTTTCTTCCAGTTTTTATCTATAGTATTTTATAATTTACAGGTCGATATATAACTAAGATAATTAAAGAATATACGAAGAACTTTTCCTGATTTTATAATGTATAGGTCTATGCTTATTTATATTTCATATATTTATTTTTATTATGTACAGTATTATATTGCGTTAGTTATTTTTTTCGGTCTTGTTTGAACATATGATTTGTGTTTACTTTAGAGGCAATGTCCGAGAACTCTTACAAAAAGATGGTTTTTGAAATGTTTGTCAACTTTCACAGCCTTGAAAATAACAAAACATAACGGTTTACAATGCACAAAAGAGGGTAGCAGGTAGGCCACATTCCTTTGCTATTCGTAAAAGTACAAGATACTAAAAGAAATTCAGGGGTAAACAAAATATCTGAAAACATAAGTCATAGAACACAGTATGTGTATTTTGTATTCTGATTTAAAGTCCAGCGCAGCCGGAGTAGCGGTGAGGAGATTTAAATGGGTTCCCAGTGAACATGCTAGGCGCTTTAAACGTGTCTCCAATGGGTTAAAATGAAGTGAACCAGTAGTTGTATCCTGTTGCCAATTTATGGGCTAAACATCCAAAAGGCTAATTTTTTTCACGTTTCTCACTACAAAGGTTTATTATTAAAGATGTAGGAATTGAATATCACAACTCTCTTATACCCTATGTTCATCCCTCGAATCTCCTGAACATTTTCAAAAAGCTCCATCACAATCGGAAGAGCGGAATAGTAGCGCATAAATTAATAACAAACAAATAATCAAACAAACGAGCATTAATTTTTATATATTAGACTAGCCAATACCCGGCGTGCGCTGCTATAATGAATTAAATGTGCTCTTATGAATAGTTAAATAAGTAAAAAGATAAATTATTATAGATTTATATCGTAATTATCAGTATAGCATTTGTTTGGTTGGTTTAATTAACTCATTTACGGAAAATTAGATCGTTTTAAACGTAGATTCATCGGTTCAAAGGTAATTTTATCGTTATAGAGATAACTTAATCGGTTTGCGGGTAGTTTCTCGTTTCATAGGTTAAGTATAGTTTTAATGGTAGTTTTGATCTTTATAGAGGTAGTTTTATTAGCTACTGGTAATTTGATCGTTATACGGAGTAAATGTCATTTCATCGGTTTAGAGGTGGTTTGCTTGGATCGGTTGGACTTTTAGAATATGATTCTGGGTTAGGTTAGGAAACGGTTAGGTCAGGTATCGGTTAGGTTAGGTCAGGTCACGTCAGGTTCGGTAAGGTTAGGTTAGGTTAGGTTCAGTATGGTTGGATAAGTTAGGTTAGGTTAGGTTTAGTTAGGTTCTTTCGGTATGGTCGGTTCGCTTCGGTTAGGTCAATGTTAGATCAAGGTAAGTTCCGGGTTGTGATTGTATTATGTTCGGGTTAGGACAGGATTTGATCAGGATTAGGTCACGTTTAGGCGAGGTTTAGGTCAGATTTAGTTCCGGGTTATTACCAGGTTTGGGTTACGGTCCGGGTTTGGATTAAGGATCGGGTTCAGTTTGAGTTCGAGTTCGGATTCAGTTTGGGTTCGGGTTTGGGTTAAATTTGAATTCAGCTTGGGTTTCAGTTTTGAGTTAAGTTTTCCTTTCAATTTTGGTTATTTGTTTTGGATTCGGGTTTTAGTTTCGGGTTTGGGTTCGGATGTGTGTTTTGGTTTGGATTCAGATTAGGTTAGGTTAGGCTTGGTTAGGTTAGATTGGGCACGGTTGACTTAGGCTCGGTTGGGTTAGGTTAAGGGCCAGCTTAAGTTGGGATTCGATTCGTATTAGGTTCAGTTTAGGGTCAGTGCAGGTGTAGTGAAGGTTTGGCTTAGTCTAATTGTATGTTAAATTAGTTTCGGTTATTTTTTATTTAGGCTCAGGTTATGTTCAGGCTGGGTGTAAGTTAGGTCCCGGTTGAGTTCAGATTAGCTTGAAGTTAGCTTAAGGCTAGGTTCAGATTAGGTTTGGACCAGGTTCAAGTTAGGTTCAGGATAGGTTCGGGTTAGGTCTAGATAAGTATCAGGTTAAGTTCAGACTAAATTAGGTTCGGGCTAGGTTCAAGTTAGGTTCAGGTTATGTAGAGGCTATGTTCAAATTAGTTGCATGTTATTTAGGTTCAGCTATGTTCGATTATATTTGGTTTGGTTCGGTTAAGTTATGTCAGGTTACGTTAGGTTCGGTCGGTTCCGGTCAGTATAGGTCATGTTAGGTCTAGTTGGGTCAGTGTAGGTCAATATAGTACAGGTCAGGTTTGTGTGGTCATTTAAGCGTCGAAAAAGCTACTTTTGTCACGTTTTCACTACAAAGGTGGTTTTTATAGGTTCAGGAGTTGAGTATCATAACTCTCTTATAGCCTATGTCATCCCAGGAATTTCCTCAAAATATTGCTAAAAGCCACATCACAATCGAATGAACGGTATGGCAGCGCATATGATACGAAGAAACAAACATTGTTATATATTAGGTAATAATAATTCTGATAATAATATTAATAATAATAATAATAATAATAATAATTCAAATTGTCAGCTCGTTTATCCTTTAAGAGAGGACAGACAGAATTAATTAGAAAGCTTTCGAGCAATTAAAAAACTTTAACCTCATCGGAACTCGAACTAGTTACCTCTTGCATACGAAACAAGCCAAAAAGCTCGGAGCTAATCGCTACCCTGCTAACCATGTATAAAAAATGCTCTTCATTAGAGGATGGGAAACGTATTGTAGCTCTACTGTGCAAAAAGTTTACTCGTGTAAATCGCGGGTTAAAACTTCAAATGTTCGAGATCTAGACTATGCCCATTCTTTTTTTTTAATATAATAAATAATTTTATACTATTATTGTCTAAATTGTCCTCTGGAAACTTCAAATGTATTTCTCACAAGCAGCGAGCAAATTTCAACATGGTATAATTAGTAGCAAGTTTTTATTAATTGATTAAAATAACTTCTTTAGGGTTTAAATTTTATTTAATGCCCCAGGTTTGTTATTTCGACATTTCTTGGTGTTCCCTCCTGCCATTGGCGTAATTGTAAACCACTTCAGAGGTTGGGGCGCCACGAAATCGGGGTTACGCTACCCCGATTATTTGTTGAGTCAGGATGATGATGGTGGTGCGCTAGGAGAGTCCTTAATCCAGAACTTAATTTAAGGCGAACATGAATGATAATTAATGTGGCCATATAATATTCGGGGACCGTTTGAGCCTTAAAGTGTTCTGACATTTGTCTTACAGATGAGGAAAAACCCCAAAAAACCTCACCCAGGAAACTTGTCCCGAGCAGGTATCCAACCTGGGCACGCTGCGTGATGCTACCTCGAGACCACAGCTATGGAACAAGAGTATAAATGTAATAAACAAAAGTTTCTCAACTTTCTGGTAATATTATCTTAACATTTAGTCATGTTACATTTACATGGGGAAATAAACAATTTTCTATTTACATACAAATAGCGTACTAACAAGGGAAGTAATTATGTTTGGCCAATTGGATTGTAACAAAAATTGGCTGATATGTTGAATGAAGGATACTGAACACCGTGATATTAGTCATTTCGCTGCAAATTCAATAGTATGCGTAATATTTAATATGAAATAAGGAAAAAGAAAAAAATAAGAAATAGAGGCATAATAACCGTATATGACAGAACAAATAAGTAAAACATTTGGAAAAAATAAAATAAACAAATCAAAATAGAACATAATAGTGTGGTGAACGAGGGAGGAAAAAAAAGGGACAGGAAGATAGAGGGAGATAAACTAACGAAATAAATATTGCAACGGAGCGACACGGTTACTTGAAGAGCAGCGCACCGCAGTGTGAATGCTTTTTCCACTCCCGCAGTCGAGTATTCGTACAAAAAAACTCCTGGCGCGACAGGCCTACAAGGCCCTTAGCCTACCAACCGGTTGCTGGCCTCACATACACATGTGTCAATCACAGCGGTAGATGATACTCAGCCAATGTAGGGGTGACATGTGGTCAGCATGTCGAGGTTCCCCAGCCGTTATAGCTGGTTTTCTCAACCTGGAGCCGCTACTTAATGTAGCTACACAAATGCATCACGATGCTGGGTGGGCACCGGTCCCATACTGGCCGAAATACCATGAGAAAATTTCTTCCCCCATGGAGACTCGAACCAGCGCAAGTCCCGTAGCTCTGCGCCAAGGCTTCCTGCCTTAACCACTCGGCTACGGCGCGGGACCGAGTATTCGTACAGTATACACGAATTGTTTCTATTTAAACATAAAATCTCAATAAATTGAAAGTACAATAGATATTTGTTTTATTATTTATTGAATAGCACTTTTATGGTGTAAATTAAAATTTCTTTTTAGGACCTAACAGTATATTTACATGTAAATGTGTATATTTACATGTAAATGTGTACATTTACAGGTGATAATCTTGTGAGTCCATAAAATAATTCATCAAACAAATAAAATGGATATAATAAATACATTTTACGTCTTAGCTAAGTTACAATCTATAGTTCAGGTAACATTTAAAATACACGAAGAACCTGGATTGGATAATGACCAGTTTGCGTATTTTCTGGCAGAACATATGGAACAAAATTATCGGAATGGGTTAGAGGACTTTAGTGTAAATACTTTCGATTTCGAAGACTATGCTACTTGCAATCAGAAGCTCACACAGGCCAGATGTTCTGAAGTCTTTTGAAATTGCCAACGAATCCAGTGAGGAACGTGACAGTTCAAGTAGCTTTGAGCCATCTCCTGTTAAAACACCTAAACGTCCTAACGTACTTTCTGATTATTCTGAAGAAATTTGGGAAAACATTTATGAATGTAGGATGTCAGGGAAATCTGGCCCGAAGTCCTATTCACAAATAATGAAAAATGATCATTAATTAATAACCGAAATCTAAGAACACTTTTGAATTATATGGAAAAAAACAAATTATCCATTCTCACAATAAAAAACAGGGACCACTAAAAAACCGCCCAAATTAAAGACTACATCCTTAATAAGTTACGAGATTATCGAGATCGGGGATTGACAGTGCATTATTGGCATTTATAATCATGGGCTATTTTTTAGCGACGGAATTGGGCATGAATGAATTTAAAGCTTCAAAGACATTCAATTTAATATTTCAAAAAAAGAAAACAGTATTCCTTCATGAAAAATTACCAACTTTGTCACTGTCAAGGGTATTGATAACGAAACTCAAACTATTGAAAATGCAAATAAGTTTTTAAGAGACGTTAATCAGACCATTCAAGAAAACTGCATACCAACAAAGAATGTGTAGAACTGTGAGCAAAATCAATTTAATTATGAAATATCAGAATACAGAACACTGGCTGTCAAAGGCAAAACGCTCACTGTTGCGACAGTACAAAACCTGCATGCAACCACCCATTCTTACACAATAGATGTTCTCTTTTAATGTGTGGGCAGCTAGGGAAGAGGTTATACCTTCGTTTTCAAGAACCTACTCTAAACAAATTCGGGCCGGAAGTTCAGAAAAAGAGAACTGAATACACCTCTAAATGTGTATGTGGACTGTAGTGCCAGAGGAAAAATGACAAAAGAAAATTTGAAAATATTCTTAAAACATGTGTTTAGTGAAAACATTGAAATGGAATCACATTTAATATGCGATTCGTGGCCAGGGCATGAAGACGAATAATTGCTACAGGACAGTTTACCCGATAAAAATGTAAGGCTGAAAATTATTCCTGCAGGAGCCACCAAATATATACAACCACTTGATTTTTTTCCCCGTAAATATAAGATCTACGTGCGACGACTTGAAGAATATGTGCGTCGAAAATCAGATTGTGATGTGAAAATGTCTGATAGATTCTTTATTATAAAACTAAATTTCCTTGTATATAATCAATTGTCAGCAAACTTTCACAAAGTTATGCGTATTTATGCTTGGACAAAATCTGGCTATGACATGGACCAAAGTTTAACGAGATTCACAAATTTGATTGAAAATGCATTTGACATTAGTTTTAGTGAATGTGCCATATATAAATGCAACGGGATTGTCATCATCAGATGCTCATGATTTTCGCAAAAACTTTGTTATAATCATTTCGTCCAAGACCCTCTTTATCACCATTGATGTTATGGTAAATGATATTTTTTTTGTAACTCCAGTACACGAAATTATAACCTATTCTGAATTTCAAGTAAAAATAAGTGTACAGTGTTTGCTATCTGTATAAAGTAATCAAAAATGGTTATTGATGTTAACAAGGAGGGAACAAATATTTACGTTCTACGCACCGCTATGGCTAGAACGCTAGTAGTACTAGTGCTTGAAACCAGCTGCAATGAGCAACCATGCCGTTACGAACCGGTCAATGAATTGCGATTGAAATGTAATGGCAAATAGCACGAGTTTTATTAAATTTGCAGCAAAATGACTAACGTCAACATATCTAACGTTAATTAATTAACATATCCAACTTTTGTTACAATCCAACTTGTCCAACATAAGTACTTCCCCTGAGAGATATTTGTGTTCCGATTTAAACATTCAGCACATAAGAATCATTTCCATAAAGTTCAAATGGAGAAACAAACTGATCATGAACTGTAATATAAAAAACTAACAAAACAGTGAATTGAATATAACTTGCATCATCATAAATATAATATTTTCAAATGTGCTAATTTTACAGGAGCCTGGATTAAGAAGCTCGAGAGTTACAACCAGTGGTTCTCAGAACACGAGAAATTAAAGTCGGATGAATCCAAACGACACGGAGGTAAATTCAACTCAGAAAACCTTTTTGGATTCGAAGGTGCATTCAGAAAACTGGAATTGGATTAATCTACATTCTCAAGATTCATCTAAATGTTTAATATACTATTCCTGTATTGGAAATTTTCGGCCAATTGACCTTCTTTAACTTTACTTGAGATTTCCGTTTACAATAGATGGATTGTAAATAAATACTCTATAAATACAGATTTATGCATTAATTCATCCAGAAAAAATAATTGAATACATACATATTAGTCATATATGTAAGTAAATATATGGGAAGGTCGTGAAATTTGGGCCACTTAACTTAAAATTCGAGTAACGCCTTTAATTCTATTTAGAAAATTATAAATTTTATAAATCATAAATGGTACATAGTATTGATTGCTTTTATGATAACTACTAATTTCCAGAACATTTTTAAAAATTATGTTTCCATAAATAATGATTACGTGTAATTTTGGCCGAGGTCGTGTAATTTGGGCCGGTTAATCGTGTAATTTAGGGCGATGTCTTATAGGTTGTACATGTAAATATAATTACTCGTATTACTTTTTAAGTGATTTATTTTAAAAGTAAAAGTAAGGGAATACATTATAGCACTGTTACTCTTTTCGGGATTTATTAATCTGTAGTAAAGTCTGTCCTCATTTGTGTTATCGAAATACGAGAAATAAATACACGTAGATAAATAATGAACATATGTGATTTTGAGATCACTTCTTGGATTCACAAGGTCAGATCATCAAAGAAATACATTTAAAAAATTGAAAGTCCAAAATATGTTAAATGATATAACCAATAATAAAAAATTAATAATAATAAATTAATAATAATAAAACAGCAATAACAGTGAGCCATAGTTGAACTAACTTATTGTCGAACACAAAATTAATTAATTAAATAATATGAGATTATTAACGTGCACCAAACAATATAAACGTTTTCAAATACTAAATTTAATAATGTTAGAAATAATATTAAAAATAATAAGTACTAAAATAATAATTATATTAGTGTCCGAGCGGTCATGAACCTACGGGTTCTATAGAGCCAGTGACTTAGTTGGCAGCAAAGTAATTTTAATAATAAAAATGAATAAAATAAAATAATTTAAGTTATGTTCATTATTATAGTAGAAATCATTTGAAAAATAATATTTATTATTATTATAATTATTATTGTTATTATGATAATTATTATAATGATTATTATAATTAGTATTAATAATAATATAACTAAAATCCGTTGATACTCTATCTCAGATCCAGATTACGAATTCTAGACGAGGCCCAAATTACACACTCTCATGAGGCCCAAATTACGCACCATGTATCATTTAGTTAAAAAAAATATGTATCATAAAATTATAGTAAACACGATATTGAAATATTAATAAAACGTATTTTGAAATATTTGCAGCAGTTTAACTAAAAATACACACACTTGACTTAACCACTAGCTACAAAAAACTGTTTCACTTTGAACTGAAACTTTTTAGTGAAAATGGAAAACACAATATTTTCTTCGTTGCCTGGAAACCTTGAGGGATACAATGAAACAAGTTTCAGGGGGTGAAGTACTGCTAATAGCCTTGCAAATGCCGTTACAATCAAGGGGCGAACAAACTTGGAAATATCAAAAGTTTAAAAAGCCAAATTACACGTCGGCCCAAATACACGGATCTACCCTAATTAGCTATAAGGCGCAAGAGGTCTAGAATCGCTTGGCTTACCACCTGGCTACTGGCATCATAGCCTATTACATGTATTAATTACCGACGGGGACGATCGTCCAGCCAGTGTAGGCCAAACAAGATATCAAAATGTCGGGTCCCCCTTCCTTACTCATTTTAACTGGTTTTCTCAATCTGGATTAGCTACTTTATGTAGCTACCTACATTCCACAAAATGCTGGGTTGGCACCGATCTTACACTGGTTGAAATCCCATTAGAAAATATCTTCGAACCAGAGCAAAACCTGTATCTCTCTACCAGGCATGATATTTTAAATCGCTCGGCTACGGGGCGCGAAAAGAGTATCATATACCCAGTTCAAAGAATTAGCGGAACCGCTCTGCATTGAAGAATAATTGACAACTAACTATATTATCAAATAAATCTTCATTCTTTACAAATTAAGTACAGAAACAATCATAATTGTATTCCCGTTCATTTTGATAGCAAAAATTGAATTGCTCACTTGGTGGCGAAAACAAAGTGGTAGCGGTCATTAATGAAGTCGTATAGGGCGGCTTCCATCAGAGTCCGAGAGCTTCATTATTGTGTATGCCCTCCCCCGAGCATTTATCATATCTCGACACCTTGCGTGGCGTGCCCCGTATAAGTCTACTGAGGTATCCCTGTGTTATCCGTTCCCATTCTTCAATGAGAGCATTTTCGAGTACTTGGAGAGTCTGAGGTGCCACCGGACAACCACGAACACGTCTGTCGAACATATCCTACATAGTCTCGATGAGATCCAGGCCGGGACTTACCACAGGCTATACCATCACTGGAATTTCCAGCATTTGCAAGACATTTCTGGCGATGCTTGCCACATTTGCTCTAGCAATATCGTGCTTAAAAAAGACACCAGGGCCAACACCGTATGAAGCAGGCACCATATGGCGTATGTACTGCACGGCGGTAAGGTTACTACGGACAATGGGAAGATCCGTACGGCCTTCAATAAGGAACACACTTCATACCAACACAGAAACACATTCGAATCTGTCGACTTCCTGGATAACATGTGGCATGCACGCCTCCATCACATTGCGTCAGGGGAAATCTGGATTCCTCCGTGAATAACACAGTTCTACTATTACAAAGTTGCCAGTTATGTGAGTCTGAGCAAACACAAGGCGGGCTGCATGATGTTGCGGCTTTAAGCGACGAAGTCTGGGTCGTAAAATCTGTTCTCATAACATGTTCATTACTGTTTGATCGGACACCGTGGTTCCAGTAGCCTTCCTGAGATTTGTTGCAGTTGTCTGACAGAGTCCGTACGACTCCGCAACGCACTTGTGATCAGATATCGGTCATCAAGTGGGGTTTTTATGCGTCGACGACCTTGTTCAACCCTTCTTGTGAACTTCTCTATCTCATTGTAGCAATTCAACAACCGATGAAGGACAGACAGAGACACGTTGAGATTATCGGTAGCACGATGGAAAGTCCTTCCTTCATGGATCAAAGTGACTGCCCTTTGCGACCAGTACGTCGGTAAGATGTAGCATTGCACGTGCTCAGGTCAATTCAACCTCAACTACTGACTACTTCAGTGTGTGTCCTTGTTGACGACACACTGACGTACCAATATTCAGTTTGTTTTGAGTGGTCAGTTGACATTTGAATGCATGGCTAAGCCTGTAGATGGAGAATGCCTAATGTATTACATAGGCAGGGTAGCAAGGTCTCGGGTCTCATATTATACAATACTATCACTCATACCGCTTCTACCAAAATAAATAAACAAATAACTTTATTTTACCTGGCAGAGTTAAGGCCTTAAAGCCTTGTCTGCCAGTCAACCAGGTTTTACAAAAATAAAAAATACAAAATAAAAATAGTCTTGCAACTACATAAACAATTACATATTATAAAAACAATACCATACAATCAATATTTATAATCTATTTTGATTTGCTCTAAATTTAACGAATTAAATATATAATATGTACAAGGTATAAAAAAACGAGAAAACATTTATTAATGACATAGTATAAATTTAAATAAATAATGAGAAATTAATTATTGGACAACAGTTAACTGCATAAGCGTGACTTAAAGGTACCAAGTGTGAGGCAACCCCTGATATCTTGAGGAAGGAAATTCCAGTAGCGGGCAGAGACTACTGTGAAGGAAGTAGAATAAGAGGAAGAGCTATGAAGAGGAATTGTTAGCAGACTGTTATCTTGTGACCTAGTGTCAATATTGTGGTAAGAGGATAACTTCTCAAATATCGACGCCAGGTAAATAGGAATGTAAGAATCCAGAAGCTTGAAAAGTAGTGAAAGACAAGGCAATTTACGTCTGTCAGTAAGACGGAGCCAAGAGAGGTTATTAAAGTGTTCGGAAATATGTTCATAACGGCGGATATTGAAAATGAATCGAACGCAAGCATTATGAACACGCTACAATCTTTACGACAAGTCATGGTTTAGATAATAATCGAAGTGTGTCAACACAAGATTCTGCACAAGGATTTGTTTTAACGAAACTGGGAGAAAATTCTTTAAACGTCTAAGATAATGTAAGATGGAGAAAGTATTTTTACATATGTGTTTCACTTGTGTTTGCTAGGTTAATTTGCATCTAAATGTAGTCCAAGATCTATTACTGAAGAAGAATAAGGGATAATTATATTATTTATAATAATGTTTGGAAATGTTGATATGCCAAAAGTTGTAAGCAGTCTTCGTTGTCCCATTAAAATTACTTGTGACTTGTTAGGATTTAGATTTAGACCGATACTTGAATTCTAGTTAAAGATGGATGTGAGATCGTCATTCATTTTCGCCAAGCTGTTATAGAGAGAATGAGGAGGTGAATGTAGGTCAATTTGAAGATCATCAGCATAGAGGTGATAACTGCAGTGCTTTAGTACAGTTGGTAAGTCATTTATATAGATTGAGAAAAGAAGAGGCCCGAGAACACTACCCTGGGAGACTCCCGCCTGCACGTTGCGCCAAGACGAAGATCTAGGGATCTTATACCCGATATCCAAAAACGTGTTCCGATAATTGTTTTGAACTGTGTATATTTATTTGGTCATGAATCCTTTATTGTAAGATATCCTAACGGGACAACAAAGACTATTACAACCTTTGACATATCTACACTTACAAATATTAATTTAATTATCTCTTACTCAAACACAATTTAAACACACATGTAGGAAACTTTCTCCATTTTACATTACCTTAAAGGTTAAACAAAATTCAACCTGTTTCAATAAAACAAACCTTTGTGCAGAATTTTGTTTTTTCACATTTCGATTATTGTGACGTTATCTATATTGACTAAAGTCCTAAAATTTGACTTATCGCACAGAATGCAGCGTGTTTATTATGATGGTGTTCGTTTCATTTTTAAAACCTGCCATTGTTGTCATTATTTGATATATTCCATTAATATTCTTCGCTACATCTTAGAGACAGAGGTAAACTACATTTTCTTTCACTGTTTTCAAGCATTTTCATTCTTCCACTAATAGTTCCATGGCGTCGAATTTTGAGAAATTAACATCTCATCAGAATTTTGACATAAGTTCACAAGATAACAGTCTACCAACAACTCTCTCCACAGAACCTATTTTTAAGCTAATTGTTTTACAGTAAATCCGTACCTACATCTTGATTTCCATCCCTCAAGACATTGCCACACATAAAGAAACCGCATATATGTAGGCATGTAAAAGTAAGCAAGGGGAGGCCATAAAAATATACATGTAGGCCTGTACATGTGTGTGCATGTGTTAATGCTCTAGTGAAAGCATTTTTATTTTCTTTTCGGAACCAAAAGGTTTCAACAATTACTTGTTGATGCATGATTAATTTGTCTATACAATTAAATTTATTTTATATCATTAATAGTTTTATTTTAATTTTTCTGTCTTGTACAACTTATATTTTTTCGTTGAATCTAAAATTATCATAATATGCGTATTAGATAATAATTGCTTTGTATGTACACCCTGTAATAATGTATATTTATTGTATTTTAGATATCAGAATAATCATTGTAAATTGTATCTAATCTGGTTGATTGGTAGACAAATGCTCTGCCGCATGATATAAATCTACTAATTTTAAATCAAAGTTATTATTATAATTATTATTAATATTATTATTCAAAATTAGAACAAATAAGAAATACTCTATACGAGAAAAAAAAGAATATTAGATAATCAACAGTAGGCCTAGATTATAAAAGATACAACCAATTAAATTTGTATGGGCATGTACGGCTAATGTAAGATGAAAAGGTACCCAGAAAATCACTGGAATGGTGCCCACACGGAAGAAGAATGAAAGTAAGACCTCATAACTCGTTGACGCAAGAAATAACAATTGGAATGGGAACAAGTTGACAGGAGGACATAGACTGGATGAATAGAAACGAATGGAGAAATAAAATAAAACTTTAGGCACAGGAATATATGTTAACATTGAAAATCTGTTTATAAAAATTATCTTTATTATTATTATTATTATTATTACAACTATTATTACTATTATTATTATTATTACAACTATTATTACTAAATATTCTGATTGAGGGTCTTTCCACTTTTCAGCGGTTGCCCTTTTACCAGCCGGCTGCTGGCCCTTCACATCCACATGTGTCAATCACAGAGGTAGATGATCAACAGCCAGTGTAGGGGTGACATGTGGTTAGCATGTCGAGTCCCCCAGCCGTTATAGCTGGTTCCTCAACCTGGAGCCCCTACTTATTGTAGCTACCCAATTGCCTCACGATGCTGGGTGGGCACCGGTCCCATACTGGCCGAAATACCATGAGAAAATGTCTTCCCCCTTGGAGACTCGAACCACCGCAAGTCCCGTAGCTCTGCGCCAAGGCTTCCTACCTTAACCGCTCGGCTACGGCGCGGGACAATATTAAATATCTAAAAGTAAATTTCTCTTCCTACAATTGACTTATCTTGGCTGCAATCTTTCGTACGACACATGTAAAGACATAGACATAAAATTGGTCAAATTTCAAAAACTTATAGGAACAATAAAAAGCATTCTTTTCCGAAAAGTACGTCCAGATACAATTATAAAATTTTATAAAACAATGGCTCTTCCAACTCTACTTTATGGGTCTGAAACCTGGACTCTTACTACAGGTAAATTAAATTGGATAGTAGCTGCAGAAATGAAGTTATTAAGGCCTTTAGCGGGTTATACGCTTTATGATCACATACGTAATGAAGATATCCGCAAAGCTCTCAACACATCAGCAATAACTGAAATCATTCAAAAATATCAAAATAATTGGCATGAACACCTTCTGAGAATGCCAAACGACAGACTACCTCTGCAGCTATTGAACTACAGACCCACAGGGCGAAGAGACCCAGGAAGACCTAAGAAGAGATGGAGGGATCAATTTCTTTCCTGAAGCGGAACAGGTCAATGGCCTAATCCATGACTGCCATTGATGATGACAATTGAGGTTTCATAGAATCGTCTAGCTAAATATCCCTAGGTGTGTAAGATTTAATTATGAGCAAAATGTGCATATATACAGCATACGTAGTTACCTACAGTGATTGGATGATCAGCCTTTAAACAAGTGTAGGATAAAACACTTGATATGTAATTTTGTCAGTAAAAAAATATATTTTAAACATCAATATTACACTTAAAAACAACAAGAGCTTTAGTCTCTTTCCTTTTACCGTTATTTATGGTTTGTCGCATATTACTAGAGAGTATACCTTTAAATTGCCTACACTGAAATTTTATCATTTATCAGGTAATGTAATTTCAACAATTGTGTTTTAGATCGGTAATGCAGTGAAATTTTGTACCAACAAAAGCGAACAACTCAAACGTGAACACGTTGTTCTCTATAAAATAAAATTGTTCGTAATTTTTTTTTTTACACAGCTGTCGTTTGAACAAATAATTAAATTTAATTCCCCCAAGACAGACACTAAATAACAACAACGTAAAATTAAAATAAAAAAAACACATTTTTTTGTCTACTGCCACCGGGTTGTCTCATATGATTTTTTTATTTTCTCCCCTGGCATTGGCGTAATTGTAATCCATCTCTTAGGTTGGGGCACCTGGAAGGCGCCGATGATATGATGGGTGATAAATAATAATGAAGCGCCAGGAGAGTTATTCACCTAATCTTATCCTAAATCCAAGACCATGGACAACCACAGGAATAATTCACTCTAAGAAAAAATTCCTATGGTTTGCCCGGGAATCGAACCCGATACCTCATGAATTGAAGTCAGGAACGCTGAACACGAGATCGTGGGCTGGCCCTATAACTTTAGAAATGGAGGTATAATATAAAATAAACAAAAACGGGCCAAATTAAAACTATTCCATTATATATTTACATCACGAATGCCAATGTCTGTAAACTTAAAATATCTCCTGAGGTTAGCGATAAAAATAAAAGATTAAAAAAATAAAAATAATAACTAAATAAATATTACAACGGAGCGGCACGGTTTCTTGAAGAGCAGCGCACCGGAGTGTGAATGTTTTTTTCGACGCCCGCAGTCGAGTATTCGTAGAATATATACGCATTATTTCTGATTAAATATAAAAACTCAATACATAGAAAGAACAATAGAATATTTGTTTTATTATTTATTGATTAGCATTTTTATGGTGTAAATTATTACTTCTTTCTAGGACATAACAGTATATTTACATACTTGTATACTTGTTCTATTTATTTATGTAACATGTTTAGCCTCAAATGAAATATTTAGTCTCTATACTAAACTAATATTAATCACATATATTCTAATTCCTATACGTAAATGTGTAAAAATACAGGTGACAGTCTTGTTAGTCCATAAAATATTTCATCAAAAGAATAAAATGAGAATAACAAATCCTTTTTACGTCTTAACTACATTAGAATCTGTAGTTCAGGAAACATTTGAAATATACGAAGAACCTGGGTTGGATGATGACCAGTTTGCGTATTTTCTGGCAGAACTTACAGAGCAAAAATATTGGAATGGGTTAGAGGACTTTAGTGAAAATACTTTTAGATTTCGAAGACTATGCTACTTGCAATCAGAAGCTCACAAAGGTCAGATATTCTGAAGACTTTGAAATTGCCAACGAATCCATTGAGGAACGTGACAGTTCAAGTAGCTTTGAGCCGTCTCCTGTTATAAAAACCTAAACGTCCTAACGAACTCTCGCCTATTCTGAAGAAATATTAGAAAACATTTATGAATATAGCGTGTCAGGGAAATCTGGCCCGAAGTCCTAAACACAAATAATTGAAAATGGCCATAATTAATTAATAACCGAAATATAAGAACACTTTTTAATTATATAGAAAACAACCCTTATTTCCTAGCTTCACAATTAAAAAACAGGAACCCCTATAAAATCGCTCAAATTAAAGACTAGATCCTTAATACGTTTTGAGTTTCTCGACATCGAGGATTGGCAATGCACAATTGGCATTTACAAACATGGGCTGTTTTTCGAGCGAAGGAATTGGGTTTGAATGAATTTTAAGCTTCAAATACATTCGTTTCAAATTTCAAAAAAGAAAACAATATTTCTTCAAGAAAAATTACCAAACTTGGTACTGTCAAGGGCATTGAAAACGAAACTCAAACTATTGAACATGCAAATAAGTTTATAAGAGACGTTAATTAGATCATTCAAGAAAACTGCATACCAACAACGAACTGTGTAGAACTGTGACCAAAGTCAATTTAATTATGAACTGACAGGAAACAGAACACTTGCAGTCAAATACAAGAAGATCTCTGTGGCTACAGTTCAAAACCTAGATGGAACTACACATTCTTAAACGTTAAATGTTCTTATTTCAATGTGTGGTCAATTTGGAAAGAGATTATACCTTCGTTTTCAAGAACCTACTGAAAACAAATTCGGACGCAAAGTTCAGAAGAAGATGGAACAGATTATACCTCAAAATGAGTATGTCGACTGTAGTGTCAGTGGAAAACTGACAAAAGAACATTTGAAAACAATCTTAAAACAACATGCGTTTAGTGAAAACATTGAAATGGATTCACATTTAACATGCAATTCGTGTTCCGTGCATAACGACGAACAATTGCTACAGGACATTTTACCCGATAAAAATGTAAGGCTGAAATGTATTCCTGCAGGAGCCACCAAATATATACAACCACTTGATTTTTTTCTCGGCAATATAAGATCTACGTGCGACGACTTGAAGAATATGTGCGTCTAAAATCAGAAGGTGACGTGGAAATATCTGATAGGTTCCTTATTATAAAACTGCATTTCCTTGTATATAATCAACTGTCAGTAGAAATTTACAAAGATATGCGTATTTATGCTTGGATGAAGTCTGTCTATAACGTCGACCAAAGTGTAACAAAATTCACAAATGTGATTGAAAATACATTTGAAGTTAGTTTTAGTGAATGTGCCACATAAAACTGCTCCAGGCTTGCCATCATCAGATGCTCAGGGTGTTCGCAAAAGCTTTGTTACAACCATTTAATCGAAAACCGTCATTATCACCAAAGATGTTATGGTAAATGATAATTTTTTTTTTGGTACTCCAGTACACGAAATTCTGAATTTCAGTTAAAAAAAGTATACAGTGCTCTGCTATCTGTATAAAGTAATCAAAAATAATTATTAATGTTAACAAGGAGGGAACTAATATTTACGTTCTTCGCACCGCTATATCTAGGCCGCTAGCAGTACTTGTGCTTAAAATCAGCTGCAATGAGCAACCGTACTGTTACGAACCAGTCAATGAGAAGCGATATGGCAAATATGACGAGTTTTATTAAATTTGCAGAAAAATGACTAACGTCATCATATCTAATGCCAATTAATTAACATATTCTCCAATGTTTGTTACAATCCTACTGGTCCAACATACGTACTTCCCTTGTAAGATATATGTGTTCCGATTTAAACATTCAGCAGATAAGAATCATTTCCATAAAGATCAAATTGACAAACAAACTGTTCACGAACTTTAGTATAAAAAACTAACAAAACAATGAATTAAACATAACTTATATCATCATATGTATAATATTTTGAAATGTGTTTAATTTTACAGGAGCCTGGATTAAGAAGCTCGAGAGTTACAACCAGTGGTTCTCAGAACACGAGAATTTAAAGTCGGACGAATCCAAACGACACGGAGGTAAATTCAACTCAGAAAACCTTTTTGGATTCGAAGGTGCATTCAGAAAACTGGAATTGGATTAATCTACATTCTCAAGATTATTCTAAATGTTTAATATACTGTTCCTGTATTCGAAATTTTCGGCCAATTCAGCTTGTGGAACTTTTTTTTTAGATTTTTCTTTACAATAGATGGATTGTAAATAAAATACTCTATAAATACAGATGTATGCATTAACTCATCGAGACAAAATAAATGAATTCATACATATTAGAATTGTATGTAAGTAAATATAATTAGCTATATAGCACAACAGGTTTAGAATGCCTTGGCGTACCACCTGGCTACTGGCATAATAGTCTATTACATATATTAATCACCGAGGGGGACGATCGTCCAGCCAGTATAGGCCAGACAAGAGATCAGCATGTCCGGTCCCCCCTTCCCCGTTTTAACAGGTTTTCTCAACCTGGATAAGCTACTTTATGTAGCTACCTAAATTCCTCAAAATGCTAGGTAGGCACCGTTCTCATTCTAGTAGAATTTCCATTAGAAAATTTCTTGGAATCAGAGAAAAACCTGTATCGCTGTACCAGGCATGATATTTTAATTCGCTCTACTACGGCGCGCGAAAAAGTATCATATTCGCTGTTCGAAAGAATTAGCATAATCTGTACTTGAATGCAAGCCACTCTGCATGGAAGAATAATTGACAACTAACTATGATATCAAATAAATCTTCATTCTTTACAAATGAAGTATAGAAACAATCATAATTGTATTCCCGTTCATTTTCGTAACAGCAATTGAATTGCCCACATGGTGGTGAAAACAAAGTGGTAGCGGTCATAAATGAAGTCGTATAGGGCGGCTTCCATCAGAGTTGGAGAACTTCATTACTGTGTATGCCCTCCCCGAGCATTTATCATAGCTCGACACCGTGCATGGCGTGCCCCGTATAAGTCTACTGAGGCCTCCCTGTGGTATCCGTTCCCATTCTTCAATTAGAACATGTTCAAGTTCTTGGAGAGTCTGAGGTGCCACCGGACGACCACTTCTGTCGAGCATATCTTACACAGTCTCGATGAAAATCGGGCCGGGACTCACCACTGGCTATACCATCACTGGAATTTCCAGCCTTTGCAAGACTTCTCTGGTGATGCCTGCCACATGTGCTCTAGCAATATCGTGCTTAAGAAGGATACCAGGGCCAACACACCGTATGCACCGTATGGTGTTTCAGGATCTGCTCAATGTACTGCACGGCGGTAAGGTTACTACGGACAATGGGAAGATACGTACGGCCTTCAATACAGATCAGACTTCATACCATCACAGAACCATACTCGAATCTGTCGACTTCTTGTACAACATGTGGCATGTACTGCTCACTATAGCGTCTCCACACACGTACTCCTCCACCACATTACGTCAGGGGAAATGTGGAATCGTTCTCCAATGACGAAGTTGCCAGTTGATGTGAATGCGCTTAAAGAGAAGGCGGGCTGCATGATTTTACGGCTTTTGCAAGACACTCCAATAGGACGTCTGGGTTGTAAAACTGTTGTCATAACCTGTTCATTACTGTTTCATCGGACACCGTGGTTCCAGTGGCCCTCCTGAGGTCTTGTTGCAGTTGTCGGTCAGAGTCTGTACGACGCCGCAACGCACTGGTGACCAGATATCGGTCATCAAGTGGGGTTATTATGCGTCGACGACCTTTTTCAACACTTCTTGTGAAATTCCCTATTTCACTGTAGCGATTCAACAACCGATGAGTAACGGACGGAGACACGTTGAGATTCTCGGTAGCACGATGCAAAATCCGTCCATCATCATAGATCAAAGTGACGGCCCTTGCGACCAGTACGTCGGTAAGATGTGGCATTGCACGTGCTCAGGTCAATTCAACCTCAACTACTGACTACTTCAGTGTGCGTCCTTCTTGACGACACACTGACATACCAATATTAATTTTGTTTTGAGTGGTCAGCTGACATTTTATTACATGGTTAAAGCCTGCCTTATCTATTACATAGGCTGGGTAGCTAACGTCTCGTATTATACAATAATAACACTCATACCGCTTGTACCAAAATAGGGATCTCATACCAGACATCCAAAAACGTGTTCCGCTAATTGTTTTGAACTGTGAATATTTATTTGGTAATGAATCCTTTATTGTAAGAAATCCTAACGAGACAACAAAGACTTTTACAACCTTTGACATATCTACACTTCCAAACATTAATTTTATTATCCCTTATTATAAACACAATTCAAACACACACGCAGAAAACGTTCTCTATTTTAGATTATCTTAAACGTTTAAATATATTTCAACCTGTTTCAATAAAAAAAAATGTGTGCAGAATTTTGTGTTGTCACATTTCGATTATTGTGATGTTATATATATTGGCTAATGACCTAATATTTGACTTTACACAGAGAATGCAGCGTGTTCATTATTACTATGTTTGTTTTATTTTCAGCACCTGCCGTTTTGTCATATTTCCGTATATTTCATTAATATTCTTCGCTGCATCTTAGAGACAGAGGTAAATACATTTTCTTTCACTTTTTTTCAAGGTTTTTCATTCTTCCACTACTAGTTCCGTGGCGTCGATGTTTGAGAAGTTAACTTCTCATCAGAATTTTGACACAATTTCACAAGATAGCAGTCTACCTAAAATCCTCCCCTCAGAACCTGTTTTTAAGCTAATTGTTTTACAGTAAATCCGTACCTACAACTTGATTTCCCTCCCTCAAGACATCAGGCATTTCCGTACATAAAGAAACCGGTCGCATATATGTAGGCATGTCAAACAAGCAAGAGGAGACCATAAAAATATATATATAGGCCTATATATGTGTGTGTGTGTTAATGCTCTAGTAAAAGCATTTTTATTTTCTTCTCGGAACCAAACATGTATACAATTACTTGATGAATGATTAATTTTTCCCTACAATTAAATTTATTTTTATCATTAATGGTTTTTATTTTAATTTTTGTATCTTGTACAGCTTATATTTTTTCGTTAAATCTAAAATTGTTATTATATACGTATTAGGTAATTATAGCATTGTATGTATACCCTGTGATAATATGTTTATTGTATTTTAGATATTAGAACAATTATTGTAAATTGTATCTAATCTGGTTGATCGGTAGACAAAGGCTAAAACCTTAACTCTGCCGGATGATATAAATCTACTAATTTTAAATTAATCTTATTATTACTATTTTTATTATTATTCCTATTATTCAAAATTACAAAAAATAAGAAATACTCGTACTCTATACGGGAAAAAGTGAATATTAAATATTCAACAGTAGGCCTAGATTATATAAGGTACAACCTATTAAATTTGTATGGGCATGTACGACGAATTCAAGAAGAAAGGTTGCCCAGAAAAACATTGGATTGGTGCCCACTCGAAAGAAGAAGGAAATTAAGACCTCGTAACTCGTTGACGTAGGAAATAACAATTGGAATAAGAACAAGTTGACAGGAGGAAATAGAGTGGATGAATAGAGACGAGTGGAGAAGGAAAATAAAACATTAGGCACAGATATATGTGTTAACATTCAAAATCAGTTTATAAAGATTATTATCTTTATTGTTATTATTATTGTTATTATTATTATTATTATTATTATATATCAAGATTCAAATATGAGCAAATGTGTATATCTACAGCATACGTAGTTACCAACATCGATTGGATGATCAGTCTTTAAAGAAAGGTAGGAAATAAAACTTGATTTATAATTTTGTCAACAAGAAAAATTATATTATTAAACATCAATATAACACTAAACAATCACAATAATTGTAGAATTTTTCCTTTTACCATTATTAATTGTTTTTCGCATATAACTGGAGAGTATTCCTTTAAATTTCCAACACAGAAATTTTATAATTTATCAGGTAACGTAATTTCAACCATTGCGTTTTACATCGGTAACGCTGTGATAATTTGTACTAACAAGTAGCAAACAACTCAAACGTGAACTCGTTGTTCTCTATCAAATGAAATTCTCCATAAAATGTTTTTTTACACAGCCGTCGTTTGAATAAACAAGTAATTTCAATTCTCGCGAGTCAGACACTAAATTACAACAACGTAAAATTAAAAAAAAATTGTCTATTGCCACCGGGTTGTCATTTAAGAAATGTATGATTTTCTCCCCTGGCATTCGCGTAATTGTATTCCATCTCTTAGGTTTGGGCACCTGAAAGGCGGAGTTATGTTACGCCGATGATATGATGGGTGATAAATGATAATGAAGCACCAGGTGAGTTCTTAACCTAACCTTAACCTAAATTCCAGACCATGGAAACCATAGGAATAATTCCCTTTAAGGAAAAACGGCTATGGTTTGACCGGGAATCGAACCCGATACCTCATGAACTGTAGTCATTAACGCTCACCACTAGATAATGATAGTGGTAATATAACTTTAAAAATGGGAATATAATACAAAATTAACTAAAAAAAGGCAAAATTAAAACTATTCCATTATATATTATTGATCACGAATACCATGTCTGTAAACTTAAAATATTTCCTGATGGTTAACCATAAAAAAATTAAAATTAAAAAATAACACAAAAACCTTTTTGTCATAAATTCGTGTTCTAGTTATCAATACATAAAACTTTAAAAATGAAAAACGCAATTATTTCTAATATAGAACACTGTGTCTTTATTTTCCATCATACTGTTCACTCATCGTGTATGCCTTTTATCGACGCCTTGAATTTCTATCTCTATTATAAATTTAGCCGAGTTGTTTGCAAAATATTTCTAATAAAATAAAATATCATTGGCTGCATTTACTTCATCATCAATTCTTGTACATTAAATTACCGACGTTATTCGCAGACTACTTGGTGTTTAACGTTTTCTGGCATTTGTTTTACATGAGACGAAAAAGATAAAAGAAAATAAAAACGAACAAATAAATATTGTCTTGAGCATACATCGAATTCGGGCCTAATGCGTCCGAGAAAACGATATTCCCCTAGACTACGATTATGGAATAAATATCTAAACCATGAGAATAAATACAAACACCATATATATATATATATATATATATAAAGATAAACGCCTGAGCCGGAATTTGAACCCGAAACCTCATCTAGCCTTATACATTAGCGCGTTACCATCTGCACCGCTCAAGGCATCCTAGCAGAAACATTTATCTTTCTTCCTTATTATTAAATTCATGAGTGCAGCGGCACATAGGTCATACTGCCAGCTCGTGGTGCTATAACAAGTAAGAATTATGAAGAGAATATTTGCTTTATAGCAGTAAAACGTATTTATTTTGATGACATATTTACATTTGACAATTAGAAATGATAGCCAAATGTGCGTGAAATAACAAATAAACGAGTGAGCCATACAGTTATATGATCATCTGATCATAGAGAATACGATAAGTTCAAAAATATTCAAAATGAGTTAAGTGCAGTGTGATAAATTGTCAGGCGTTCTGCGAGGGCCTAGTGTAAAGAAGTTAGTAACCCTGAAATATAACACTTTTCGAGTTATAAAATATTAGTTTCTAGGTATCTCATAAAGAAGTGCATGTTCTAGGTAAAACAGTGCTTCCTTAACTTAACCTTTGTGTTCACTTATATAAGTGTTCTCCACCCAGGCAACCAGTCAACTTTATACGTATTTATGAACTATTTGCTTATTAATAAAATTATAGGTAGAGATAGGAATATTTTATTTAAGACGCATTATGATTATAAAATGTCATGGCGTCACAACTCAAATCTGATCCTGAAGTAATTTTAAGATTGGATTTTCTTTTACAATCCATAAACCTACGAAAAGGACCTACGGCTTTAGTTATTTTTCAAAGTAAATTAGACACAACCTTCAACAAGCAAACATCTCCACAAACGAGTATAGCAGTCACTAATCCATCGGAACCGACTGTAATAATTATGTTGTCAATTCATTGTTTTGAAAAGCTACCAGTAGATGGCATGACCTTCTCTATCTTCTCAAAGTAGTCAATGGCCTTTCAAGATCCTTGGATTCGTTACAAGTTTCCTTTTGTATATATATCTAATATATAAAAATTGTTTGTACTATATGCGTGGCCATTCCGTTGATCCGATTGTGGTAGGGCTTTTTGCAAAATGTTCAGGAGATTCCCGGGATTAACATACGCTATCAGAGAGTTGTGATACTCAATTCCTATACCCTTAGGGGATTTCTTTTGTAGTGCAAAACATGAAAAAAGTAGCTTAAATGGCTTACGCTGCCTAAACCATAACAAATACACAAGGTTAATGTACACAGAATTGAAGATCTCAAAAAGCTCTACAAAAAAAAGTCACGGACAGCATATTTTTAACTCTTACGGATACGTCAAAATAACTATTTTTTGTCTTTCATTGATACCAAGAAGATCGAGACAAGTACGTGGATTCCTGTGCAAGCAAAGCAGCACATGGCGTATATTTTCTTACGGATAACTCACAATAATGAATTTTATCTTTTAGCTCATTTATGCCAAGATTATCAAGATAAGTGGATTCAAGATAGTAGATTCTCGGGGCAACACCGGGTAATCAGCACGGGGAATCTAATAATAATTACGATATAAATTTTTCCTCCTACTTATTTAACTAAATATATAACAAATTCATTTTCGTATTTCAGCTCATATATGTCAAGCAGATCGGGATAAGTAGATTCCCGGGCAACGCCGTGTAATCAGCACGGGGTTTCTATAAAATATAAATTGGTGATTATTTTTCCTTTTACTTATTCATTAAATATAAAAGCACATTAATTTTAATTTATTTAGGCGTAGCAGCGCACGCCGTGTATTAGTTAGTATATTATAAAGTTATCACTGACAAATAAACATACGCTGTTCAGGTTGTGTAATAACTTAAAGCCCACAACTTTTGAAGTTTTCGAAATCCGCAAAATACAGAATCACAATTATTATCTTTGACAAAATTACTGGAAAGTGGGTTCATACCTACGGCGTAATAACTGCTGAGGGTCAAGATTTATTGAAGAAGTTGTTGTTGTAGAAAGAGGATGATACTAATAGGGATCGCAAATAACCAGAGTGTAAAAAAATAAACGGATATGACTGAATCCGGGGTTTAGAACTAAATTATAACCGGGCAGAACATTTGCTAATTTACAACATTTCAAATTTTTATTATCATCACATTTTTCTCTTCCATCTCCTTATTATCAAATTCCGTAGGTCTTTTTTCCTATCACAATTATATCATAGTACACCGCTTGTGGTCTCGAGATTGCGTGCTGACTTATCACACAGCGGGACCGTGTTCGATTTCCGGTCGGGGCAGGCTCCTGGGAGAGGTTTTTTTGGTTATTTTTATCATCTCTAAGACAAATGTCAGGAAGCGTAGGGCCCAACGGTCTCGTAAAATCACCGGCTATCATCATCATTATCATCCATATCACTTTCACCGGTGTGAAAACAACGGGAAGCTACCACACATATAATCCCCTAGTAAAAGTTCTAAAACATCGCATGAAAATGCCGTGAAAAATCTGTCCTAGGACAGAACACTGTAGAATAGTCCTATCACCTCATTAATGATATGACTCTATCCTTTCTATCAAATCAGTAAAGCCATTCATCGATCTACTTGTTTATATAAATGATGTGTGTGTGTCGTAACACTCTAGCGGTTAGGAATCAGACTGACCATCCACCAATTAATTAAAGATGCATTTCCAGTTCGTTAAAAAGCAAATTATAGGCCTAAAATTAATAGTGATATTTCGTATGAACCAACAAAACGCTTTAGCGGTCACAATTTTCGAAGTTTCGTTGTTTTCTCGCAACGTATCAAGATACATACAAGTTAATTAACAAAATGCCGTCAGCCTGGAACTTCGTCAACTAAGTGTATTCATCTGGAAGTCGAACTTATGATCCGATTGTTTTGGTTTATGGAATATATATTTATTTCGTTAATTAAATCGTATATATTCAGTAACCTGATGAGAAATAAAACATGGCGACGACCAGGGTGATTTTTAGACTAAATTACGAGATTGAAACCTAATTTCATGGTTGATTTTTATTTTTTTTAAGTATAATTTCAATGGTATATCTCAACTCAAACTAAATATATCGATATTCTATACAAAAAATTGTAAATTACTCCCGCTATATCGATTTTCAAATTTTAGCTTCGATTGGACTGCCATTTCTAATTATCCGATTTTGCTAGTTAATAAAGTTTAGGATACCTTTTTTCTAATTATTATTATATGCCGAGTTTGGTTCTGAAAGATATGCAAAAGTTGCGGCCGCTGTAGCGTTAAAACATATACACTTACAGGTCTTTATCTTGAGCGCGGTTTGTTGTTCAGTGAAATAGTGTAGAAACATGTTATGGGCAGTTCAACTTCTCTCCGACAGATATTTATTTTCCCTGCCTGTAAGTCCGCCTTTCGTCCCGCACCGTAGCCGAGTGGTTAAGGCTGGAAGCCTTAGCGCAGAGCTACGGGACCTGCGCTGGTTCGAGTCTCCATGGGGGAAGAAATTTTCTCATGGTATTTCGGCCAGTATGGGACCGGTGCCCACTCAGCATCGTGATGCATTTGGGTAGCTACAATAAGTAGCGGTTCCAGGTTGAGAAAACCAGCTATAACGGCTGGGGGACTCGACTTTTCTGACCACATGTCACCCCTACACTGGCTGATTATCATCTACCTCTGTGATTGACACATGTGGATGTGAGGCCAGCAGCCGGTTGGTAGGCTAAGGGCCTTGTAGGCCTGTCGCGCCAGGAGTGTTTTTATATCCGCCCTTCATGAATTCATGACATTTTAGCCTAAGTAAGACTATAGAGACTTTGACGATATTTTAAAGGTTGTTTCACTCTCATTGTCTTATCATCCGATGAAACTTTCGTGAATACGATTTAAAACATAAATGTTCCTTTATAAATTGTATTTAACAGTATTTTATCGGTAATATAGTTTTTGTTTTTCAATGTTCACTTGAATACAGAATACTGATTTATTTTTATTTATCTAAAATATTTACAATAATACATGTCATAAAATATCTGCAAAAATAAAATTGCAATAAAGCGTCGAATTTAACATATTTATGGTGGGGCAGTACGTTTGCAAGCACTTAACTTAATTGAGAATATTTCTTTATTCGTCTGTTGATATTTACTGTAAATCAATAATGAATAGAAATCTGCTGTCCCTTTTTATATTGAAGCAACAGGCCTATAATTCATACTACATATTCTACTACAAACACAACGTTTGTATTATAGAAGCTAACACCATTCCATCTTTCAATTACAAGTACAAGAATTCATAGAAAGTTTATCCATAACTTAGACGACATTCTGAATTACTCTTAAATTAATATGCAATGGAGGTAAATGTGTACTTTTTTCAGGAATTATTAAAGCAACATATGACACATTTTTCTGGTCAGGGATACGACGTTCACATTTAGGCCTTGATTATCTAACATAGTGATATTGACTCATCACAATTCCAAATTAACAGGTCTGAGAATGATAAAGACTGTATTTTGGTGCTTCAGCATTATATTATATATAATTTCCTTAAATATAGGTTGAATAAAATTGCTACATATAAGGTAACGGTTTCTATGACAGGTTAAAGAGTATGCTAAAATCAGATTTTCATAAGAACTGTCACAAAGAAAAGATAACTGTGACTGATGGAAAAATTCTGACTGTATACCTGAATTCAGAAAGAAAAAATTAAGTAAATTCAGTAATCAGACTTGTGAAGAAAACTTTGTCGAAGTATGTTATTATTGCCTGATATTTTCATTTTTTGTAACTATAATGGTAACAATTTTTTGAATAAATCCTAAATATTGATGCATATTTTGTGTATTGATAAATAATAATCTCTATCTATCTTCGGGTTTTTACAGCTGCTGCCGTCTTCCCGTGCCAAACCTCCAAAGCCTACGGTCTTGGGCATCTTCGATGCTTAGCCCTCTAGCTTGCATTACTGTCTTCATGTTTTCCTTCCATGTTAACCTTGGTCTTCCTCTTTTCTTCTTTCTGTTAGGATGCCATTCATATAGTTGCTTCGGCCATCGCTCATCTTCCATTCTTAAAACATGTCCTAACCACTTTAATTCCTTTTCCTCAATTCTTTCAATTATGCTTTCTTCTGCTTCCATTTTGTTTCTACTTTCCTTATTTGTGACACGTTCTAATTTAGACTTTCTGGCACTTATTCGTAAATAATCCATTTCTAGAGCTATTAGTCTATTCTTGTAGTACTTATTGATTGTCCATACCTCACTTCCGTACATTGCAACAGATTCCACCAATGTTTTACCAATATATTTTTTTGTGTCTTTCCAAATATGCTTATCCCACCATATGGAATTTAATGATGATATTATTTTGCTACGCAATTCAATTCTATGTTTTATGTTCTCTTTGCCTATACCTTCGATGTTATCCATAATCATTCCCAAATATTTAGTTTGTTTCACTTGCTTTATTTGGATTCCATCTTCCAATAGTAAGTTTTCTCTTTCATTGCTATTTATTGCCAGATATTCTGTTTTTTGTAAATTTACTGTGAGACCCCATGATTCATATGTGCTTTTCAACCTTTTTATCATGAATTCCATATCAAAATTGTCTTGCGCTAAAACCAGTTGATCATCGGCAAATTGTAATGTCAGCAAAAATCTATTGCCTATTGGGATCCCCATACCTTTGCAGCTTTGTTTCCATTTCGTTAATATAAATTCTACATAAATATTAAAATATTAAAATATGGTGATAGACTGCATCCTTGTTTCAATCCCTTTGAGGTGTTTATAGGATTAGACATTATATTTCCCATTTTAACATAAGCGGAGTTATCTTTATAGGTTTGTTTAATAATTTCTATTAGGTTTCTGTCAATATTGTATTTCTCCAATACTTCCCATAATTTGTTCCTCGGAATTGAGTCATAAGCTTTCTCTAAATCTATCATTGTCAAGTGGGTTTCTTCTCCAACTGCAGTCCGTTTTTCAATTAACTGTTGTATTGCAAATATATTGTCAACACATGACCTTCCTGGTCTGAATCCATTTTGATCTTCTCCTAATTTGTCTTTAACATCTTTTTGTAACTTTGTTTTTAATAACTTCGTAAATAGTCTATATAATGTGTTATTTATACTTAGTCCTGTGTAGTTTTTTGCGTCTCTTCTATCGCCCTTCTTGTATATTGGTACTATGTAGCTTATTTTCCATTCATCAGGAATCTTCTGTATTGCAATGCACTTATTATACAAGTCCCTCAATCTACCTATTAAATTTTTTGGGCCATATTTAATTAACTCATTTGGTATGTTTCCCGGCCCTGGTGCCTTTTTATTCTTTAGGGTTTGAATTTCTAATTCTATATCTATAGTATCAAATTCCAGGGCGTTCATTTCTATGGATGGATCTTCTGTTGTTTCCATAAACTCATTTCTAGTTTCTGACAGTAAAGCTTTGTAATGTTTTTCTGCGTCTGATTTTGCTAACAAATTTATCTTGCTGGGTCCTTGGTTGGTTTTCAATGTTTTTAGAAATCTCCATACTTCTGATGATTGTGATCCTCCTATATAACTTTCTATTTCTTGGCATTTGCTTTTCCATAATTTGTTTTTTTCTTCTATCACTTTCCTTTTAACTTTGGCGTTTGTTCTCTTGTATTCTATCCAATTTTCTGTTGTTTTATTTGCCAACCATTCTAAGTAGCATTTTTTCTTCTTTTTGGTTAATTCTTCAATATCATCATTCCACCAATCTTGGGTATTTTGTTTTTTATTTATTGTGCCTAATGCTTCTTTTGCTGCCGAATGTATTATTTCCTTTAATTGATTATATTCTTCTTCTATGTCTTCCTTGTAATCCAAATTCTCAATTTTAATCCTCAGTCTTTCTTTATATAAGTTTTTGATACTATCCTGATTAAATAAATACAGTTTAAATTTTTCTTCCTGCTTCGGTTGCATTGTTGATTCCCTTGCTTCATCATGCACTTTTTTCCCTGTAGGGAATTTGGGGATGATCTGTGCTGTGAGTAGATAGTGGTCAGAACCACAATTTGCTCCTCTTTTAACCGATAAATAATAATATGCACATAATTATATATATATATATATATATATATATATATAGAACAAAAAAAGTTGATATATCCAAAATAAAATTGAATTCATACTTTGTAACTAATTTTAAATACATAATAAAATATCTGAATTAACTATGTGTACGAAGGTTATTTTGTGAATATAAAATTCACTATTTTAGTTACAACTTTTTATGCCGATTTTCACTGTTGACTATTCTTTTCATTACAATTACCTCGAGTAATATTATGGTACATTGCAATATGCGTGATATCTTACATAATATTCTGGTCGTATGTACTCGTGAAATATGAAAAAATAACGATCTAGTATGTTGTAACAAAATATATCGTGAGATGTCGCACTTAAAAAGAATCATGTTGGTACCACACATGAACGACGTCATTTAATGGATAACATCTGAGATAGTTTATTACCTGTGCTTGAATAGTTCGTTGGCTGTGATCCGTTCTACCATGCAGTTGGCAATACCTAATACATTGATAAAATAATTAAAAATAAATATATTATGGTCAAATTGTTCAGGTCATACACCGCGCCATAGAGTTTAGCGAAGTCGGAAGGAATGCGTCTGTTGAGGTTGTTAACATATCTTCATCTATTCTGCTTGCAAGCACCGAAGATGACCAAGACAGAAATGTATAAACATGTGCTGGTTCACGATCTAGCAGCCGCAATTTTAGAACCGAACTCAACTTTAGCAATGAATTCAGAAGTTCGAGATTTTTTTAAATAGCGAAATCGTTCCATAAGGAACAGGAACTTAAAATAACCTAAACAATAAATATCGTTCTAGCGCCTGTAATTTTCAATTTTTTCATATCCCAACTTGGCCCCAAGTATTAAAATAAATCGACAAAGATATTATCAAATATTAAGAAAATCCGACCATTAGGAATGAGGATATACCTGTAAGCCTAAATTTAATATCTCTCTAACGGCCTCCATGTATCACATTTAAATACGAATAGTTAAGGGATGTTTTAACCTGAAAACCAAACCTTTTAGAAGTGGGATTCACTTGAAACGAAGTGGTTCAGAATTTATTGTCGTATTCAGGAGATCTAGAGTTTAAATCCCGGAACCGTAGTTTTTGGTTGTTTCCTCATTTGTCAAGGCAAACACCGAGTTGGAATTTCATTACCACAATTTATTTAATCTTTAATCATATTTTCGTATTTCATATAATGTTCAGTTAATTTACACAATAAACACACATAACTTTAGAGATAATATCTATAAGTTACTGATATAACCTAAGTATAGAGGCGAAATTACAAAAGATATTGAAGTTTCACAAAATCAAAATTAAGTAAATAAATTATGTTACAGAGGGATTCTTTCTCAAAATGAAGTTTTGTCAACACGATTTGATTATGAGAAGAAAGACATATTCCGTAAACCAGCATATTCAAATCACTTGGAGAAGAATGGTGACAAAAATTTAAACATTTGTCTAGCGTCCTCTAGTTTAGTTTCCTCGAAACGAAATTGGTTTCAAATGATTTAACTAACCAAATATAGATGTTCTGTAAACCAGCAAAATCGGACCATAAATTGGACTTGCTGAAGAATTTCCTTAATTTACTGTCATGCGGAAGGACGTTTTACTGACTGATATTCATTAAATTAATAATTGTGCTGAAAGTTTATTTGTTATTTTTGAATTGAGGTACCAATTAAATCAACTCTTCAGTTTAAATAAGTGTTAATATATAAAACCGTAGATCATGGACGATATTAAAATAAATGGTCTATATGAGGATACAAAATGGAAGGCTACGTTAAGGAAAGAGTGGAGTATGCTGAGTTCGCAATGAAAAACCTGCTCTTAGGGAGAACACCGTATGCATATTTAAAACCATGAGTTGTTTTAATAAACTAGCATATTTTACGCTTAAACTATGATGATGGAGATGATCGTAATAAAAATAAGTATGTATTTGGTTTTAGAAACATTATACATATGGCGGCTTCGTGGCACAAGTGGTTAGACACTCGCCTCTCAGTTGTGGGATCCCGAGGTGCAATATCGGTTAATCCATATGAGTTTCGTAGAAGACGAAACGGAGCATGGGCAGGTTTTTCTCGGAGTTTTCCTGTATTCCCCTACCACAATTTCATTTCACTATTTATCCACACACCTCTCATTCATTTCGTTTAATTTCGTTCATCTGCCCCCGTGATGGTGCGTCAAGCGTGATCGGCCGACACCTTTGTCATTCTATATACGGGATCATCTCATCTCATCCCGCGAGTTGACCACGAATTCAGGATATGTATATGTATATATATATATATATATATATATATGGAGAGAGGTGTAAAGTCTATAAATCAGGAATACATTTTTGAACGAAATTTATTAATATTTTCCTCTCAACTCTCAGCTAGATAAATATTTTATTCAAACGTAAAAAGTAATATTCATTCTATATTACATAAATGCAATATTTCAGTGAAAGTATACCTGGAATCGTATTATATGGTGGTTTGCATAACATGAGTTTCTGCCTTAACCATTCATTAAAGTCTCCAGAGTTTAATAACAATTTTAAATGAATTAAATATATGTAATTCGTGATAACAAAAATAGTGTATTCATACATATGTAGTAAGTAGTCTAAATAAGGTAACGATGCTATCAAACTTGTACATTATTAATATAAATATGATTCTACAAGAATGGGAAGGAAATTTACACGAAAATGTATTTTGGAGCATATTTTCGTCCTTTAAAATTATGTTACCATTCGTTGAAATCATTTACTGGGGGTTGAAATTAATATTTTAACCAAATTTATATAATTTATTAGTGAGATTAAACAAATGATATCGAATGACTTATGTGTGATTAATTATTTCATTACATTACATTCTATATTCTAACACGTTAAGATACAGTATTATATACCTGTATGCTGCAGCTATAGTTAAAAATAAGATTAAAACACCTACTGATCCTGTATGAAGAAACTTGTTGGTTTTGTTGGTGTGAAAGATTTAACGTTACTTTAACAGTCAATCAAATAAAGGTTCAATATAATGACAGTACTTGATATCTTTACTCTAACTAGTTTTTTCATCATATTTTAAATATTAGCAAATAAGAGAAAGTATATTAACATTTAAGGGGACATGGTAGTCTGAGCATATGGTTACTATGCAGCAGTGAAAGCAAATTACTATTTCTTATGAACTTGTAAATAAATAAGCCTGAAAAATTTACACCATGCACACAACAAATTTGAGAATATTTTGGCTTTTAGTTTATATCTCTACCTTATATACTTGATTTTATAAAAAAATGTAAATCTGAAATATATATATCTTTATATGCTATAAACATGAAAGACTTTGGGTACATGTTTCTCAGAACCCCTTGTAGTATAGAATCATAATTTTCTGTGCTTATTATCATTATAATTAAAAATATGCATGGCCAAAATAATTGGATTATCTCTATTGGTTCAATGGAGAACAAATATTTGCATTTGGAAAATAAATAAATAAATATTAATACTATTTTGTCATACTTTTCAGAGTCTAAAATCCACGATTTTTATTATAACTTTATGAAAGTGGCAGCACATATTCATACAAACGTGGAATAGACGTATGCAAAATTTCAGCTTTCTATCTCTAGTAGGTTTTGAGAAAATGGTACCTAAATATCTAAAAATAACATTTTGAGAAAATTTTATTTTCCAAATGCAAATATTCTTTTCCCATTGAATCAATAGAGATAATCCAATTATTTAGGCCATGCACATTTTTAAATATAATGATAATAAGAACAGAAAATTATGATTGTATACAACAAGGGGTTTCTGAGAAAAATGTACCCAAAATCCTTCATGTTTTGATTTCACTACTGCATAGCAACCATATGCTCAGACTACCATGTCCCCTTAATAGAGAAATGAAGGTATATGTCTCAGGTGTAAGAGTTTGAGAAATGCATCCAGAATATCCTGGATTCAGTTCCTGGTGCCTATTATTTTGACTTAAATATGTTCTACGTTTTCTCATTGTTCAATGCAAATGCTGGGTCGAATTCAGTTCAAGGATTTATTTCATTATAACCACTATTTCATAATTTCCTTTATGTTGACAATTAAATTTAATAGCATTTTGGTTTCGAAAGTACTTATTTTGGTAATAATAATTCGCACGCCAATATTGGTCTGTTAGTGCCTATTTCTGTTCGACCATTAAAAATATATATATATATATATACATAGGCTTAAATCTGGAAATGCATGCTACAACTGGGGAAATTAACTTAGGAACTCTAATAATAAAACATTAGCCATTGCAGATGACCAGATTTCAATATCAAGATCTGAAGATAAATTACAAAGTATACCACATAAATTAAACGAAATATCAAGGAAATAATATGGAAATATCATCAGAAAAATAACAAACAATGGCTTTCAAGGGCGCGTAACCAGTTCGGACAAAGATAATATTAGAAAATATATCTATAAAAAGATTAGATAAAATATAACTTGCTAAGTTGCGAATAATCATATACAACGGAAGCAGATATATATATATATATATATATATATATATATAACAAACTTAGTAAGTTTAATTATATAACAGGAACACTTAAAATATTTGAAAAATAAAGTCAGGAACGACTCTGTAATGAAATTATACAAGACGATGGCAGTTGTGTTATTACTTATGGTTCCGAAACAAGGACAGTGAAAATACAACCATCTGCCAGAATACAAGCTGCTGAAATGAAATTCCTCAGACCAAAGCAGGATATCAAAGAACAGACACAAAACAAAACACGGAAATAAGACAACTAACAGTAGAGGAATTAAACACAACAATAGTGAAATACAGAACAAAGTGGAAAGAACGCTTATAAAGATGTCTGAAAACGGAATGCGAAAAGCAGTATACAACAATTCACCACGGGGAGAAAGAAGTTTGGAAACACCATACAAAGTTGGAAACAGCTATAATTTGTAGCCGGAACAGACTAATAAAACGTCTAAACCGTTAAGACGATGAAGAAGAAGTTTAATGTTATAAATGAAGACTGGTTACAATTGGAATGTAAGTGCCCTACTCATATGCAGATCCTTATTCACCGTAACAAGTGGACCAGTTATATGCTGAGTTGGACAACTGTTGTTGCAGTGACGTCGGCGTGTTCATGCAGAAATACTATACATTTTCAAAACATACTACTTACGTTACACACAAAAGTAAGCCTGGTACAGAAATACTATACATTTTCAAAACATACTACTTACGTTACACACAAAAGTAAGCCTGGTACAAAAATAATATACATTTTCAAAACATACTACTTACGTTACACACAAAAGTAAGCCTGGTACAGAAATACTATACATTTTCAAAACATACTACTTACGTTACACACAAAAGTAAGCCTGGTACAGAAATAATATACATTTTCAAAACATACTACTTACGTTACACACAAAAGTAAGCCTGGTACAGAAATACTATACATTTTCAAAACATACTACTTACGTTACACACAAAAGTAAGCCTGGTACAGAAATACTATACATTTTCAAAACATACTACTTACGTTACACACAAAAGTAAGCCTGGTACAGAAATACTATACATTTTCAAAACATACTACTTACGTTACACACAAAAGTAAGCCTGGTACAGAAATACTATACATTTTCAAAACATACTACTTACGTTACACACAAAAGTAAGCCTGGTACAGAAATAATATACATTTTCAAAACATACTACTTACGTTACACACAAAAGTAAGCCTGGTACAGAAATACTATACATTTTCAAAACATACTACTTACGTTACACACAAAAGTAAGCCTGGTACAGAAATACTATACATTTTCAAAACATACTACTTACGTTACACACAAAAGTAAGCCTGGTACAGAAATACTATACATTTTCAAAACATACTACTTACGTTACACACAAAAGTAAGCCTGGTACAAAAATAATATACATTTTCAAAACATACTACTTACGTTACACACAAAAGTAAGCCTGGTACAGAAATACTATACATTTTCAAAACATACTACTTACGTTACACACAAAAGTAAGCCTGGTACAAAAATAATATACATTTTCAAAACATACTACTTACGTTACACACAAAAGTAAGCCTGGTACAGAAATACTATACATTTTCAAAACATACTACTTACGTTACACACAAAAGTAAGCCTGGTACAGAAATACTATACATTTTCAAAACATACTACTTACGTTACACACAAAAGTAAGCCTGGTACAGAAATACTATACATTTTCAAAACATACTACTTACGTTACACACAAAAGTAAGCCTGGTACAGAAATACTATACATTTTCAAAACATACTACTTACGTTACACACAAAGTAAGCCTGGTACAGAAATACTATACATTTTCAAAACATACTACTTACGTTACACACAAAAGTAAGCCTGGTACAAAAATAATATACATTTTCAAAACATACTACTTACGTTACACACAAAAGTAAGCCTGGTACAGAAATACTATACATTTTCAAACATACTACTTACGTTACACACAAAAGTAAGCCTGGTACAGAAATACTATACATTTTCAAAACATACTACTTACGTTACACACAAAAGTAAGCCTGGTACAGAAATACTATACATTTTCAAAACATACTACTTACGTTACACACAAAAGTAAGCCTGGTACAGAAATACTATACATTTTCAAAACATACTACTTACGTTACACACAAAAGTAAGCCTGGTACAGAAATACTATACATTTTCAAAACATACTACTTACGTTACACACAAAAGTAAGCCTGGTACAAAAATAATACATTTTCAAAACATACTACTTACGTTACACACAAAAGTAAGCCTGGTACAGAAATACTATACATTTTCAAAACATACTACTTACGTTACACACAAAAGTAAGCCTGGTACAGAAATACTATACATTTTCAAAAACATACTACTTACGTTACACACAAAGTAAGCCTGGTACAAAAATAATATACATTTTCAAAACATACTACTTACGTTACACACAAAGTAAGCCTGGTACAGAAATACTATACATTTTCAAAACATACTACTTACGTTACACACAAAAGTAAGCCTGGTACAAAAATAATATACATTTTCAAAACATACTACTTACGTTACACACAAAAGTAAGCCTGGTACAGAAATACTATACATTTTCAAAACATACTACTTACGTTACACACAAAAGTAAGCCTGGTACAGAAATACTATACATTTTCAAAACATACTACTTACGTTACACACAAAAGTAAGCCTGGTACAGAAATACTATACATTTTCAAAACATACTACTTACGTTACACACAAAAGTAAGCCTGGTACAGAAATACTATACATTTTCAAAACATACTACTTACGTTACACACAAAAGTAAGCCTGGTACAAAAATAATATACATTTTCAAAACATACTACTTACGTTACACACAAAAGTAAGCCTGGTACAGAAATACTATACATTTTCAAAACATACTACTTACGTTACACACAAAAGTAAGCCTGGTACAAAAATAATATACATTTTCAAAACATACTACTTACGTTACACACAAAAGTAAGCCTGGTACAGAAATACTATACATTTTCAAAACATACTACTTACGTTACACACAAAAGTAAGCCTGGTACAGAAATACTATACATTTTCAAAACATACTACTTACGTTACACACAAAAGTAAGCCTGGTACAGAAATACTATACATTTTCAAAACATACTACTTACGTTACACACAAAAGTAAGCCTGGTACAGAAATACTATACATTTTCAAAACATACTACTTACGTTACACACAAAAGTAAGCCTGGTACAGAAATACTATACATTTTCAAAACATACTACTTACGTTACACACAAAAGTAAGCCTGGTACAAAAGTAATATACATTTTCAAAACATACTACTTACGTTACACACAAAAGTAAGCCTGGTACAGAAATACTATACATTTTCAAAACATACTACTTACGTTACACACAAAAGTAAGCCTGGTACAAAAATAATATACATTTTCAAAACATACTACTTACGTTACACACAAAAGTAAGCCTGGTACAGAAATACTATACATTTTCAAAACATACTACTTACGTTACACACAAAAGTAAGCCTGGTACAGAAATACTATACATTTTCAAAACATACTACTTACGTTACACACAAAAGTAAGCCTGGTACAGAAATACTATACATTTTCAAAACATACTACTTACGTTACACACCAAAGTAAGCCTGGTACAAAAATAATATACATTTTCAAAACATACTACTTACGTTACACACAAAAGTAAGCCTGGTACAGAAATACTATACATTTTCAAAACATACTACTTACGTTACACACAAAAGTAAGCCTGGTACAGAAATACTATACATTTTCAAAACATACTACTTACGTTACACACCAAAGTAAGCCTGGTACAAAAATAATATCATTTTCAAAACATACTACTTACGTTACACACAAAAGTAAGCCTGGTACAGAAATACTATACATTTTCAAAACATACTACTTACGTTACACACAAAAGTAAGCGTGGTACAGAAATACTATACATTTTCAAAACATACTACTTACGTTACACACCAAAGTAAGCCTGGTACAAAAATAATATACATTTTCAAAACATACTACTTACGTTACACACAAAGTAAGCCTGGTACAGAAATACTATACATTTTCAAAACATACTACTTACGTTACACACAAAAGTAAGCCTGGTACAGAAATACTATACATTTCAAACATACTACTTACGTTACACACCAAAGTAAGCCTGGTACAAAAATAATATACATTTTCAAAACATACTACTTACGTTACACACAAAAGTAAGCCTGGTACAGAAATACTATACATTTTCAAAACATACTACTTACGTTACACACCAAAGTAAGCCTGGTACAAAAATAATATACATTTTCAAAACATACTACTTACGTTACACACAAAAGTAAGCCTGGTACAGAAATACTATACATTTTCAAAACATACTACTTACGTTACACACAAAAGTAAGCCTGGTACAAAAATAATATACATTTTCAAAACATACTACTTACGTTACACACCAAAGTAAGCCTGGTACAAAAATAATATACATTTTCAAAACATACTACTTACGTTACACACCAAAGTAAGCCTGGTACAAAAATAATATACATTTTCAAAACAAACTACTTACGTTACACACAAAAGTAAGCCTGGTACAGAAATACTATACATTTTCAAAACATACTACTTACGTTACACACCAAAGTAAGCCTGGTACAAAAATAATATACATTTTCAAAACATACTACTTACGTTACACACAAAGTAAGCCTGGTACAGAAATACTATACATTTTCAAAACATACTACTTACGTTACACACCAAAGTAAGCCTGGTACAAAAATAATATACATTTTCAAAACATACTACTTACGTTACACACAAAAGTAAGCCTGGTACAGAAATACTATACATTTTCAAAACATACTACTTACGTTACACACCAAAGTAAGCCTGGTACAAAATAATATACATTTTCAAAACATACTACTTACGTTACACACAAAAGTAAGCCTGGTACAGAAATACTATACATTTTCAAAACATACTACTTACGTTACACACCAAAGTAAGCCTGGTACAAAAATAATATACATTTTCAAAACATACTACTTACGTTACACACAAAAGTAAGCCTGGTACAGAAATACTATACATTTTCAAAACATACTACTTACGTTACACACCAAAGTAAGCCTGGTACAGAAATACTATACATTTTCAAAACATACTACTTACGTTACACACCAAAGTAAGCCTGGTACAAAAATAATATACATTTTCAAAACATACTACTTACGTTACACACAAAAAGTAAGCCTGGTACAGAAATACTATACATTTTCAAAACATACTACTTACGTTACACACCAAAGTAAGCCTGGTACAAAATAATATACATTTTTCAAAACATACTACTTACGTTACACACAAAAGTAAGCCTGGTACAGAAATACTATACATTTTCAAAACATACTACTTACGTTACACACAAAAGTAGCCTGGTACAGAAATACTATACATTTTCAAAACATACTACTTACGTTACACACCAAAGTAAGCCTGGTACAAAAATAATATACATTTTCAAAACATACTACTTACGTTACACACAAAAGTAAGCCTGGTACAGAAATACTATACATTTTCAAAACATACTACTTACGTTACACACAAAAGTAAGCCTGGTACAGAAATACTATACATTTTCAAAACATACTACTTACGTTACACACCAAAGTAAGCCTGGTACAAAAATAATATACATTTTCAAAACATACTACTTACGTTACACACAAAAGTAAGCCTGGTACAGAAATACTATACATTTTCAAAACATACTACTTACGTTACACACAAAAGTAAGCCTGGTACAGAAATACTATACATTTTCAAAACATACTACTTACGTTACACACAAAAGGAAGCCTGGTACAAAAATACTATACATTTTCAAAACATACTACTTACGTTACACACAAAAGTAAGCCTGGTACAGAAATACTATACATTTTCAAAACATACTACTTACGTTACACACAAAAGTAAGCCTGGTACAGAAATACTATACATTTTCAAAACATACTACTTACGTTACACACAAAAGTAAGCCTGGTACAGAAATACTATACATTTTCAAAACATACTACTTACGTTACACACACCAAAGTAAGCCTGGTACAAAAATAATATACATTTTCAAAACATACTACTTACGTTACAACACAAAAGTAAGCCTGGTACAGAAATACTATACATTTTCAAAACATACTACTTACGTTACACACAAAAGTAAGCCTGGTACAGAAATACTATACATTTTCAAAACATACTACTTACGTTACACACAAAAGTAAGCCTGGTACAGAAATACTATACATTTTCAAAACATACTACTTACGTTACACACAAAAGTAAGCCTGGTACAGAAATACTATACATTTTCAAAACATACTACTTACGTTACACACAAAAGTAAGCCTGGTACAGAAATACTATACATTTTCAAAACATACTACTTACGTTACACACAAAAGTAAGCCTGGTACAGAAATACTATACATTTTCAAAACATACTACTTACGTTACACACAAAAGTAAGCCTGGTACAAAAATAATATACATTTTCAAAACATACTACTTACGTTACACACAAAAGTAAGCCTGGTACAGAAATACTATACATTTTCAAAACATACTACTTACGTTACACACAAAAGTAAGCCTGGTACAAAAATAATATACATTTTCAAAACATACTACTTACGTTACACACAAAAGTAAGCCTGGTACAAAAATAATATACATTTTCAAAACATACTACTTACGTTACACACAAAAGTAAGCCTGGTACAGAAATACTATACATTTTCAAAACATACTACTTACGTTACACACAAAAGTAAGCCTGGTACAGAAATACTATACATTTTCAAAACATACTACTTACTTTACACACAAAAGTAAGCCTGGTACAAAAATACTATACATTTTCAAAACATACTACTTACGTTACACACAAAAGTAAGCCTGGTACAGAAATACTATACATTTTCAAAACATACTACTTACGTTACACACAAAAGTAAGCCTGGTACAGAAATACTATACATTTTCAAAACATACTACTTACGTTATACACAAAAGTAAGACTGGTAATGACGGCTGGAAGATCAGTATTTACGGATTTCGTTTTTAATTCAAATTGCAGTTGAATTTTATTGTTGACGATTCACATAAGTCTAGACCTTATACTCAAGTTTGATATTACATACTTTTACATGTTTTATTCATTATTAATACTTATTGGAGTATTATAATTAAATGGTCTTCAAATGTAAGTTCACAAATTTTTTATGTACAGTGCCAGTAAACAGGTAAATTTTCTGTATGATTTGTTTTCAACTCTGTTTGGAGGCTCATATGATATACAGGTTTTAGTCTTATCACTATATGACTGTTCTTTTTCTCTTCAACCTACTGACAAAGACCTACCTCACATTGAAACACAATTCGAAACCTTCCTGGTTTCCTAGGAAAACAATGTCAACGAATCTTCTACATTTTAAACAAAATGCAACCTTCATTAAGGTTCATAGTTTCCTTGGAAAACCTTAGACTTAGTAATTTTTCATATATTTAAAATCGATTGAAACGTTTAAATAAAGTTTTGCCTCCTCCTCCCTCATCATCATAAGGAATGAGGGTACGTGAGAGGTTAAATAGTTTGTACCATTTTTAACTATACCAGGATAATCCAAACACCTTTCTCTCAAAATGAATACTCTTCAAGAATATAAAACAATATTTGCAATGTTTTGATATTCTTGGGTGGAATGAAGAACATGAAGATAGATCACAGATATGGTGCACGAAATTAAGTGTGGAATATTCTGATTTCTTCTGACCATTTTCAGTTTATTTCATTTTATTTTATTTTTTTAAGTTTTGACTTAGTATGCCTGCATTGCTGTGATTGAATGTCAGTGAACGCAGATGAAAATGATCTCGGCTGCCTCATCGTTATCTACGAATATGTATTTTTTAGTAATATCAGGGCCTATATATCTTAATTTTGACTCAGGATCTATGCCTAAAACACATTAATTATGCACTTTTATATGAAGAGCTTCTGTATTGTTTTTTACTTTATCGTTGGTATTATATACATACATATACATATATATATATATATATATATATATATATTAACCTCAACATTCTTATAAAATCAGTGAATTTTAAGAGAAACCATAACAAAATAAAGCTTGGACAAAGAAATAACTTGGTATTTTATTCAAACATAAATTTTAATTGCTTATAATAAATATATAATATTACATATTTTGACTATTTTTACTACATATTTACGTACACGTATTTGGAGATTAATATTACACAAAATTCCAGATTCTACTGAGCAGTTATATTTATGTTGTTCTGCTACGTGAGTGTTGCTCATTAAATCTCAAACAGCCCTTTTCTATTTTGTTCCATCTGATTAAATTACTATAAATAATGTGTAAAATAATTATATTCATGAAATATTTAAACATATAGAAAAATATATACTGGATTTTAATGTAATAATTCTAATCATTAAATCAATTCATTTAAAAGTCACAATGAATCACTGTTCAGGTTGTTATAAAAACGTCCGTCACGCAAGAACTGCGAAAATGAAGCGAATTCCACAGTAAATCGAATTTATGTTCCAATTGCTCTGGTTTATAAAATATATGTTTAATTAGTTTAATTGGAGGAACTCAATTTGTGTTCTCAGCTTATTTAATTATGCAAAACCGTAAGTTATTACTTATTATTCACTGTTCTGTTATTTGCGTTCTTCATTATTCGCGAGTTAAAAAATTGCGACGCAGTTCCTGTATTCTCGGCTAAACATTTCTTTATTCGCGGATCATATCAGTATATTACAAAGATTAGGTATCCTTCATTTAACACGTCCGCAATTGTTTCTTACCGCAGACACATGCCAAGGTGGCTTCTACGTAGAGCGATTCAAACCAAATGGACAAATATATATATCAAAGAGAAAAACCTTTATTTTCATTTTAACGTTGTTAAAAGCCTCCGTCGTATTTGAGGTGCCGATATTAGGTCTAGACATTGTTACCCAATATCCAACAAAGAAAGGAGAATTCACCATACTGTATACACGTACAAAATAGGCCTATAATATGAAAGAAAACCGAGTTTATACTCAAAATAATCACAGAATAATTTACAGTTCAATGAAAACATAAATAAATTAATAATTCGAGCAGCATAAGATTTTTATATAAAGTTTAATAAATTACCACCATTATAGAGTTATTAGTCACGTTAAGGGCCCGGCCTAACTCATGGTATTTCCCTGGGCACTGTTGCGGAACACAATAGGAAAAGGAATTCGAACTGTCTCTTTGTAATACAATATACATGGCCAAGGTATTGGGAACTAGACATAATCCTCATACTAGCAAGTTACACATTCGAAGTAAGATACAAATAAATACAGGTTTTGCAGTCTTAACGAGCATGGGATGCTCTCCAAAACCAATTAAGACAGAAATATATTAGCACAGCAGGGGACGTTTTGTCGGAGATGTGGTACACTCTCACTTAGTAAATCGTTAAAGGGAAAAATATATAAAATTGCTTTTGGCAGCCTAAGAATAAGATATAGGGAGTTTGGATATCCTTTAGCAATGGAAAATTGTCGTAAAACACCATGTCTGGAAATATGACGTATATGGAAGAGAGAAACAACCCCAAACCTGTAACATTTGTTAATTTGTAAAGAGGCCCGAAGCATATATGTGGGCGGGGTCACAAAATACCTAATTAACTAAATAAATTATTCGCGAAGAGTATCGCACAACACTTACTTTTTGGCCCGGAGTCTAATAGGGTGCACACTACTTGTTGGCCCGCCGTCGAGCAGGGCACATTTCATGCAACTCTAAAACATTAATCTCAGTTTATTTAAATTTCGTCAAAAATCAAGATCATCTCAACATTGTGCTTTGGAACTCAAGAAAGCAGTCGGAAGACCGACTAGTGTATACATCTACGAAAATAAATTACTCCATTGTGTTAACTCCACGGCAGCCTCCAGTGATTTACCTAATTATTTGCATCACTTTAATCTTCCTCACGTGTATCCCTTATTAGGATGCAGCTTTACCAAACCTTAACGGGTAGTCCGGCGCATAAACTGTCCATTTATCTTATCCTGGACACATTTCCTAACCATCTCGGAATAATCCGTCTACACGTGTCTTCCAACAGTGAGGTATTTATCCAAAGTAATATAATGAAGCCAAACATCCCTCTACATTCACTTGCCGCCATGTCCGTAGATAAATGCTGCTGTCGCTAAGATCCAATTTTAATTGTTTTAACTTGTCATTCGTGTAATAATTTTGATTGAATAACACGTGCATCTTCTGCTTTGTTTCCAATTTATAAAGTCCAGTAAAAAGCAAGAAAAGTTTGATCCGAAGCGAAAAAAGTAGCGTTGCCCTTTAAAGTAAAAACATAAATGCTTGACAGTTTACGCGTTGGGGAGTCGTTTTTATCTAAATAACGCTGTTTCGACGTTTAGGAATCAACTGTACAATTCAGCAAGAAATCCAAAGACAGAAAAGGGATTCTATCGCTGAAATCACAGCTGAATATCAGTCTGATTTGAAAGACCTTTTAAAAGCGCAAAACAGCAAAAAAATAACTAAGTTCTTTTATGTGGTTTCTTAAGCCTGACAATTATAATTAATATAAATTGTTTAAAATATCTCATTAATTGATTTTTTGATGCTTTTAGTTTAATTTTGGAAACTTGAAACGTTTCCCCTGTATAGCCATACAAATCACCATTCCACATTTACCATTTCTGTATCCTCGGCATATTTACAGAATAAGGAGCATTTACTGTACTTCCATACTTTTGCATGATTTGAAACTTATTGTAATAATATCGACCGATTGATTTTTCAATTACTTTACTTAAAAATAATGAATTAAACTAATGTATGTTATAAGATAACATCGACAAAACAAGCAAAGACATCCAACTCAAGATATGTGGCATATACAATTATTTAAAATAACTCACAATAATAACAAATAAGGTAAATGATAGTTGACTCGATACTAATTTCTCAAAGTGAAATGTAAATTAATGATACTATATAAAATCCATTACATAAATCGAATATAAGACAATAAATTGATTTGCTCAAGGTCTACTGGTAATTAAAAAATTGCTAATTAATTCCTGGCAAATCAGTAATAATGCTATGATTAAGTCAAGCCTTAATGAAGCTCCAATTTGACTAAAGTCATATCCTATTAATTAGCGATGGATTGCCATACAAAATCCTGTACTCTGTTCCTTTTCACGATTTTTGAGGCTTCGACCCCGTAATGTAGACACGTGATCACATCATAATCCCTAATTTAATGTACTTCACTAATATACAATTCATTAGCTGATTCTATACCATTATATCATCTCCAGGAATTGCCTACCACAAGAAATCAGGGACTTTCGGACATTTAAATCATATAAAATAAAAATCAAAATTTATGTTTGTTTTTAATTTTAATTTGAATATACTAATGTGTAATATATATATATATATATATATATATATATATATATATATATGACGTGCATAATTATTTTGATCAGTAGTTACTGTATAAGTATATTCCTACATTTATTATTAATGGTAGTACTAATAGTAATACAATATTTCTAAGTAAACATTTAATTTTAAAATAAATCTGCGTTACTTGCAACCTGATCCAATTTTATAAATTATATTTAAACACCGACGTTACCTAGGCCATGTTAATTGTTTATATTTCAATATTATCAACTTCAGAGGTGTAGTCATATAAGTTATTACAACCTCCCAATCTCCAACGGTTAACGAATAAAGAGTGGATGGCTCAACAGTCGCGGACAGTCCAAAAGGAGTCCTCTAAATTAAGCTTTAGGCGTTCGGCTAACTACTTCACCCTGTAACAAAATAATTTTGTTTTGAAACATTCATTAACGCCTCGAATCCTTTCCTGGACAACAGCAAAGCAGTCTTGCTGTGGTCAGGTGCAATTTCGTTACCTCAGTTGTAGCATGCCCGGGTTCGACTCCAGTGAGGACAATTGTTTGGATGATTTTAGTTTTTTCTCGACACGTGTAAACCATATTTCAGGAAATGTAAGGTCTTAAAATTTCCCCAACACACGGAAGGGAGATCTATGAGTCTGAAATTACATGAAATAATTTGTTTTCCTTATATGTGAGATGTAAATAAACAAGAAAATTCTACTTTATAAATAATGTAAAAATATTTGTTTGTTCTCCCTGCAGTATCTCATTTACTAAAAGCAAGCTTAATTCTTGAAAAGGGTTATCTGCACAAAATATTGCGGAGGAGGGGTTATAAGAGAGACTCCAAGACATACTAGTGTATCGGTGAAGTCGGTTCCACATACATATGGAGCAGATGTAAACAGTGGATGTAACGGCGAAAAAGCCCGCTTCACAAGCGATAAACCTTACGAGTATATCGACAGGCAATTACGGTTTCTGAACATATTCTTTTAACAAGAATGAAATGCAATGCTGACAATAATAATGAAATTAATAATGATGATGATAATAATAACAATAATAAAAATAATAATAATAATAATAATCTATCATCCATAGTAATTGTGCCCGAGGGCAGGTCCTTCACTGCAATTATGGCATTTTCAAGCTATGCTTTGCAGCTTTACTAGGGAATTATAGGTGTGGTAGCTTCCCGTTGTTTCCACAATAAAATAATAATAATAATAATAATAATAATAATAATAATGATAATAATAATAATATGTTAATAAATAATGATCAATACTAATAATAATAAATAATACTTATATTAATAATAAATACCAATAATAATAATAATAATAATAATCTCTAATCGCCGTGTGTGGGTTCTCTTTCAATAACGTTTTATAAACGTTTCTAATTTTCTGTTTTTCTCCCGAACGAAATCCTTTCCCCTGTTTATGTTTCATCACAGGAGACAACCTGGAAGTACCTGGCATAGAATTATCGGATATATTTTCAGAAAGGTATGCTGCACTTCCACTTGCACACGCCAGCTAAATATATCACATTTACTACAGTAGGCTTAACACGTATTTAATTTTACTGAACATAACGCTTCATGAATACTTGAGCGCATAAGTGATACTGAGGGGAAAAACAAGAACTTGTGTTGTAATAACTAACTAACTGACTGGAACAATCGAAACCGTATGTTCGTGGCCGTGAGGACAGAAGCTCTCCATACATCCTGAACTACTATTTTCCAATTATTCCCTGTATAATCTACTTCCCTCAAATGATAGTTAATGTTATTTTCCCACCTCAGTCTTGGTCTATCAACTGGGCGTTTTCCCTCTGATTTTCCTACAAGAACTTCCCATGCTCCTTCTTCATTCCCCATTCTTGCCACATGTCCTGTCCATCGCAGCCTACGATACTTAATTGTTCTTATTACATCTGGCTTCCTATAAAGACTCTGTAGTTCACTGTTAGTAGTGTTCTCCATACACCTGTCTGTTCATCTCTCTTTGGTCCAAACATTTTCCTATGAACTTTATTCTCAAAGACTCGTAATCTCCTTTCCTCCCTTAACCCGTCAGCGTGGAATGACGTGACGTGTACGCGGGGAGAATTCATCACCCAATGCGGAAGGACGTGACATGTACGCAATCTGCACGCACTGCTATAAACTGTTATTATTATCTTATTTTTTACGTTAACTATTTCCCGTTTATAGAATTATGATATAGAGACTTCAATGTTTTTATTAGTGTGTATATTATTCGTTGATGTCATTAAGGAACATTTTAAAACAATTTTAGTTTTATAGTTATTCTTGTGTCTCCTGACACTTTCTTACATTTATAACTCCATAAAAGATTTTTGTGTTATGCCCTCTTTTTAGCTGTAAACTTCAAGAACAAACCGGAATGTTATATTGACCAATAAATGGTCAGTTGACCTTTTTTTTTTGTTTACTTTTTTTTCAAAGGAAGAAAATCCATGTTTCACTCTGTGTTTAGTTCTTGGTGATCTTGTCTAGCGTATACTAAGGAAATGGCGAAAAGTTTATCGAGTTCCGAGATTGAGAATCTTTTAAATTCTCGTTTTAGTGATTCAGAAGAAAGTGCTTTTGATTCTGATGACGAATCTGAATTAAGTGACGTAGCAGTGGCAGAAACGGAAGTGCAATCCGATTTGGAATGTGATTCAGATGAAAATACTATAGCAGGTCAGGCAGAAGGGGTTGAAATATTTACATGGGAATCCATGTGTAATTATGTCCCAAAACGTGAAACATTCACTAATGTGTTCGGCCCACAAAGTGTTGCAAGAAATGTTAGTAGTGTGGTAGAAGCATTCAAACTTTTCTTCACTCTTGAACTTGTCAGCATGATTGTTACAGAGACTAACCGTTATGCAGAACAGTACATGAAATCTCGGGGTATGCTTTTCTCATTTCGATCCAGAGTGAGAGAATGGACCCCTGTGACACTTGATGAAATGTATGTTACTTTAGCACTATTTATGTTGATGGGAATAGTACAGAAACCTACTTTTCGCTCTTATTTTTCACGAAATTCGACAATAGCCACGCCCATATTTGGTTCTGTTATGTCCTTGGACAGATTTGAATCTATTTGCAAATTTCTTCATTTTAACAACAATGACATAAAATTCACTACCTATGACGGTCCAAAAAAGTTATTTCCGATTTATCCTTTAGTGCAGTACCTCAACAATAAATTTCAAACAATGTACATACCAAAACAAAATATTTCAATCGACGAATCCCTTACATTATGGAAAGGGCGTCTATCATTCATTCAATATCTACCGCTAAAATCATCAAAATTCGGAATTAAAACTTTTGAACTCTGTGAATCGACTACTGGCTATTTGTGGTCGTTCATTGTTTATACAGGCAAGGACACAAAATTGGATTCTACTTTGACGTCAGGTGTAGCGAATAAAACTATGGCTATTGTATTTCAACTTATGGAACCATTACTAGGAAAAGGGTATACATTGTGGATGGACAACTTTTATAATTCTCCGTCATTGGCAATGAAATTAAAATATTTTAAAACTGACTGTGTTGGGACTCTTCGACTAAATAGGAAACACGTGCCTAAGACAGTAAAGGAGAAAAAATTGAAAAAGGGTGAACTTATTTCACAACATTCAGGTCCAGTTACAGTTATGAAGTGGAGTGACAAAAAGAATGTGACAATGTTATCTACATACCATACTGACGAAACCAAAATTGTGAAAACAAGAAGAGGACACGATAAGGTGAAACCGGCGATGATATGCGACTACAATTACTTCATGGGAGGCGTGGATTTGAAAGATCAATTACTACAAGGTTACCTGATCGAGAGAAAAAAAATGAGTAAATGGTCCATGAAAATGTTTAAAAGACTTTTAAACATATGTATACTAAATGCAAGTATTATATACAAGCAAAATATTGGAAACGAAAAGAAAGATAATTTGAAATTTAGGGTCGATTTAGTTCAAGGTCTCTTAGCTCAACATGGTTCATGTATAGAAAGGAAAGTTCCTGGAAGGCACACGAGCAATAATAATGTACCCAGACTGTTAGAAAGACATTTTTTTGGAGAAGATTCCCCCAACAGGGAAGAAGTCTAAACCACAAAAGAGGTGTGTTGTTTGCAGTAAACATGGAAAGAGAAAAGAGTCAACTTACTGGTGTCCCGACTGTCAAGCTGGTTTATGCCTCGAAAATTGCTTTAAAATTTATCACACTAAACTAAATTTCTAAAGCCCCCTTCAGCTCTGAGTTTTTTTTTTCCGGAAGACCCTTCTCTTGTGTAATATTGCATTGTGTTGTTAGGTAGTGTGCCGGTTCTCTGAATCCTTCAAAGAATTTGTTGTGTAATTCACTGTTTTAATTATATATGTGAACTGTGTTGTTTTAATTATTTTTACAACTGTGGAATAAAAACCATTGTTAGTCTACACCTGAAGAGATGTTATGTGAGTATTATAATATTTATAATTTATTAAACGTTATATTAAGTATACACCGAGAGGGGGTCTGAAATAATTTAAATTACGCAGGATCCTTTTAAATGTGTTACTTGAATACTCGCATTGGATGGCCGGATTTAAACCCCAGTCAAAATTCCTCCCTCATCTGGTTATGACGGGCCATTTAAATCTACCCACGTTGAGGGGTTAAAGTAAGAATAAATGTTTCTCATCCATATAATGTAACTGGTGGAATAAGAGTTTTATATATTTTCATTTTTACGTTTTTTGAAAGGAGTTGGGACGACAAGAGACTCTGACATGTATTGCAATATTGTGAATAACGCTGACGTGGGATTTCCCACCAGACACGTGCAACGCAACCAATGACGCGCCAGTATTTTAAATGATGGGGAGAGCTGGCTTATTGCTTTGCTCCGAAGACATCTGGAATTTGGTATGCTCCCTGGCTTATGCTCCCCAGTAAATTAAAACTAGCTTTGCTAGTGAAACATCATAAAATATAAACAGAGAAAATAATTAGTTCATTTATAGATCCTAAGATGGGATATCCCTTTGATGCTATAGCTTTTGTAAATCATATGAAATAAAAAAAATCAGATGAGATTTTGAACATGAGATTTGAACTAATTCTGATGGCTGTGGATTCAGACCAATGCAATGCATAGTCTCATTAAATGCGACATTGAACGTTTGAGTTTCATTTATCTTAGAGTTGCTATCTCTATGTACACATGCTAACATTTATTTTAAAAATTAAGTCTCAAGAAGAGGGGAAAGTGCTTATGCATTATACCATCTTAGTTGTTCATCAGTTATTATTTCCAACTTATAAGTGTTATTTTGGCAACAGTTTTTTTATCAAACTTCGTCGCCTCTTTCACTCCCAGATTTAAAATGCGACACTAATGTCCGGAGTTGTTGAAAAGCGCAGTTAATTATCGACTGTGATGAGTAGGATATGTGGCATGAATGAGGAATGATATAGGGGCATGGAAATTCCTTGTAGCAAAATCAGAAAGTAAGCGCCTCAAAAATGAGGTGTGAAAATAACAATGCATTCCGCTTGGAACATTCTACACATGTCGTTAGCCAGTAATGAAGTGATGCAGTGTGGCCATATGTACTTCATATAAACTTGAGCGGTATGACAGCATTTCTTAGACAAATTAAGGTGTTCAAAATGAAACTTATAATTCCAATTAGGCCCAAAATGTAGCTGTTTGAAATCATGCAATCGTTTCATTATCATCTTCTTAATATTTTTGGACCTTCAGGTCCGTTCCGCTCAATCAGGATCCTAGATAGTCACATATTCTTCTTGGTCGGCCAACATCTCTCCATCTGGTGTGGTGATAAACAATCGATTTTCAGGTGATTTAATTCCGTCCATCCTGAAAATATGTTCTTCCTAATTTTATTTTCTCAGTTAAAAATTCGTTTCATTTATAAATTTGAAATTATTTTTGGATGAAAATATATCATCTCTGGCTGTAATATATATCAAGCGACTGTTCTCAAATATTTTTATTTGTGCGTTATCAGTTTTTTTTTAATTCTTTGAATCCCATCCTTTAGAGCCATAAGTTAGGCCTATGTCAATAAATAATATGGGCATCGATATATGGAATTTGAATTGGGAGTCTTTCCTTGTATCTTTTTTCAAGATTCGAATAAATATATCATGTATTTAAAAAAATACCTGTGTTTATTCAAAACGAACCGCTATGGGCTCTTATTCACTCACATCGGTCTCATTATACTCGTGGCCATCATCGCCATGGTCTTCCCTGCAACCATGTTTTAAATTTATTATGACTGTGGTTCTAGAATTTCGTCTGCCTATTTATTCTACAAAATCGTCCAATCGTAAAAAAGAAAAAGTATTTAATGCGTGGAAAAAGGATTAGGTTTCTGTATTATATGTTATTAAAAATCTTGCTTCTTCAGGCTTCTAAGAATGTATGTTTTATTATATAACAAGAATTTCATTACAGTGATATATACAGACCACAGGGTAAACGAAGAATTGGAAGACCAAGGAAGCTACGGAAAGAACAGCTATAAATTCTGGAGGCGGAACGGATCAAGTGGTCCAATCCTTGAAGCTCGTGATAATCTAACAAGGATTTTGTGATTATGATCACACGTGAGGACGGAGGACTATGTTTCGATATAACATGATCTTGTTTACTCATACATCTACAAAGGTATGATTTATTATTATGCCGACTGCTTCAATTGCCCGGGTGTTTATCCCAATCTACCTGGAATCAATGAGCCTAGTAACCCCGAAAACTATGGATTGGACACTAAACTCTAACAATTGAGACTTTATTCACCCCTTCATAACCATGCATAGGAAGCTGAATTTTGGTTTAATCATCACTGGGGTGTCTTTATTCAACTCAGTTGTTAGAGATATAAAATGTGTTATAGTACCAGATATTTCCGTTGTTCTTGTAAAGTTTTATTCTTGCTCATAATATTTACTTTAAGGAATTTTTACATGCCAGGTTTGTCTTAGTTAATATGAACTTGAGGATTATTAAAGAAGTTTTGCAGTGGAGGCTCTTAGTTATTAATGCAATTTAGAATTAGTTATTATCTTGAATATTGATAAAATATGTGCTAAAACTAAATGTTAACAAAACGCAAGCAATAATTATTATCGGACATCCAAGACTATAAAACTCCATAAAAAGTAGTAATATGCCGGCTATCATGTTAGATAACGAACAAATTCCTTATAGCGACGTCGTTAAAAACTTGGGACTTTACTTAGATATTAATTTAAATTGAAATGTCCAAGTAAAACAAGATCTTCACCTTAATGCATTCCTTAAAACATCTAAAAAATGTTCTCCCTACAGCTCTTAAAAGAATTTTAATCCAAACCTTAGTGATGCCTCATTTTGGCTAATGTGACGTTCTATTTACTGACATAAGTGACGGATTGTCAGACAAACTGCAGCGTGTCCATAATATGTGTATCAGATTCATATTTAATGTTCGAAAATACGATCACATTTCTCCATTAATCCATGAATTATTATGGCTACATCTAAAAGAGGTAAGAAAATCACACTGTCTAATTCTCTTATTTAAGATCATATATACATCGACTCCCAATCTCGTTTCCAGTATCTATTCACCAACCATAATTCAAACACACGATCACAACATAGGATATCGCATCACTCCATGTCCATCACTTCTCGCAACTGTAATTCCCTACCACAAGAAATAAGGGGCTGCTGGACATTGGCATATTTTAAAAGAAATCTAAATTTATATTTGCTCTAACCTCGACTTCATCATTACCCAGTGTAAGGTAGAGATATTAATTGGGGTTTCTCGCTTAATCTATCATATTTATACTATTATTATTAGTGTTGTTATTATCATCAATATTATTATTATTATTATTATTATTATTATTATTATTATTATTATTATTGTAAGTTATCCAGGAAGGATAAAATAAGAAATTCATATATAAAAGAAAAAATTCAGGTACAATATTCAATATTAGATTTTATAAAGAAGAAACAATTAAATTGGTACGGACACATTAGAAGAATGGAAGAAGGAAGACTACCTAGGATAATCATGGATTGGGAACCACAGGGAAGGAAAAAGAAGGTTAGACCAACTATTACGTGGATTCAGGGAATCAATGAAGCTAAAAGGGAATGGGAAATAATTATTTTAAAAGTTTATTTTATTTTTGTACCTTGTGTTTTAGGGATAAATAATATTCATTTTTATAAGGTTAATCCCAAATTTTTTGCAGCTATTGAATTAATTAATTTATTGTTGTAAAAATATTAATAATGATTTATTAGTGGTGATATGTTAAACGTCAAGATGGATATCTAGTTTTATGGACATAAATTTAATTTATAACTTTTCTTTAACAATGTTATTGTTAATTGATTTTTAGATGAGTTTAATATGGATAGGGATGAGCTTATTTGTATATTTGATAAGTAACTAAAATTTAAAAATATGAGTTTAAAATTGGTTATTAACCAAAGTGTGTAAAAATTTTACTTTAAGTTGTGTAACATTTTTACTTTAAAATCAACTCTATCAACTAACGATCCATAAAACTAAAGATTCGACACTAATATCGATCCTTTATGATTATTTCTACACATAGCCTCTCTCACTCTGTAGGTATCCTACGTAAAAGAAATGGCTTACATGTCATCGATACTATGACCAATGAATTCAATGGTCCCAAATGTGTGGATTCGATACTATTCTTGGTAACGTTTTGATTTTTATTTTTAATACTTCTCTCTCCTTTAGAAATTCGGCCTCAAACTTGGGCTTAGACGTCATTGGACCATGTACCATGTGACATGATTTCTACTTGCCGTATGTTACTTTGGATATAGGTCTCACTATTGGGAGACACTTGTAACAGGATTTTAGCTCAGGTTGATTAGGTTTGGTGTCCGATGGATCTGGGTACCTGGACGGTTTGATGCTCCGGACTGCTCAGGTTTATGGTTCGGTAAGAGCTGGATTCTCATCAAAGGATCACGCAAGGAAGATTAAGTGATATATCATTAGGTAAATCACTGGAGGCTGCTGTGCAATTAACACAATCAGTAGTTTATTTTAGTAGTTGTATACACTAGTCGTTTCTCAGCCTACTTTCTTGAGTGCCAAAGCACAATGTAGGAGACGATCCTGACTTTTAAGAAGTTAGAGAAATATGCCCTGTTAGACGTAGGGATTAAATAGTACGTGTGCCCTCTTAGACTGTGAGCCAACAAGCAAGTGTTCCCTGTTAGACGTAGGGTTAACAAGTAAGTGTGCCCTGTTAGACTGAGGGCCTACAAGCAAGTGTGCCCTGTTAGAAGTAGGGTTAACAAGTAAGTGTGCCCTGTTAGACAGAGGGCCAACAAGCAAGTGTGCCCTGGAAGACGTAGGTTTAACAAGTAAGTCTGCCCTGTTAGACTGAAAGCTAACAAGCAAGTGTGCCCTGTTAGACGTGGGGTTAACAAGTAAGTGTGCCCTATTAGACTGATGGCCAACAAGCAATTTTGCCCTGTTAGACGTAGGGTTAACAAGTAAGTGTGTCCTGTTAGACTGAGGAACAACAAGCAATTGTGTCTGGTTAGACGTAGGGCTAACAAGTAAGTGTGCCCTGCTAGACTAAGGGTCAACAAGTAAGTGTGCCCTGTTAGACGTAGGGTTAAAAGGTAAGTGTGTCTTGTTAGACTGAGTGCCAACAAGCAAGTGTGCCCTGTTAGACGTAGGGTAAACAAGAAGAGTGCACTGTTAGACCGAGAGCCAACAAGAAAATGTGCCCTGTTAGACGTAGGGTTTAGAAGTAAGTGTGCCCTGTTAGACTGAGGGCCAACAAGCAAGTGTGCCTCCTGTTAGACCTAGCGGTTAACAAGTAAGTGTACCCTGTTAGACTGAGGGCCAACAATCAAGTGTGCCCTGTTAGACGAAGGTTTAACAAGTAAGTGTGCACTGTTAGACTCAGGGCCAACAAGCAAGTGCGCCCTGTTCGACGTGGGTTAACAAGTTAAGTGTACTGTTAGACTGAGAGACAACAAGCAAGTGTGCCCTGTTAGACGTAGGGTTAACAAGTAAGTGTGCCTGTTAGACTGAGGGTCAACAGGCAAGTGTGCTCTGTAACACGTAGGGTTAACAAGTAAGTGTGCCCTGTTAGACTGAGGGCCAACAAGCAAGTGTGCCCTGCTAGACGTGGCGTTAACAAGTAAGTGTGCCATGTTAGACTGATGGCCAACAAGCAATTTTACCCTGTTAGACGTAGGGTTAACAAGTGAGTGTGTCCTGTTAGACAGAGGAACAACAAGCAATTGTGACTGGTTAGACGTAGGGTTAACAAGTAAGTGTGTCCTGTTAGACTAAGGGTCAACAAGCAAGTGTGCCCTGTTAGACATAACTGTATGGTATAAAAGAATATGTAATTTCATACTAAAGTATATACAATATTCAACAATTACTCTCAGATACCGCATGAATACATTTCATGCGTCGAACGAATGAAATGATTTGTAAATTTTACTGTTTTTATTAGATTCGGTATATCTGGAGTTCACTTACTTTGCAATACGAGATCATTTTCCTCGTTCTAAAGGTCTGATGGAGTTGTCTTTTGTGTATATTATACAGTACACAGTCATTCACAATAGTTTTCAGTAACTTAGCAAATCTTATTTATCAGTAAAACTTTAAATAAAACTTGTGAAAATAAATTAATAGCGCATTTGAATAAACTCAGTGCCGATATTAAATAACTTGAACCGTTGCATTGCACAAATAATGTATAGTACATGTTCGCAATCACTCAATAGTTGCTCTATTCGGTTCAATAATGTAAATAAAGCTTCTTAAATTAATGGATTGCTATAACTTACAAAGCATACCGCATAAATTATTTTATATTGTTTGGTTGTGTTCTGTAAAAATATGAGGCGTACTTTAAATACGAAAGTGAAAATGAAAAGAGCAGAAAATATTGGGAGGAGAATGGTACTAACTTTCTTTACTATGGTGGTCGTGTGGCAACAATACCACTTCATCTTCACATGGCAGTGACTGTAAAGTGGTACACCACAGGTGCCGTCCCACAGGTATTCCAAAAATTACGAGAAAACGCCCTACAGCTGGACTGAGGGCATCCTGTTGCACCATGACAATGCCTCTATCCACACCGCCCATTTGACATTTCTGTGAGACATTTGTGCAGCTGTTGACCATGGACCTGGGACCATGTGACTTCTTTTTGTTCCTTATGGCAAAACACCGACTGCATGGTAAAGCAGTTTTCAACACCTGAAGAAGCGGTTGCAGCACATAAAAGGAGCTCTGTGCACTGGATGAAAGTGACTGTCGCCAGTGCTTAGAGTTGTGGATCAGGAGGATGCGACAATGCATAGATGCTTAGGGGGAATACTTTATGAAAATGTAATGATAAGATTTCTTATAGTACTTGACTGATGTGTATCTAAAAATTTTGTAAGTTACTCTCGTATTATGAATTTTAAGGATAGCCATGAGTGAATTATGAGTGCAAATTGACCAAAACACACATTTGTTGTATTGTCTCTCATACAATTCTCCTAAGCTTCCAGTTCAAGAAGATGTAGGCCTACGACTTGTCGCTATTTCGCCATTATTAAAGCCCTGGTGGCAATTTTTAAACTCCCCCGGAATTAGTGGCAAAAATTATATCAGTATATCAAAGATTGTCATCAGATGTATTATTGGAGAGAGACACAAAAGGAAAACCCGAAAATAGTAATGAGAGTCTCTACCATACAGATTGGCACAAATATCTAAAATAAGTATTTGTTTCGACACATAAATAGGAACTGTGTGTTATTAAAGCAGTTAGAAGCATAAAAAACGTGGTAGCATTTTTTCTCAATGTGTATTTTTCAAGCGAATGCCCATTTAAAAAAAGTGCCTGGCACTGCAAACTTTGCCTTATTTAACTGATTAATTTAGAACGTATCTGTAAGAATACAAAAAAAAACCAACATTTCATTGGATTTTAATCATACTCAAAATGCTCATGAGATATGATTTTTTATATTGCCATATTTATCTCGATTTCCGCCAATATAAAAAATCAGTTAAAAACATTTTTCTCAAACGTACTAACAGCACAGCAAAATCCAATACAAATTTGGAAACATTGAGTATAACGAATATGCTGATACAAATATGGAAACAAAATATTAAAATTGTACTGCAAGGCACTTTTATAATTAATTGAAATAAAAAAGAGAAATGTAACTTGCGAAGTAATATAACAAATCACTTGAAATGTATCATAAACACCATTATATACAGTTAGACATGTGTGGTAAACATTTATAAAATATATTTACATTAGTTTCGAAGATTTAAATTCACTCATGGCTACCCTTAGAACAATGTAATTTATGTTGTCTCCCAAATCAGTAATCGCGGTTTTTGTCTCTTATCAGCCAAAAACGTCAAAGCAAAACTTCATGAATCGATAGTTCGACATATATGTAAAAGACACACAACAAAGGAAAAACTCCAGAAAAACAACAAACAAGCTATCAAGAAAGATTGACAAGACAAACTAAATATAGAAGCTATAAAAAAAGACATTAAAGTAATTAAAATAAGGAAAAAATAAACGAGGCAGTCGATGCAATATCCATCCATAGTAATTCTGCCCGAAGGCAGGTCATTCGCTGCAATCATAGCATTTTCATGATATGCTTTGCAGTTTTACTAGGAAATTGTAGGTGTGGTAGCTTTCCGTTGCTTTCCACACCGGCGAAGGATGATGTTGATGATGATAATGATGAGGATGATAATGATGGCCATATGATTTAGGGGACCGTTTGGGCCTTAAAGTATTCCTGACGTTTGTCTTACAGGTGAGGAAAAACCCCGATAAAAACCTCACCCAGAAAAACTGTCCCGACCGGGGATCAAGCCCGGGCCAGCTGCGTGACAAGGCAGCACGCTATCTCGAGACCACAGCGGTGGACCGATGCAATATAAGGACATATAAAACAAGCATTTGTAAGAAAGAATGGGAAAGGAGAAAAGAAAAGCCATGGTTCAAACAAGAATGCTACGTAGCTAGAAGAGCCGCGATCATAGCACTCCACAAAGCAAAACAATCAAAAACACACGAAGACCTGAAAGAATATCAAAATATCAGGAGAGCCTATAAACAAACGATGGAAAGGTATAAAGAAACATACCAGACGGAAGAAGAGGAAAAACTTGTAGAAAGAATAGAGGGAAAATTTATTCACGTAGACTTTCACGGCCGGAGTTGCTATGATGATCTTGAAGAAGATTTTCGGGCTGTAGGCCGTGGTCATGAGGCTTGTAGTTCCCCGACGTTTCGCCAGAGACTGCGTCTGGCATCCTCAAGGGTTGTCTTGAGACTGGCAATTCTGTCCGCTGTCTGTCTTATTTATACGTTCACCGCGATATGTTCGTAAGTTGTATCTGCCTTCTGATTGGTCAGCGTTAGGGACTTCCATTGCTCCAATGAGATTGCTGTTTGATGGTACTACTACTAATAAGTGGCAATGTTCCTGCATTGCCCAGTGTGCCACGTCTGTAACCAGTTGCGGCTACCTGGTGGCCAATACCTTCGTGGTTATCAGTTGGGAGTTTAACCATTTGACCGTCTGTGTTAGCGGCGTTAATGTGTCTAGCTTAGAGCCGATACAAATATGGTGAAATGAGGTTGTCATCTCACCGGTGCAGGGCATCGTAAACTACGCGACTGGACAAGCAGAGAGTCCGAAAGCCAGCCGCGCAGAATGAGCCACTCTACTCCGGCTGTTGTACAGCACACATTTCATTGTTTGGTCCTTCAAGTGTCTGGTATGGGAAATATGTTTCGGTGGACAGCACGTTGTTGTAGCATACGCCCTATATTGCGCACAATTGGATTAGAGTGATTAGTTATTTTGTGTAACATTTCTGTTACATTATTTTCAATTGATGTCGCAATATACGGCATCTGTGCTAGGTCGTGAAGCCTGGCCATTCTCGTATACATGGGTGCCGAATATATGATTTTTAATACTTTGTTTTGAGTGACTTGCACTTTCTTTTTGTGACATGCAGCGAGAATGCTCCATGCTTCACTTCCATACAACAACATGCTGCGGATCACAACTTTATAGAGAGTAAGTTTGATCCGTGTCGATAATGTAGGTGACTTGAAAAATGGATATAAAAGCGCAATTGCGGTATTTGCTTTTTGAATAATGTTTCGAATATGAATTTTGAACGTAAACTTGGAGTCCAAATGAACTCCAAGATACTTGACTGAAGCTTCAAAGCGGAGTTGTTGAGCACCCAGAGTGAGTTGTACAGGAGGTCGTCTGTAGGTTCGCGGAAACAAGACAGCTAGTGTCTTGTTGGCATTTAACCGAATATTCCATAGACGACACCAGGAATGAATGGAATTTAGTGCAGTTTGGAGTATTCGGATGCGGTGTGGAAGTGTTTTGATACTGGATTGGTAGAAGACACAAGTGTCATCTGCGAAGGATGCTGTTTGGATATGGTTAAATGTTGGAAAATCTGACACATAGAGTGTGTACAGAAGTGGTGAGAGAACTGCACCCTGAGGAACTCCCGCTAAGAGAGGCTTACAGTCTGAATCATACCCACTAACCGACACATAAAATTGCCGATCAGTTAGGTATTTAGCAATAAGTTTAATAAGAGGTGCCGAAATATTGAATTTGATTAATTTATATATTAATCCATTTATCCAAGTAGTGTCGAAAGCTTTCTCAATGTCAAAAAAGATTGCTGTAGTGCATTTCTTGGAGTTGAATCCCGTAACAATCCAATCAATCAGTCTAGCAAGCTGCAGCGGAGTGCTATGTGCTTTTCTAAAACCAAACTGGTGATTTGGAATCAATGCTCGTGTCGAGACTTCAATTTTCAATCTTGCCAAAATGAGTTTCTCCAGTATTTTGCTCAGCACTGGTAGAAGACTGATTGGTCTTAGATTGTCAGGGTTGGTAGGATCTTTGCCAGGTTTAGGAATAGTGACAACTCTGGCTTTCTTCCATACTTCAGGGAAGTAATGGAAATGAAAACAGAGCTTCACTATATATAGGAGGAGGATTAAGGCTTTTGGCGGTAAATGTTTTACCGCCAAATTAGGTATCCGGTCATGACCGGGGGAACGTTCAGACGGTAGATCATGGATTACGGCCTTCAATTCTGAAAGCCGTATATCAGGAATGGTATGAGGGATAGGTCTTTCAAGAAATTCACTAACAGTTTGGTGCACTTCGGCTTCATGAGCTGGTGTTGTAAGCTCATGTGGACGGAACCGCCGCGATAAGTTGTCCGCGAGGACTTGTGCCTTTTCCTGAGGGTGATAGGCCCAAGTCCCATTATGGCAAATAGCAGTCGGTAACGGAGGAGTACGACTTTTCTTTATTCTTTTTATTACCTCCCAAGGCGGAGTTTGTTCATCTGAGAAACGCTGAAGGGTTTTATCCCAATCAGCGTTTCTCATTTCCTGTAATCGGTTCCGTACCAAATGAGCATATCGATTGTATAACTGTTTGTGATGGGGAGCGCCAAAAGTACGATACCATTTTAAGTATCGTCTTTTTAGAAATAAATAATTTTGGAGTGTGGGATCGTGTTGCTGTGGTCGTGCAGTGTGTTTTGTTCGCGTTGTAGAGAGTGTAATGGCCGTTTTATGGCCTGTAAGTGCTGAGAGACAGAGTGTTCAAGTTGTTCTGTAGACTGAGCAGATAGTGTAGGCTTAACCCAATGGTTAAGCATGTCTGTGTAATTCTGCCAGTCTATGTTATCCTGATGGATATGTATAGGAGAAGATAGTAGAAATGCTGGTGAAATTTTAAAGAGTATTGGTGTATGATCAGAGTTTAGTGCGTCTATTACTGTAGTGATGTGTGGCGAAATAGGGACATTCTTCGAGAGGGCTATGTCGAGTATGCTAGTGGTGATTCCATAGGCTGTGCGGCTTGTAATGTGTTGGTTCCCTGGGGGCAGAGATTTCAATATTGTTTTGATGGCAGTAATTTAGAAGTAGTGTTCCTGAAGGGTTTGAGACACGACAGTTCCAGAAGCGATGTTTTGAGTTAAAATCTCCCGCTAGTAAATAACTAGGGGAGACAGATGTAAGGATATTGAGGTCGTGTCTCGTGAGTATACGAACCGGTGATATGTATATTGAAGCTATAAATATTGTTTCGCGGTGAGAGATAGGCAGAAGAATTACGGTGGCTTCAATGAACTGAAGCCTGGGTATATGAGCTACTCTATGGCCAATTGTCTGCTTAATACAAATTGCTGTGCCCCCTAGGGGACCGTCTAAGCGGTCAGTTCTATATGTTCTATAATTCGGAATTTTGAAACGGTTATTTGGTTTTAAATGAGTTTCATTCAGTAGAAGAATGTCAATATCTCTTGTTTGTGTAAATGTTATTAGTTCTTGAAGCTGTCGGATTACACCATTGGCATTAAATGCCATGACATTGAGATAGCTTCCACGACGGAACCTATCCATTATCGCCGAAACATATTTGTGCTACTTTGGCCAGGTACATCATCCTCTCCATTGGAGATCTCAGTCCAGATAATATTCTCTGAAGATCAAGGAGAAGTTGCTGCCCCTGGTCTGAAGTAGCAACATCAAGGTTAGACCTCGTCTGAGTTTGGGCAGTGCTTTTTCTTGTTTGTATTAGATTTGGTGCCACAATTTGGCTGAAAGATTTGTTTGGATCGATTGGTTTAGAATGAAATGTTTTTGGCTCAGGTTTTTTCTGATTTACTTTTGTTTTATTTAGAAAAGCATTTTGGGCAGCTTGATACGCTGCACATTGACGATATGATGCAGGGTGTCCCTCACCACCGCAGTTTGCACACTTAAGCAGCTTTTTATTAGTGAGGGCTGCTGTTTTCATTGGGAAATTTTTGTGATTGTGTGCCTCGGAACATATCACACAACGCGGTGTGAGGTGACACTCTTCAAATGTATGCTGGAAGCGTTGACACCGGAAGCACTGCTTGAGTCCAGATCGAGGTCTGTAGGGCTCAACAGCTACAATAGTGTACATGAGCTTTTGAAGGTTGAATATCTCTCTACCTTTCTCATTATTTTCTAACTCCATTATATATAATGGGAGCTTAATGATGTTTTCATTTTCTTTTTTGGAAATTTGTTTTATTGAATTAATAGGATATTCTAGCTTCAAAAGCTCTTCGTGAATTTCCTCGATGGGTGTTTCTACTGGTAGTCTCTTCAACACAGCCTTCAGTGGAAGCTCTTGTTTCATCACATGAGTATAGTACTGTTTACCTGCATTCGTGAAAAATTCTTTCACTACTTTGAAGTCTTCCACTGAGGCTGTGTAGTACCTTAGCCCCTCTGAAGTGTTGACTACCTTTAGATCATGTTGCAGTTTGACTTTAATTTCTCGATTTATTCGAAATAAATCACTTTTATCTGGTACCGTTATTGGTGGCGGTCTAGGCCCTTTATTTGCGTTAGTCACTTCAGAGGGTATTGTAGCTGTTTGAGCCCCATTGACACTAGTAGAACCTGTTGTTGGAGCCTGCGGCTCTGCAGTACCACTTGTGTTTGCTAGTACAGCAAATCTGTTTTGTACAGGTACTGCAGATGCCTGTGCTTGTGATTTAACCTTACTATTGTCTTTCTCTTTTTTGCATTTTTTGTTTGGCTTCAGTTTTTCTTTCAATTGAGCCGTAGCAATTAGTGTAGGGTCAGGTATTGAATCTGCTGAGGTGAAAAAACATGAAGTTTGGAACTCCATGGCTACCGTTTTTATTTCTGCAAGAATATTTCTCAAATATTCTTCTTTTGTCGAGCAACTATTACTATGTAGTTGTATTTGTTTTACACAATGTATGGTTAGATCATAAGCATTTTCACTCCTCTCAAATTTTGGGTACGTATTCAGGTAATTATTAATGAGTACAAAGACTCCTGCTATTTCCTCTTTTAATTCAGTATATTTTGGATCAACAAAAGGTTGTTTCCTGAATACCTCTTGCAACCTGTAGTACGTATTCTCCCAAATTTTGAGAGTAGTGGGCTCCTCTGATATTTCCATATTTGTATCGGTACTCACGTTTTGATTTGATGTTGAACTGGAACTAGCCATGATGCTTGATGTAATCAAGACTTAGTTCTTGGCACTAAAAAACTTCACTAAACACTTAAAAACCAATTAACACTAGCCTAATTCACTACTCACAGTTAGTAGAGTTAGTGAAACAATGATTAAACAACCACTGACGGACCACTGATTGAGCAACACTTCACCGAAGTGAAGGTCACTTGGGATTGGCTGCCCAGCCGCACTCCGATGTGTCGTGACACACTACCACTACACTAGGAACGACCCACTTATTAGTAGTATCACTATCTCAGGAAGCAGTAGAAACGTTGGCCGAAGCCGAAGCCGGTGATTCCAAGTAGGCTTAGGAGGTCCACTTACAAGACGTCTTACCACAAGGAGTTACCATAGCAGAATATGATGATATGACGATGATATGCTGTTTGATGGTCTAGTCGACTGTACGTTATATCTGTCTTCTGATTGGTCAGCGGTAGGGACTTCCATTGTTCCACTGAGATTGCTGTTTGATAGTCTAGTTGACTGTGCTTGTAGAGGTTTACATTTTGCGTTTTTTAGAACCGGTATCCATACTTTGTTGACTTTTAATGGTTCTTCTTTTCTGTTGAAACTGTTATTATGTTTGATTATTTCGATGGCTTCTCTTGTAGACGGGTAAAATAGTGTGTGCAGTTGGACAATATGTCTGTATTCTGGTATTATACCCTGTGGCCATCAAGTAAAGAGTGTTCTGCTACTGCCGACTTCTCCATTTGTTTAAGACGACAGTATATTTCATGCTCCTTAAGTCTGGTTGCGATTGTGCGTTTAGTGGAGCCTATATACACTTTTCCACAACTGCATGGAATCCTGTATTTGCCTGCTGTCTGATGAGGATGGAGTTGATCCTTTATAGGTCTGAGAAGGTTCTTGATTTTCTTGGTAGGCCTGTATACTGTCTTTATGTCTTCTTTCTTTAGTAGTTTTCCAATACGGTCCGTTACATTCTTCATGAAAGGTAAAAATGCCCTGGTTGAAGTTTTTTTCCTCTGATTCCTTGCTGATGTTGCTGGGATGATTGGCTCGGTTGATTTCTTTCCTGGTGGATCCACTGGCTGTGAATATCGTCTGGATGTGTTGAAGTTCCGTTTTTAATAAATCCGGATGACAACCCGTCTACAACGAGAAGCCATCGAAATATTCAAACATAATAACAGTTTCAACAGAAAAGAAGAATCATTAAAAGGCAACAAAGTATGGATACCGGTTCTAAAAAACGCAAAATATAAACCTCTACAAGCACAGTCGACTAGACTATCAAACAGCAATTTCAGTGGAACAATGGAAGTCCCTACCGCTGACCAATCAGAAGACAGATATAACGTACAGTCGACTAGACCATCAAACAGCAATCTCATTGGAGCAATGGAAGTCCCTAACGCTGACCAATCAGAAGGCAGATACAACTTACGAACACATCGCGGTGAACGTATAAATAAGACAGACAGCGGACAGAATTGCTAAGAATTGCTAAATTAATTATTTCCACACGTCTAAACAATTTATCTCTATATAACCGTGCAGCCCTTCCAATAAACACATTTATTTGAATCATTATTCCTGCTATTCTTTCATTTTATCATTCAGTGAATATATATTTAACTCTGCCCTTGTTTGTAGCAGAAATAACTGTACTAATTAACTTTATTATTATACATGTGTATACGGCTATATTAAATATGTAGTAACACTGTCCAAAAAAGGTCTCGTGATAACTTTTACTGAATTTGTTACGCTTGAGTAAATACTAAGAAGACATTTCTGTCTTTGTATCTCAAGTTTTGAAAATCAACACATGTTTAGCTAAAATTGTTTTACGGACGAAGCGAATTGGTTCTTTCAATAAGGTCACATTGCTGGAGACTACGACATGTCCCTTGTCCGGCTATCGAAATCATCCGTCCATTAAGATAAATGACGGTCAGTCTTCGGTGCTGAAGATCACAAACCCCCCTACTAAGATAGAGACAGTGGCCAGAGTCTATGTCCATCTGTTTTCTGTTTAAATTAATGACCGATTTCCGGCTTCGTTAGCTAACTACTCACTAGCCGTGTGAAAAACACACCCTGGAAATACAGGACCAATGATTTCCCCGAAATTCTAGTTTAAGAAGAGTGGGAACCCTAATATCCAATTACAGTCCATAAGTAAATATTATTCTGCGGGTAAGGCGTTTTTATATATGTTAATTCTATGTCCAGCCAATGAAAATATTGGCTTTGGAAATTGTGTTTTTAAGGAGGAGTATGGATATATTCAAAATAACGAGAGAGTTGTCTGCTCTGGAAAGGACTCCCTAGCGGAGCGAAAAAAACTTAAGACGTCCGCGAAGGGTCATTTTTATTCAGTCCCGCGGCAGTGCGGACTCATATATTTCGCCGGTCGCAGGCGAGTGACCTATTAGCCACTTATAAAAGTGTTAGGCCGGAATGTAACAGCAAATTTAAAGTAAAGCTTAAAAGTATCAGTGTGATGATCGCATTACAGGCGATCCTTTATTATTCGTATTTTTTATCCACTGAATATAGTGGTATAGGTCGTGTGAAGACCAGTATTTATCAGAATTTTAAAACGCGATAGATTCGCCACAATATTTTTGAAATCGGTACGGTTTTGACCGCTCGTAGCACCTGTATTATTCCGAAGTAAAATACCGGAATAACATAATATATCCATATTCAGGATAGTTAATTAATAAATATGTATCGTCCATCAGTGTTTGTCTTGGTGAGCCTCCTTAGTTCGCTCCTCGCCTAATTCCCATGGTGAAAATCCACAACCCTATGAGTATTATAGTCCTTGCACTACCCCGCACGCTTTTTTCCGTTACATATGGCTTACCCAAAGTTGAGGTACGAACATTAGATTTTTTCGCCGTGGAGTACCACTGCATTGAGCGACAGTGAACGTGATACGAGTACGAGGCCAGCAGAAGTCAGCACCGACATCGGCCGGATAATAGCTGCCACAGCCACTGGAATTCGTGGAGTAGCTGCCAACTGGAGGACTTGGACATCTACTGGGTCACGTAAGCATAGACGATCAGTAGTAAGTCGCAAAGAAAAAATAGTTTTATTAAATGTGTATATGTATTGTGTTAGGATCACATTTTTTATATATGTGTGTAATGATAGTAGTTGGCTATTGCAATATGGGTCTATAATATAATTGCCCAGTAAATGGAAAGTGAAATTCCTTGTCCTATGAATCAATGTTGAAAGCGAAATGAGCTTTATTAAAGATAATATTAAAATTGTGCAGTGGCAATACCCAAATAATAGCCAGTGTAATTTTAATAGCGCGCCGATAAAGGCCAACTCAATTTCAAAAATGCCGCGAGAATGTGCGAAGAATGTCGAAAAGATCAATGTTCAAAGTAATAAGACTTATGAAATACAGGGTGATTGCCCAATACGTTTAAAATATATATTTCAACTTATACGATCGCTGAATGATAAGATGGATGCTCTAGATTATAATATGAAATCCTTTGAAAACAAAATGTGTGATAGTATGAAATACTTTGAAAATATAATGGATGATGATATGAAATCCTTAATGATGGGGCTTAAGGAGGATTTTCGCGAGGATATGAACGAATTTAGAGAAGAAATCAAAAGCGCGATAAGACAGGAGATTAGATCTTGCAACGACACACATAGGTCGGAGTTAAAAGGAGAAGGAATTCATGAAACTGAATTGGCCAATCAGGCGGTTGACAATAAGCTCGACATGGTAGACAATCATGTGAATGAGCCGAAGATAAATACCTGTACTGCAGTAGACCAATATGAGGGAGTTCAGATTGTTTCCTCGGCCGTGTCACAAGTTTCACTCTTACTTACTTACTTACTCACTGGCACTATCGAACCCATAGGTTCATGGCCGCGCGGACATAAGCTCTCCATACATCCCTATCCTGAGCTAATGCTTTCCAATCATTCCCTGTATAATCTACTTCCCTCAAATCATAGTTAATGTTATTCTCCCATATCATACTTGGTCTACCAACTGGGCGTTTACCCTCTGGCTTTCCTACAAGAAGCTTCCATGCAAGTCTTTCATTCCCCATACGTGCAACATGTCCTGCCCATCGCAGTCTACGAGACTTGACTGTTCTTATTATATCTGGCTTCCTACAAAGACCATGTAGTTCATTGTAATGTAGTTTTCTCCATTCACTGTCTGTTCATCTCTCTTTGGTCCAAAAATTTTCCTAAGTACTTTATTCTCAATTACCTGTAATATCCTTTCCTCCCTTAAAGTAAGAGTCCATGTTTCGCACCCATATAATATAACTGGTAGAATAATAGTTTTATATACTTTCAGTTTAACGTTTCTTGAATGGAGTTGGGACATCAAGGGTCTCTGAAATGCATAATAGCACGCATTTCCGGAATTGAGCCTATGTTTAATTTCTTTGTGCATCTAATTCCTATTTGTGATTATTGTTCCTAGGTATTTGAATTCAGCCACTTCCTCAAAATTTCCCTCATTTGTCATTAGCTGTTAATTTCCATTATATAATGTATTTCTACGTGTGACCATATATTTTGTTTTATTGATATTTACTTCCAGTCCTAAGTTCTTAGTGTTACTCAATAGTGTGTGCGTATTCTCCTTTAGTATCTCCTCACTATCGGCCAACAATACTACATCATCAGCATAAACTAACAGTTTATTAATACCATTCAGTTGTAAGCCTTCTTCATTCTCTAAAGATTTAATGGCATGCTCTAGTATAAAATTAAATAGTAGAGGAGATAGTTCATCTCCTTGCTTCAACCCATTCTCGATTTCAAAAGTGTCCGAAAACTGTTTGCCTACACGCACCATATTCTTTGTGCCATTTAGACACATTCTTAGAAGTCTAACTAACTTTTTAGGAATTCCGAACTCCAGCAGGATACTATATAACTTCTCCTTCTTAATTGAATCATATACTTTTTTGAAGTCTACATAGAGTTGATGTACAGTACCATTATATTCCCATTTCTTTTCTAAAATCTCTCTTATACTAAAAATCTGATCTGTTGTAGACCTGTTTCTTCTAAATGCACATTGATGATCTCCTAGAATGTCATCAATATAGGGATTAAGTCTGCTGACTAATATATTTGTTAGAATTTTGTACGAAGTTGAAAGTAATGAGATACACCTGTAGTTATAGCAGTCAGGTTTATCTCCTTTCTTATAAATTGGTACGATAATAGATTCTTTCCATTCATCTGGAAGAGCTTCTTTTTCCCAAATCATACTAAGTAACCGGCGTATATTGTCCATCAATTTATCTCCCCCTGATTTTATCAGTTCTGCTGGGATCTCATCTGAATCTGATGCTTTATACATCTTCAATTTTATAATCGCCATTTCAACCTTTAATGCATTTAGTTCTGCGACTAGCATTTTTGCAGTCTGTAAATTATCCTCCTCAATGTCCTCTTCTCTATGTACATTTAATAGCTGATTAAAGTAACTTTTCCATCTATTTAATATAGTCCTGGAATCTGAAATCATATCCCCATTTTCATTCCGAATTATGTTTGTTCTAGCCTGAAACCCTTTCTTCTCTATACTAATTCCCTGATATAATTCTCTAATATTCCTATTTTTTGCGTTCAATTCAAGATCATTAATCTTCTCTCTCAAATATTCCCTGTTTTTACTCTTGAGTAACTTGGGGGTTTCCCGTCTAATACTACCCAATTGCTCAAAATTTACCTCATTTGGCTTGTGTAACCATTTCATTTTCGAGTCACAAGTTTCACTCACATGAAATAATGCAGGAACTGCTATTTTTTATAAACGTTCAGTCTAGTATGTAATGTTGTTTCGTTTTTTTAATGTTTTATGCGTAGTTCCACCTATCATTTGAAATTTCGATAGTTTCATATTTATGTCTCTTTCAGTTTTTGTGTTCATAGTAAAATTATAACCAAAATAATTAAAACTTGTTACCTGTCCCAGAGGTTTGTTGTCTATTATGATTTTTGTTCTTATATGTTCATTTTCCCAAATGTCATTATTTTTTTTTTTTTATTCAAAGGAGTTTTATAGTATTTTTTCACTATGTAACTGATATTGTATATTTAGTGTTATTGTTGTTGCGCAACTTAATTTGACATTCCCGCAGACAATTTTGGTTGCTATCGAGTCGAAATAAATGTCAATACTTTAAAAATGACAAACAGCACTATTTAGGTACCTATAAACATTTATTTTGAAATATTGATAGTGATACTGCTACTTGTATTATTTTCGGTATTAATTCATCACATCCAGCTTTACACGCCTCTCCTATTTCATTATCACTGCACACATCATTAAAACGTTCTCCATAATCAGAAATAAATCCCAAATATAATTGGGTTTATATTTTTAACAACCCACATATATAGCCGATTTACCTTATGAAATCTAACATTTATCTTCAATTTATGTTATTTAATATTTTATCATTTTATCGGAAGAAGAAGAAGAAGAATATTTTATCTAATATCTTAATTACTAAAATAAATACACATAGTGCAAAATATAGTATGTAATACTCATGTGGGAAACACATAGAGGAATCCCAGAAATTAAAAAAAGAACTCGGAGGAAACGCCTCTTTCTTAGAACTTTTCCTGCATCCGTATCAAGTGTTTACCACACTCCTATCGCAATATACTCTATCAGATATCAAATAAATAGATCTACAATTTATTTTTATTGCTAGATTAATGCACTTTAATTGAGTATCACGCTTTAACATAGTGACTCGGTTTCCTGTTAATGAAATTGTGGAAGCCAGTTTGACTCCGGTGAAGGTCTTCTGGTATGTAGTATTTAGTGGGAAGCATGATTACGAGTAAAGATCAGAAGTGATTGAGCCAACACAGACTTACATTGCGATACTTTATCAGTGAGGCATTTTCAAACGTATGTAATATCATTATTTTACAGCAATTAATTAACATCTATTAAAAATATAGAATTGCAAGTAATTATTAAGTTTAAAATTATGTACTTTCCATATATGTCTATTTTCATATCAAGGACTTTTAGTAGTATTTCCGATTACATCAATATAGCGGATGTTAATAATATTTGATTCTAGTTTCTGCTGTAGCATAGATACTGTAGGCCTATGAGATATGTTTTATGTTTACTTTACTTAATAATAATTAAAATTTTTTTAGCAATAAAGTGCTTAGGAAATTTTTGGACCAAAGAGAGATGAACAGACAGGTGAATGGAGAACACTACATAACAATGAACTACATGGTCTTTATAGGAAGCCAGATAAAATAAGAACAGATAAATCTCGTAGACTCCTATAGGCAGGACATGTTGCACGTAAGGGGAATGAAAGACTTGCATGGAAGCTTTTTGTAGGAAAGCCAGAGGGAAAACGCCCAGTTGGTAGACCAAGAATGAAGCGGGAGAATAACATTAACTATGATTTGAGGGACGTAGATTATACAGGGAATGATTGGAAAGCATTAGCTTAGGATAGGGATGCATGGAGAGCTTATGTCCACGCGGCCGTGATCCTACGGGTTCTATAGTGCCAGTGAGTAGGTAAGTAAGCAATTATTGCTACAAAAAATATTTTGCTGAAATAAATAAAATCGTTTATAGTAAATCTTGTCATTGAATTTCAACTTCTGCTCAATATCCCCCCCCCCGTTTATAAAGCACAAATAGTTTAGAAAATATATAATTATCATATATTTAGCATTATATGGAAATAACACATTATATGTGTTAAATTTGTTTTAGAATACCGAACAATGCTAAATACACGAGTAAAAATACGTCTGCCGAATTCTGATAAAAAAACTTCAGTCATTATTTGAAAAGTATTTTCAAGCATTCACAACAATTTATTTTATATTTTAACTAGTTGGTCCGGCGAACGTCTTATCGCCTTTCAATATGTTTACGTTAATTTTTCCGATGTTTTAATAGTTATTTGCTATTCGGGGCGGAAGCAAATCCTACAAATCGAAGATCATAAAAATCTGTCCAGCCGTTCTTGAGTTATAAATAGTGTAACTAATCCGACTTTGTTATACACATATATATATATATATATATATATATATTATACATATATATATGGAATGATAAGAAAAATAAATGCCTGGGCGGGATTCGAACCCGGATCTCCGATTCTGTACCTCACGTGATATCCATTACACTACCAGGCGAATCCAATTCAAACACTTATTTTTCTTATATATGTTTATACTCTCCATTATTACCAGATGTCGCGAGAACTCGGTCTTCACCGCCATCTAGCAGCTGACTATATCAAGTAAGCAAATTAAAGACAATAAACATAAAGAGAAACACACACACACACACACATATATATATATAGATATCCCGGGCACGCGTTGCTGTGGCTAAGGTATACGTTAAATTATGTTGTGGAAAACTAAGTGAGAAATCTAAATCATAAAGTTTTTGTTTTACACAATGTTTTAGTTCTGGTACGTTAACTACAACCGGTGTAAATATGAGTGGTGGTGTATGTGGAAGTGGTTTTGTTGATTGAGTTGAATTTATGTTGTCTGCATTCTCAGTATAATCCATAAGTGTATCATAAGGATTATATACATTTATTAATGGAATATTCTGAGGAGGCTCGCTGATTTCATTATACATTGTTTTTTTTTTTTCTACGAACTGGTTGGCAGTTTGGATTCTCATCATCGTCAAGAAGTCTCTGTGTAGTAATATCATCTTGTGATATATTATAGTCATCTTGTTTTTCATTTAATTCAGCCATGGAGATTGTTTCTGTAATATTAAGCATATTATTATAACTAACAGACTTACTTACAGTTCTGTTATTCCGTTCCTTAGGACCTTCGTATGTTTTTAAATTGACATTCTTCTTAAATGTAAGATTTATGACACATAGGCCTATACCAATGTGCGGAAATTCACTTGATATCTTATCATTCATGGTCTCTAGAACTGATTCGCCATATTGTTCAATGTCCCTTCTCGGTCCAGTTAAATTTAAATTAAGTTGCTCTCTTTCAGCCTGATTACTTAAAACTAATACTTGCACAGGAAATTGATATTATTATCAATATATTGAAAATAAAATGAACACTGAACACACTTAAATTGTGAAATAATCAATATTTGTAATTCAATTGAAATTCGCGGTTGCAACACAAAGCACAGCCACGTGGTTAAATAATAAACCAATTACCTTACACGACCATCTGTTAGAATCGTATGGAACTCACAGATATTTATAAATCTTTGTTAAATAATAAACAAATAATTTACAATAAAAAATAATGCGACTATAAATTTAGTTATAAACAACCGTAGGTCTCAAGTTGGATCAAAGAGCACACAGTGTGCAAATTTTTATTAAAATCGGTTCAGTAGTTTAGGATTCCATCGCGGACAAACAACGTGACACGTAATGTTTATATATTAAGATAAAAACTCGATGTACGCTGAAACTTGTAAATAAATTTTGTTCTATGATGATACAGCCTATATGAATATTACAACATCAACACTAATAATAATAATAATAATAATAATAATAATAATAATAATTATAATAATAATCTTTATTTTAGATGGCAGAGTTGAGACCATATGGCCTTCTCTTCCACTCAACCAGCGAATAGATAAATTATACAAAAATTACACATTTATCACAATTTTAAGATATTAAAATATAGACTAAACAAAAGACAGTGGTCGTCATGCCACGTCATCTCGATAGCGTCTGCAATTAGAGCATGTTGGTTAATAGTTTTTAAATTTCGGTACGTAAATAATTTAGGACGAGTCCTAGAACACTGGAGAGAGTATTCGTTATATATGACGTCAAGGGCTGATATGCCGGGGGTTGGTATTTCTCCGTAGTTTAAAACTTTCTTTGAATTTGTTTTGGCTATAATGTCTATTAATGTATCAGTTGTGAATGTGTGATGGGTTGGTTGTAAAGGCAAGACATGCGTATTGCATAGTGAAATAATGCTAGTAGTTCAGATGCCGATGAGGAAGAAAGTAGAGTTAGAGTCGCCCCTTACTATAACATGCTGATAATCCGGTAGCAAACTTACGAAAGGTTGTTTCTAAGTCACTAAGGTAACTCTACTCTACGAGGTTTATACATCACGCATAGGAGACATCTCTGTAAATTAGCTGAAATTTCATTGAAGAGAAATTCAGGTCGGGCATTGTAATTAGGGGCTGGGAGTGAAGAATGACTTTGGGCTGTAAGTCCGATTTGATATAAGCGTCAACTCCTCCACCTCTCTTTCCAAGTCTGTCATTGCGACAGAGAATGTACCCGTCGATTTCAACAAGCGAGGAGGGAAGATAGGGTTTAAGCCAGGATTCAGATATTAGGATTGCATGGAGAGAGATTTCGGAAAGTAAATGTCGAATTTCATGAATATGAGACAGAATTCTTTGTCATGGTACATTCACATGTAAGTTCATCCTTGCATGTATATCTACATTAACCTCCAATACAGCGATAAAATATATAGTAAGAATAGCAGAATTTTAAATAATTAAATTATAAACACATAAAATAGCATGTTCGTAATACACTCCATTTCTAATAAGCTCTCTATATTTAAGGTTAAATATTATAGAGCGATTCCACGAAAAAGTCTTACCGAGGTGATTTTTTTTAAATCGTCGCAGGAATAATTTTGTTGTCGTAATGTATGTCTTTAAGGACCACATTTTCTGATTCCATAAGATAATGTTTCAAATGTGTACTATTTTAATCTAATATTACTAGTGTAACTTGTCATATTCCAAATCTGTAAAAACACGCAAAATTTTACTAATTTGTTGTTCAAAGATTTGGTCGTATTGATTCGTTTTATTTCACAAAATCTTTTGCTAAATCATACATTGGTCCTCTCTAGTCGTAAATGTAATAATATTAATTGCATTCTTAGGTTCTATATACCTAAAATGTTTCCTATTATTGTGAACTGTAAGTAATGGTCAGCCAGTCATGGAATACGAATAAAAATTACTGTACACAACATAATAATTGATGAATTAAAATTTCCTCTTGGATTCTACGTTATCGGTACACAACTACCAAATAAGTATTGACGACATTTTCCTCTAAGTCGTTATTGTTCCCGCTAGAGTCCCGTGACTGACTAACTTTTTGTCCTATCATTTATATGCTAATAAGCATTGGCGCAGTCAGTTGTTTGCTGCAGTCCGCTGAGGATAAACATAAACATGGTTTAGGAAATCTTGTTGACTGTTCAGCTCAGCTGTTCCATAAATTAATTACCGACCCCTTTGTGTGTCAATCTGAGCTAAAAGGTAGTCAGCGGAAGCATTTAAATATATTCACGAAAAGATTGCAGTAAATGAAGGAGCCATACTTGTTGATTTCTCAGAAAAATATACCTACAAAGAACAAAATGAGATCCAGGCAGTTCATTTGAAAAATAAGCATATCACAATGTTAGTTGTTGTTGCCTAGTTTAGATGGAAGGTGACAGACAAGTTCAGAAGAAATACTTTGGTCAGGTTATGTGAAACATGGCAAGGGTGCTACAGAAAACTGTTTTTTTAACTATAGAGACTTCTTCCAAAATTTGGGGTGATAAAAATTTTCAGTTGGAGTAGCAGGTAATAGAAATAGGCCTATACATTTACCAATGTGACACTGCTAACTTATATATTTGGATATTGACATAAAATTGAAATTCTTTGAATCGTACCATGGTTATAAATGCCATTGGCGGCCAATAAAAAGGATAGCACGGATGTAAAAAAATCGGGAAAGTAGATACAGAATGGTGTAGAATTATGTATTGTGAGCTGTAATACCAACAAAATAACTGTTCAGGAGGAGTCACAAAATTATACAGAAGAAGGAAAGAATTTTTTAGTAAAACAATTTGAGTATCTTGTATCTATCATGCACTCATTGCGTACACAATGTGAAAGCGTTGGACCCGTATGTTTAGAGTACGCACAACAATCAAACAAACAACCAGCGCAAAAAAATTCATAAGTTCGTGTGTTAAAAAAACTGAGTGGCGCGACAGGTCTAGAAAGCCCTTGAATGCTGATGTGACATCCAAGTATATCAATAACAAAGATGGATAATCATATAACCAATATACAGGGTGACATGTGGTCAGCATATTGGACACTCCAATCGTTATGGCTGGTTTTCTCGACCGTAAACGCAAAATATTGTAGCTGCCAAAATTCTTCATGAATCTGGGCGGCCACCAGTCCCATTGTGGCCGACATTTCATGAAAAAATGTATTCTCTAATGGGGACTCGAACCAGTGCTCTCTGTTGACGCATCTTTACTCAAACCATTCTGTTACAACGTGGGACTTCATGCGTGACAGGAAACATTATTAAAATATATATACAGTCAATATGCCCATTTCACCAATAAATATTTAAAATGGTCAACTAGTCCAGTCAATATCTGGTCTTGAGAATGACAGCTTGGCTGTAGAAACTAGTTGACCATTTTAAATATTTATTGGTGAAATGGGCATATTGACTGTATATATATTTTAATATTGTATCACCAAGAAGATCAATTGTGTACTAAAGGAAACATTACTTTTATCAACGGGTCTAGTAAAGTCAAGTCACGTTAGCGGCGAAGAAATAGTAACTGCATAAGCGAGTCTGATACACCGATGAACCACCAGAAGATTGTTTTGCCGGGGTAATTAGAGTTTCGTTTTATAGTTGTTTAAAAATTGAATTCACTACGTCAGCAATTTGATAAATGAGATTTAAATTAATTTGTTTTGAAAGTACTTTCGAACTTATTAAGAATGTGTATGCATTCTGGAAGGCATATTGTAAACTCAGTATTTTTTATTTCAATGGTTCAATCTAGAAACTAAAAGTATTAAATCTTCCATCAGGTAAATTGTAATCAGTTACTATATACATATATATAATTATAGTAAATATATCTAAAAATCGAGAATGCACTTTAATATTAAGTATTTAATATTTTTGCTAATTTATTTAATTTAATTACATTATTGATTTAAATTAATATATATTTTACAGCAAAATTATATTATTAATTTTCCTAGAATTGAAAAGGTGTTTGCAGTTCTTTTCTAATCTCTGTAACCGAAGCTGGTTATCTAGTTTCATACTATTTTGTTGTATTTGTGTAATATTTTCATTTTGAATTTTTAAATAAAAATTCAGGTATGTCAGCCAATCACAGAACACAGTCCGTCATACATCACATATTAGGTCATTACTTCGGTATTAATTATGATTTATGTTTAGTTTCTTATTTTAAAACTTAACTCAAAATGTGCCCTCCAAACGGTAATTTGGAAACGGCAGTAGGAATGACATTTCAGAGAATGAATTAGACGAATTTGGTAAGCTGCATGTTGAGTTGAAATGTATGTCTGGCAGTCAGTCAGATATACATTGATAGATAAATAAATAACATTGTTTTTCTTCAGAAGTTGTATACGTATGTACAATCTTTATCACACACATTTCCTCTATCATATCACATATATACCATCCCTAATTTCAACCAATTGTAATATTTATGTAAGCAATTTGCTGCAAAAGTGTATTGTAAATGTCAGTCAGTCACATATGGAATCGCTCTTTGCCAAGCAAACATTTCGAAAAAACAAACACTATGTAAATCGCCTGAAGGGCACCAAATCGAACTTTTATACATCATGATCAATTGGATCATAAAAAGTTAAACATTAAGTAGAATTAATAGTCTTTTAATTTTATATGAAAATCTGATGATGACAAATCAAGCCTTATTTAGGCGACTTCAAACACACGCACACACACACACACATAAATTTAATAAAAGATATCCAAGTGTTCATTAATATTATTATATTATACAATTATCGACTGTTTGACATTATTCATTTGTTTATAATTTAGTTATATTATTTATTCATATATTAATTTCTTTAATAATTCATTTCTTTATTTACATTTTTTTATTTATGACATGATTTAACAAATCTACGAAAAACATCCACTTAACAATACTAGTCATATATCGAAATCTCGTGTATCCAGGATGTCTGATACAGAGAGAGGGAGAAAGATATATATATATATATATATATATATATATAGAGAGAGAGAGAGAGAGGAGAGAGAGAGAGAGAAAGAGAGAGAGATATAGATAGAGAGAGACAGTGAGAGATGCACCTTATACGAAATGTAAGAGGGATAAGGACCACGTACTTACAAACTTGCAAACTAATGAGGAATAAAGCAAGCCTGACAGTTAAAAATTCAAGTGCTCCAACAATATTCTTTCACATTTTAGGGTAAAGTACAATTGACATGCGAAAATGCTAAAATAACTAATAAGCTGTTAGTTTATGGTGATGACATAGTATTATTAGGCGACAGCAAGGAGACACTTCGGGCCAACACGCGCGCTCTATTCAATAACACTAAGACATTGGGACTAAGTAAGCATCCATTTGCATTCCATAGTGTTCTGCACGACAGCAGGTCTTTCACTGCAATCATAGTATTTCCATGCTATGCTTTGCAGCTTTACTATGGAATTATTGGTGTGGTAGCTTCCCGTTGCTTTCCACACCGGTGAAAGATGTTGATGACAATGGTAAGAATGATAATGATGGTCGGATGATTTTCGGAGACCGTTGGCCCCGATGTGACCTGACATTTGTCTTACAGGTGAGAAAAACCCCGAAAGGAACCTCATCCAAACCTGTACCGACAGGGAATCGAACCCAGGTCCGCTGCGTGACCTAGCTCGAGACCACAGCGGTGGGCATAGGTAAACCTCAATAAAACTAGGTGTATGTTCACTCATAGGAATACATTATATAAAAAATGGGCAGTTAATAACAAACGAGGGAATTTTTTAAGAAGTGGCTGAATGCAAATACCTAAGAACAATAAGTGCATAAAGCAATTAAATATAGTATCAATTATCGAAATGAATGCTGTTATGCATTATAGTGAGTCCATCCGTCCCAATTTGTATCAAAACATGTTAAACTGAAAAAAATATATAACTCACATTCACCTAGTTATATTATTTGTATCCGAAATAAGGAGTCTCACTTCTAGGGACGATAAAAAATTACGAGTATTTTAAAAATACATTTCTTGGGAGAAAGTTTGGACTACAGAGTTATGAACAGACATGCGAATTGAAAAGACTACATAGCATTGAGTTACATGCTATTTATAGGAAAATAGATACAATAAGAATAGTAAAGTCTCTAGACTGGGATTAGCAGGACATGTGGCACGAATGGGGAATAAACGAATGGCATGGAAGCTTCTTGAAGGAAAACCGGAGGGCAAAATACGGAGTTGGTAGACCAACAATTAAGTGGGAGAATAGCATTAATAATGGTTTATTAGAAATAGATTATGCAGGGGATGATTAAAAATATTAGTTCAGTTTAGGGATGTGCGGACAGCTCGGCCATGAATTGATGGGCTCGATAGTGCCAGTGAGTTAGTTAGATATGCGTCTGTCAAAATAAATTACAGTATAAGCAGCAGACTTATAGATTACTCAGGCATTTAGTTTAGAGGCGGAATCAAAGGCTACTGTTTCCCTCTGGCTTAAAATAAATACAATATTACTGTGAGATAGAGCCGTTAGAGGCTTCTAAAACACCGCTCCCATATCCAAAAACTGAAAGCAATTCTATGCTAATAATGTCTTCGCATTTGTAAATGACATTTCCATGTCTACCTCACGGCATTTCAACTTATGTCTTTTGAAGTTTCTTCAGTTGGTACAAATTTATTCTAGTGATTAAAACGTGAAAACGTAGCTTGAAATGCTAATTACTTATGCGTTCAAAACAGACCTCCCTAACCGAAAGCAAAGTTTTCCTCTAAACTAAATGACTGATCCGAGTCTACCACTAGATGAGTTGAATGACCCTTTCACCCGCCTCTCCGTAGATAACAATCCTCAACACAAACAGCTACAAAAGGTGAACTGGAGTCGTATTTCACACCACCCGAGGCAAATTATTTTTCTCCTTCATTTCAGCTGGTGACGATAACACATCACTATAACGTATTACACCTAAAATCCAGGAATAGAAAATATAATAATTAATCTCCTACAAAAGAAAATAGTTGGCATAATTCTCCCGAAAAATCTCACATTTTTAATGGCTGTAGAATGACCCTAATATATACCAGACGCTGGAAAACGGCTCTTCCGGACGTGTCATTAATGTTTGATGACGAAGTCGACCCTTTTGAGATGACCCTCTCTTTTGGTGTTTATATTTGTCTACTTTGTAATTTAGTGCTGTTAAGAGTCCTCTCTTGGATTTTTTAGAAATAAATAAATTAAAAATTGTAATAATAAGTTAAATTCTAAACTTGGTTTGAATGAATCGCCTTTGTTATATTTAAAAATTGAAATAAATTATTGTTGTATTGTGCTTACATCAGTTGATAATGTACTACAATAACACAATTCATAGTTTGTTAACATGACTGAAGAAGGTACAGTGTACCGAAACAGCTGTCACTGAATATATTACACGCTTTATATTAGCTTGACCTGTATCTATCTATCTATCTATCTATGTAACGGAATCTTTCAACGCGATTTTCACACACTTAAAATCATCGGATCGACTTGAAACTTTGTATACTTGTAGAGGACCCGTGACAATACGATAATTTCATATTTATTTTCTAAAATCCTGGTCATAATCATCAGAAAATCAAAAAAACGTGTTTTTGTATCAATGTAACGGAATCTTTCAACGCGATTTTCACCCACTTAGAAACATTGGATCGACTTGAAACTTTGTATACGTGTAGAGGACCCGTGACAATACAATAATTTCATATTTACTTTCTAAAATCCTGGCCAGAATAATCCGAAAATAAAAAAAATTAAAACTGGTATAACAGTTTGCTGACTTATCGTGTTTTTCGTCAATCGTTGTAAGAGCTCAGTTGGTAGAGCAGTGAACTCTTGCTAGCCGTCGAGAAGAGCGGACGTGTTTTTGTTAGAGTGGTTGAAGTGTGCAGGGGACAAAGCATTATGGAAGAAGTTAGAAAGCTGATTGAAACATTGTCAACTGAAGTGAAAGAGGGGTTTGAAAAGTGCAACGTGGGTGAAAAAATTCGTAATATTGAGACGAACATGCATCGGATGGAGGACAGATTGAAATGGCTGGAATCTAAATTAGACTATCTCGAAAACCAGAGTCGCCGTAATAATATTGTGATATATGGTGTGCATGAAGAAGACAGGGAGAGCAGGGAAGAAACTGAAGTTATAGTTAAAAGAGCAGTGGCGCAAATCGGGCTTGATTTGGTTGACAGTGATACTCAAAGAGCGCACAGAGTAGGTCGTTGGAATAGTGGAAAGAGACCGATTGTATGAAAATTATCACACTACAAAATAAAATGTTGGATCCTTAGAGACAGTAAATATCTTAAAAGGGCCGGTATCAATATTGCCGAAGACTTTAGTGAGAGCGTACGTCGCGAAAGGGACTTTGTTAAGTGACACATGCTCGAGGCGAGGAGGCAGGGTTGCCATGCAATCATGCAATTTAATAAATTTATTATAAATGGACGAATCTGGAGCAGGGAACAACTACAAAATAAGGACAACCCTGAAAATGAATTTGAAGAGGTCATTAACAGCGAGTCCCCAAATCCTACAGGGGACGCTTCAACAGCAGGTGGTCTCCTTACAGCAGAGGAGGGAGAAAATTCTACACGAGAGAACGAGAGAGGGAGCACTACGATACTAACTCCCAGGAATTCAATAAACATACAGCAAAAAACGGCCGAACGCAAAAAGCATCCTCGAAGAGGTGAACGACCGGCGGACACAAGAACTCCAACAAGAAAATCACTAAGACTTCTGAATTTACCCGCAGAAAAGGAACTATTGAGAGGGGGAAGTTCGAAAAATACAGGTAAGATTAATGACAAGGGAACACAATAGGGTTTGTTGACAGTCGGTTCATGGAATATCGAAGGGTTAAAACAAAAACTTTCAATGGACAGATGTGTAGAGTTTATTGAGACTTTTGATATATTAGCTCTAGGAGAAACATGGTTAAAAGCTAATGAATGCGTAAATCTATGTAATATGAAAGTTTATTTTAAGGGTAATCAAAATAGAGGAAAGAGAGGTAGATATCCAGGCGGTGTTGCCATTTTATATAAAGCTAACTTAGACCCATATATTAAAAATGTAAATATTACTTTAAAAGAGGCAATTTGTATATATTACCATACAAAAAGAGCAGAAATGTGTCTGTTGTCTATTTACCGCCAACCACTAAATTCCAGGTATGCCAATCCAAATTTTTTCGTTGAATTGTCTGACTCTTTGGCAGAAATAAAAGATAGGTTTCCGGAAGCGGGAATAATAATTTTAGGAGACTTTAACTGTAGGATTGGGGAGGAAAATATCAGTATAAAATCGGATGATAATGAAACACGAGGTGAGGGTAGGAGAAGCAAAGATAAGATTTTAAATTCAGAAGGAAACCAATTGCTAGCTTTTTGCGATGGATTTGAACTTGAAATTCTGAATGGGAAATATGGGGAAGATAAAAATGGAGAACTGATATTTATTAATAAAAATGGAAGTAGCGTAATCGATTATTCAATATGCACACAAGACATGATTCGAGTCCTAAGTAATTTCTGTATAGTTTCCATAATCGAATCACACCACTTCCCAAACAAACTTATTTTAAATATGAAAGGTATTAGTGAGACAGTTAATGATGAGGTGGCAACAATATTGCGGCCAATTACACGTTTCAGGTGGATCGAGGATCTGACAGAAGAATTTATCAGGAGTTTGGAAACGCTAATACAGGATGTGCAATTAAATGATATTAGCTGGGAGGAAATTATTAAAACTTTGACAGAATGTTTTCAAAAAGCAGGGGAAAAATTCAAGGTTAAATACGCAATGAACCAGAAGGACAAAGGGTGGTACAATAATGCATGTAGAAAGAAGAAGAAATTTGTCGAAAGTAGTCTTTTAAAGTTTAGAAAAGAAAGCACAGATGAAAGCAGAAATAATTATGCGCATGAGAGAAAGGAATATAAAGAATTATTGGCAGAAACAAAACTAGCATGGCAAAATAAGAAATCCGAAGAAATGAGAGTCGCGATTGAAAGTGGGAACATTGCGGACATATGGAAAGCGTTAAGGGATCTCAAAGTAAAGTCCATAAATCGGACAAGAATAACGGCCGGGAAATGGAGAAGTTACTTTGATAGGGTGCTGGGAAATGAGAGGTTAAAATATAATCAAGGAAATATAGTTGAGATCGCTGACCCAATTCATATTCAATTACTGGATCAGGATATTTCGAAAAATGAACTGGTTTCTTCCATTAAATGTTTAAAGAATGGTAAAGCACCTGGAATCAATGGAATACCAGGGGAATTCTTGAAAAATATGATATCATCCAATAAATTATCAGACGTTTTGAAAACTGCGTTCAACAAACTTTTTAATGGAGGAGATTATCCGAAAGCCTGGGCGACAGGTGTCATCCAACCGCCATACAAAGGGAAAGGTGGGGCACAGATACCAGAAAGTTACAGGGGAATTTGTCTCTTGTCAGTGTTCGGAAAAATATATTGTAAAGTACTTTACGAACGAATAAGACAATGGGCTAAAGAGAACAATAGGCTCTGAAAATATCAGGCAGGTTTTAGAGAAGGGTACTCCACGGTGGACAACGTATTTGTTCTGAGAACATTCATTGATGGCAATCTGAAAATGAAGGGGGGTAAATTATTTTGTGCATTCATTGATTTTAAGATGGCATTTGATACTGTGGACCAAAGCGCACTTCGGGAAAAATTAAATCGGAAAGGATTGTCTCATAAAATGATACATGCTTTAATGTCAATTTATAAATATGTTAAATTTTGTATAAAAGTAGACTAAGGGTACATTACAGAGAGCAGTGAAGCCAATCGGGGAGTGAGACAAGGTTGCATTTTATCACCAATGCTATTTAATCTATTCGTTAATGATATTGTAGACGTAATGCTAGAAGGAGAAATTGAGGCTCCGGAGATAGGAAATGTTAGAATCCCAGTCCTCTTGTATGCAGATGATTTAATTATCTGTTCCAAGACAATCAAGGGATTGCAAAGAGGTCTTGACCTACTGGAAATATACTGTAGGAATTGGGGATTGACTGTAAATGTTAGTAAGACAAAAACAATGACCTTTAAAAATGGGACGGTTTATGGTAGAGCAGAGGAATGGAAATACAGAGATCAAGTACTTCAAAACGTGAAACATTTTGAATATCTTGGTACGACGTTGAAAATGAACGGAAAGTGGAAAAAACATATTGATATAGCATTATTTAAAGGGTGGGGACAACTTAACAGTGTACTCGGTATTCTGGGTCCAGTGCCTGATATTCCAGTCAGCACATTAGAAAAAATGTATGCAGTGATGGTCATGCCAGTAATGCACTATGGTAGTGAGATTTGGTGTTTCCAAAGAACGGAAATACTAAACAAGGTATATACGCATTTTCAAAAGTATATTACAGGACTTAGTAAGGCCGTTTCTAACTGTGGAATTTTATGTGAATTCGGGACATTCCAGGACTACATTAACTGTAAAATTCGTGTACTCAAATACTGGTTGCGAGTAATCCAAGGTGAACAAACAATGCTTAGAGCAATTTGTTACGATCACCAAATTAAAAACATTGAAGTTAAATTTTGGGCAGACGAGGTTAGGAGAGAACTCCAAAAGATTGGGATGGGCTGGATATGGGAAGAAGGGACTGAAAATCGCAAGAACGTGTGGAGAAAAATAAGGAGGAGGTACTTAGATATAAACCAACAAGATACTTTCGCCGAATGTACAGGAAAACGATCACTGTGTTTACAAAGAGACCTAAAACACGTCTGGGGAAAAGAATCGTATATACTCAACCTAGGATTTAAGGAGAGATCAGGGCTTGCTTGGTTTAGGCTAGGGGCATGGAAATTTCTAAAAATTAGCGACAATCACGATATGCGAATATGTCCAATGTGCGGGAACTTTGAAGACGAGGTACATATATTAGGAAATGTAATGATTTAGAATATTGGAGACGTCAGTTATTACCGGAAAGATTTCTAAATTCAAATCGGGAAAGATTGGCATGCTACGAGTTATTGGTAAATCCATAAAATTGGATAAACCTCGGTAAATTTCTGGACAAAACGCGAAAAATAAGGACAACACTCATTCATGAATAAATTATGTTATCAAAATGCAATACCATTAATTATTAACAATTATATATAAATTAATTAGTGTATAATGCTATTGTGTTATTATTTAATTGTAATATTAATGTGTTTTCTTTATGTAATTGTAATGTTAATGTTATTCTAGTGTATAATGCTTTTGTGTTATTACTTAATTGTAATATTATTGTCTTTTCTTTCTGTAATTGTAATGTTATTGCTGTTTTTGTTGTTTATTTTTCTTTACACTAGTACCAGTTATTACTTTATTGTAACGGACTGTCCACAGCACGTACGGCTTACTGCCCGTGCGACCCATATTTGTAAATAATATTGTAAATATCTTACTTTTTGTCTAATAAAGTCCTACTACTACTACTACTAGTAGTACATAATTTCAGTAATCCATACGTCGCTGGTTCAAATCCGGCTGCGAGTTTTTTCTTTATAGAAGAGTATTACTTTTAGCTCATACTACAATAGTATCTAATTTAAAGATATTTACATTTTTATCTTATTCTGTAAAATATTAAAACTAAAAAATAAAAAATAAATAATATTTTTAAAAAACTAAAAGAACACGCTTTATTAGAAAACTAAAAAATGAAAAATAATTTTAATTTCCAATATGCTTGGGATAAAATAAAGTGATCAACAAAAAAATCATCTCCAACACATATAGAATAAAATTTGAGTTATCAACAAAAAGAAAATAATTTTACCATCAAAAGCGTGGGGTGATTTTTATGATTTATTACATTTTTTTTCTTAGAGAGCTTACTTTTACTAATATCTGTTTATTATAAAATATATTAATTGATATAGAGCACCCCACGCTTTTGATGGTAAAATGATTTTCTTTTTGTTGATAACTCTAATTTTATTCTGTATGTGTTGGAGATGATTTTTTTGTTGACCACTTTATTTTATCCCAAGCGTATTGGAAATTAAAATTATTGTTCATTTTTTAGTTTTCTAATAAAGTGTGTTCTTTTATTTTTTTAAAACTATTATTTATTTTAATAAATATGAAACCAAATAAAACTAAGTTTTATTACACGCTTTATATTAGCTTGACCTGTATCTATCTATCCACGTAACTGAATTTTTCAACGCGATTTTCACCCACTTAAAATCATTGGATCGACTTTAAACTTTGTATATTTGTAGAGGACCCGTGACAATACAATAATTTCATATTTATTTTCTAAAATCCTGGTCATAATCATCAGAAAATAAAACACATTGTTTTGTATCAATGTAACGGAATCTTTCAACGCGATTTTCACCCACTTAGAAGCATTGGATCGACTTGAAACTTTGTATACATGTAGAGGACCCGTGACAATACAATAATTTCATATTTATTATCTAAAATCCTGGCCATAATCATCAGAAAATAAAAAAAAGTGTTTTTGTATCAATGTAACGGAATCTTTCAACGCGATTTTCACCCACTTAGAAACATTGGATCGACTTGAAACTTTGTATACCTGTAGAGGACCCGTGACAATACAATAATTTCATATTTTGTTTCTAAAATCCTGGCCAGAATCATCCGAAAATCAAAAAATTGAAAACTGGTATAATAAGTTGCGGACTTGTCGAGTTTTTAGTCAAACGTTGTAAGAGTTCAGTTGGTAGAGCAGTGTACCGTTAGTGGTATATAATTTCAGCAATCCATACGTCGATGGTTCAAATCCGGCTGGGAGGGTTTTTTTTATAGAAGAGTATTACTTTTAGCTCATACTACAATAGTATCGAATTTAAATATATTTATATTTTTATCTTATTCTGTAAAATATTAAAACTAAAAAATAAAAAAATAAATAATAGTTTTAAAAAACTTAAATGAACACGCATTATTAGAAAACTAAAAAATGAAAAATAATTTTAATTTCCAATACGCTTGGGATAAAATAAAGTGGTCAACAAAAAAAAAATAATCTCCAACACATATAGATTAGAATTAGTGTTATCAACAAAAAGGAAATAATTTTACCATCGAAAGCGTGGGGTGCTTTTTATGATTTTTACATTTTCTTCTTAGAGAGCTTACTTTTACCAATATCTGTTTATTATCAATTATATTAATTGATATAGAGCACCCCTCGAATTTGATGGTAAAATTATTTCCTTTTTGTTGATAACACTAATTTTATTCTATATGTGTTGGAGATGATTTTTTTGTTGACCACTTTATTTTATCCCAAGCGTATTGGAAATTAAAATTATTTTTCATTTTTTGGTTTTCTAATAAAGCGTGTTCTTTTAGTTTTTTAAAACTATTATTTATTTTTATTTAATTAATGTTAGATTTTCTTGTTAATTAAAAGGGAGTAACGAAAAATAGCTTAAGCTTAACGGACATAAATCCTTGTGTGTGAGTATGGTTTTAGTGTATGATGTTATTTACTGTTATATATTGTAGAGTAATATGTATCTGTGTGGTGCGTATGGCTTGTATCAGTTTGTTGACATGTGATTCGTATGTCTCGTTTTGCGTATGTGCTGATTGTCTGATGTGGTCTTGTATGTATGAAATTTCAGATATGTCGTAGTAGGGCAATTTCAGTCTGTCTATCAGCATGTAAAATTACTCTTAGGACTTTATTTTGTACAATTTGAAGAGTTTGAAGATGAGTTCTTGCTGCGTGTCCCCAGGCTGGACTAGCATGTCATGAGTTTTCTGATGAGTGTTTTATATAGGTTTACTTTGTGTTTTATATTGTAAGTGTGTGAGACGTGAGTATCTGATTCTCCATTTAGAGAACCACTTGCTGATTTTGTTGACATGTTTTTGTATTCGTCTTGTAATGTAGTGTATGTCTTTTTTCTGTACAGTACATTGCTGTATCGTCTGCAATATTGAGCTGTTTTCTCATCATGTGATGTAGGAACATCTGACGTGTATATATTGTATAGTGTAGGTGCTAGTACAGAGTATTGGGGAAGTCCTGCTTTGATTGGATGCCAGCCTGAAGTTTGCCCTTTATATATTACTCTGAATGTTCGTTTATTTAAGTTTAAAGTGTATTAAATATGTATAACTGTCAGGTATGTTATTTTGTTTTAATTTATGTATAAGTTCCATATGCCATACTGAGTCGAATGATTTTCGATGTCATAGAAGACTGTAGTTGTGTGTTTTCTCTGTACGAATCCGGTAGTAATGTCGTCCATGAGTCTGGTTTGTTGTAGTGTAGTTGCGTGTTCTGATCTGAAGGCAAATTGTGTCTCAGGTAATAGTTGAGTTGTAAGGTCTTCGTAGTGTAAGTGATTCCAACATTTTGCCAGAGTGATCAAGTAAGCTGATAGGTCTGTAAGTCTGAGGGAACAGTGGATCTTTTTCCGGATTTAGGCGTGGTTGTAATTTCGGTTAGTTTGAATGGAGTTTTAGCTCATTGTTTAGATTTTTTGTTAGGTGGACAAGTCCTTTTCTAGGAAGTTGTTTGAGAGTTGGTGTCGTGAATTTGTATAGTTCAGGGGCTTTATTGTTTTCTAGTGTCATAATAATTATCTTCCCTTCGTTAGGAGTAGCTAGTGGTATGTTAAATGTCGGTGAAATGTTCAAATAAGTTCTTATTTACCTACGTGTCCTATCTTGAAATTGTTCGTGAGTAGCATTTCTTGTCCTTGATCTGAATCGGTCTTCTAAGGTCTCAGCAAAGAGTTTGCCTTGTTTTTGTCATCATACAGTAGTCCTTGTCTTCCATGAAGAGGTTTGTTCCGTCCTGTATGTCTGCATTTAAATTTCTGATTATTTTCCAATAGATGTTATTGTCTACTGCAGTCTTCAGTTCGTTGTCTAATTTTTATGTTGTTATATTAGTGAATGTATTATTTTTTTTGGTACTTTGAATTGATGTTTATCTTACTGGAGTCTGTGATGTTGCCATTGTCTATTGGTAGGTATTTTTTCTAATAATAAGTCTGTTAATCCAGGAGCATCTTGTGTATTTTGTCTTGTTGTCGCCCCAGTTGTTGTAGAGTTCGTGTACGCTTGTAATAGCGTGTCTTGATAAGTTTTAGTTGGTATGTCGAGTTCATTAGGTGTGTTAATAGTAATGTTAGGTACAAAACTGTCAATTAGTTGCTATCGGCACTTAGCACAGTCTGTTGTCCTTTGTATATTAATTCTTGTTTCTGTTTGATTGGGATGAAGTATTATTTCAATTATGACTGGACTATGGTCAAATTTAAGTTCGTCTATGAAGTTTATAGTTGGCATGGTTTAGTGATAAATATGTGAAGAACTTCAGGTTGGTGTCCTTGGTAGAAAAAGTGTTCGGTTGTAGTGGTCTATTACTTGGAGTGTTCATCTAGTGAGTGTTGTAGAAGAGTTCTGCCCTTAGCCTCAGTGTTCCGTAAGTTCCACATAGCGCTTTTAGCATTGAAGTCTCCACCAAATATGAAGTTGTTAGTATGTCTGGTATGCATGACGAGTTCTCTTACAGTTAACAAGAGGTGAAACGTATATTGCTCTTACAGTACTGCTCGGGACCCAGCTCCATGTGTCTGAAAGGAATTTGCTGACTCAGCTGTAAGTACATGAAAAGCATAGAAGTGTACGTCCTCCCACTCCCCACACTTCTCCCCGCAAACACACAGAGCTTGGTCTCGAGCTGTAGTCAGTTCGTCCATCACCGAAATCAAATACAACACATTTGACGATTTCGGGCCAATCAGTATTCTTCCTTGTTTGTCTCTAAAGACTGGATCATATATAATACACTCGAAACTAATCTATTTCACCATAAATGATTTACTTGATTAACACTAGTCTGATTTTGGAACGGAATATGAGACAAGCACCGTACTCCTCGACATTATAGATGACATACGAGAACTCAATAGACAAAAATGAACTCACTGCAATATTTGTATACCACCATAACAAAGCTCTTGACACAGAAGACATATATGTATGGTTAGTATGACTAAATACATTAAGTTCGTTATAAAATTGCCTTGAATCGTTTAGTTCTTATATTACTAATAGCCAGCAGTTATTGTCTGTTAAAACCGTATTTCCTTCTGGCGTGTTGTGAAGAAACGAATACCTCAAGGCAGCGTACTCGACCTCCTTCTCTTCTCCATTTAGTCTGTATTAATGGTGTGTCCAAGAAACTAAAAAACTGCAAGGACAAGTTTAATGCCAACGATCTACAATTTTACACACACTTCACACTTGAAGCAAATACTAAATACATTAACCGAGTGAAGAGTATATCTTCATAGACCAGACATTTCGAACTAAAACTAAATTCAAATAAACCCAAGCAATAATTATTGAAAATCCAAGACATACTATTAAAATTTGGGATGTTACCTCTAACCTAAATCGGAAAACGCAAATAATCCAAACCAGAAATATATATTCTATATAATTCATTCCCTAAAGGATCTCAAGAACTTTTTTCTTACGACTCTAAAACACAAACTTAAGCCAACTCCATAAAATAATAGCAACGTCCCAAATTCTATGTCCCATTATTGTCAAAAATTTGGGATGTTTTCTCTAACCTAAATCGGAAAACGCAAATAATCCAAACCTGAAATATATATTCTATATAATTCATTCCGTAAAGCATCTCAAGAACTTTATTCCTACGACTCTAAAATATTTTTAGTCCTAACATTGGCGATGCTATATTTTACTATTGCGACGTTGTACTAACTGAACATTAGCGATGGACTATCAGGCAAACTGCTATATTCACAATATATATATCAGATTCATATTTAACATTGGAAAATATGGCCACGTTTCTCCAGGAACTACCATATATCTGTCTCCAAGACAGGCTAAAATTACTTTCTAGTTCTCTTATTTAAGATACAAAATACTCTGACTCTAAATTATTTAGGCTAAATAATTAGTTTGTAGGATAGACACTAGAAACGTTATTTACACATTTCGTTTCCAGTATCTATACTACAAACTATAATTTAAACACATTATAAAATTATAATCTCATTCATAATATACCTCAACACTCCACATCATACTTCCCGCACCTGGAATTCCCTACCATAGGAAATCAGGGCTTGAGGACGTTAGAATCTTTAAAAAGAAATCTGAATTTATATTCGTTGTTAGTTCATTTTGAACTTTCCTTTCACATGTAAAGTACATGTATTATCTGTTTTCTCTTTAATCCACTGCTATATTAGTATTTTATATTATTAGTACGTTGTTATCATACACAATTTTTTTTAAGTGTATTGCAAAATTTATTATAGTTTGCATATTCTAAATAAGCTACAATTTTAATATAAACCTATATTTATATAATTTGCAGGTTGAATGGAAGAAAAAGGCTTATGGTCGGTAACTCTGTCAGAATAATGAAGCGTTTTCAAATATAATAATAATAATAATAATAATAATAATAATAATAATAATAATAATGTTTTATTTATTCTGACAGAATTAAGGCCATAAGGACTTCTCTTGCACTCAACCAGCACAAATACAAATAAATATTTGACAAATATAGATATACACTATACTATTTATAAACTGTTAAAGATACACTTAATGTGGCAATTTAAATGTCATGTACAAACAACATTTTATACGATAATAACAATAATAATACTTACGATAATAATAATAATAATAATAATAATAATAATAATAATAATACTATAATAAGAATTATTATAATATATTAACGATAATAATAATATAATAATGATGATAATAATTATAATAATAATAATAGTATGGATATGAAAAATTATACGAGAATCACCAATTAATATATGTACCTTACACTGGGTAATGATGAAATCGAGGTTAGAGCAAATAAAAATTTAGATTTCTTTTAAAAGTTGCCAATGTCCGGCAGCCCCTTATTTCTTGTGGTAGGGAATTCCAGTTGCGAGAAGTGAAGATAGTATATGACATGGAGTGATGTGATGTCCTATGTTGCGGTATATTAAGCAAGAGACTATGTTGTGATCTTGTGTTTGAGTTATGGTTTGAGGATAGATACTGGAAACGGGATGATAAATAACTGGGAATCAAGGTTTGTAGGATCTTAAATAAGAGAATTAGACAATGCGATTTTCTTCTCTCTTTTAGATGTAGCCAAGACAATTCGTGGAAAAATGGAGGAATGTGATCGTATTTTCGAACATTAAATATGAATCCGATACACATATTATGGACACGCTGCAGTTTGTCCGACAATCCGTCACTTATGTCAGTTAGTAGAACGACACCATAGTCAAAATGCGGCATCACTAAGGTTTGAATTAAAATTCTAGCTCATTACCTGCGATGCGTGGGTGGTTATAACCAATTTTCTTGGCACAAATGAGATAGTGACCTTTAAAATATGCATTCGAACCTATTCTCTGTGAGTTTGACATTTTATATATCTTCTCCTCCAAGCACAGGAGCCGAACGTCGACTAAACGGAGTCGGGAATGTCGGTATTCCTTCCATATACTCCGAAAACTATAGATTCAACTCAAATACTAGTCCTTTGTGATTATTTCTATAGGTCACTCTCTTTCACTCCATATGAGACTCTAGTGATCAAACTTCATTTTAAATGTCTTTGGGACTGTGATTAACGAGCTTAGAGACCACATACATTTAGGATTAGACACTAATCACGGTAATCTGAATCAATATTTTTCATACCGTCTCATACCTTAGTGGTGGCAGAGGACGAACGTGGGCTTACATGACATCAATGAGCCCAGCGACCCGAAAAATGCTAATCTCAGTTATACAGGACATTTTACGTTCACCCTTCTCACCAAGGATGTGCCAAGGATCAAACTTTGGCTGTGGTGTACTGTCACCATTCAGCTTATCGGCCATGAGAGCAATGACTTCGACACTACTCATGGTCACTGTTATCATTTTATTTTATAGGCTCTCAACACTTTATTTTTTTTTATTTATTTTAGATTTATTTATTTAGCCTGGCCATGTGGCCTTCTCTTCCACTCACCAGAACAAGCATATGTTACATATGAATACAAAAAAAAATACAGTAATAGTCATATAAAACAGGACAAACATATGTTACACATGAATACAAAAAAATTACAATAGTAGTCATATTAGACAGGACAAACATGTTACATATAATACAAAAAAAGTTACAATAATAGTTATTGAACAATTCATTATCTGTCATATTGAATAATAATGAAATTAATGTCTAATAATAGAATGAAACTAAATACAATTAAAATTAAATTAATGATACAATGAATAAAAAAGGAATAACAGCTCGAATCTACTATGCATAAAAAAGAAAAGAAAAAAAAACACTACAATGAATTAATCTACGCTTTTTATACAAGGCATTAGGTAAATATATTAACAAATCCTAAGTCTATTTTTATTAAATAATGCAAAAACGCATTATTAATTCTTAAAAAGTAGTATTAGTGAGTTGTTTCTGTTAGTGATTTAATTTTCAATTTATTTCTGAAAGATGGTAAAGTTTGGCAGTCACTGACATAGGGTGGAAGTGAATTCCATGTTCTAGCAAGAGAAACTGTAAAAGATTTCGAATAATAGGTAGTATGATGAGGAGGGATATAAAGGACACTGTGCTCAAGGGATCGGGTATCTAAGTTATGTGTATCAGAGAGTTTAGTGATAATAGCGGTGTGATAAATAATAAGGTAAAGATGTGTGTAATATGTTATAGAGTAGGCATAGGGAATGGATGGTCCTACGATCTTGAAGACGAAGCCATGAAAATTGTTCCAGGGATGGTGTAACGTGATCAAATCTACGTATACCACAAATAAAACGTATGCAAGAATTGTGAACACGTTGAAGTCTTTGGGTAAGAACAGTATTTAGGTCAGTAAAAAGAGTATCACAATAATCAAAATGGGGCATTGCGAGTGTTTCTACTAGCATTTTTCTTAGAGAAAACGGTAAACAATTTCTTATACGATTTAATGAGTGTATTATTGAGAAGATAGTTTTGCAAATGTTATTTATTTGTTTATTCCAAATTAAATGTTTATCCATAAACACTCCTAGATTTTTTACTGTCTCACTATAAGGGATCTGAACCCCATTAAGTGACACATGTAATACTGCATTTGTGTTAATTAAGGATAATAGTCTCTGATGGCCCATAATGATTGCTTGTGTCTTTCTAGGATTTAATTCAAGTCCATATTTCTCTGTCCACGCCGTTAGCGAGTCAAGGTCCTCGTTAATTTTGGTTACCGCGTCATTTAAAGAATATTTGTCTCAGTGAAGGTAGATCTGCATGTCGTCCGCAAATAAATGATGTTTGCAATGTTTTAGGGAGTCAGATATGTCGTTTATATAGATTGAAAAAAGCAATGGGCCGAGCACTGAGCCCTGTGTAACTCCAGCTTTACGGTAGGTCCAAGAAGAGCGTAATGTAGAATTTCCTACAACATATTGCTGGCGCTCACGAAGGTAGGAGTTGAACCATTGCGTGACACTGTCAGAAAGTGAGAGGTTTTTTAGTTTAAGCAACAATAAGTCCAAGTCTACCGTGTCAAATGCTTTACTAAAGTCAAGTAGTGTAAGAATAGTAAGTTTTCGATTATCAGATGCTTCGCGTATGTCTTCACATATATTTAGTAGAGAGCAGTATTTGTATTGTGTCCTGTCCTAAAGCCTGATTGGTATTGATCTAAAAGGTCGTGTTCAGTTAGGTAGTCAGTCAGTTGTTTGTGGACTAATCGTTCCAAAGCTTTTGAAAGGGTAGGTAAAATACTAATGGGTCGAAAATCGTTAGGAGTTAAGGGAGTTTTTACTTTCGGGAGTGGGTGTACAATTGCTTGCTTCCATAATGTGGGATATATAGAGGTTTGTAGTGAGGAGTTGAAAACATGAGTTATGGTAGGTAGTATAACGTCGATTATTTTGTTAAGTAGAGTGATATTTATACGGTCAGTACCTTCTACTTTTGTTTTTATTCGTTTGAGAGCTTTCTTTATGTCATTTTCTGTAAGATATGAAAAATGGAAATGTTCTCTGTCTGGTGGATTTGTCAATAGTAGTTCACTTGTTGTATGTGTTTTGTCTTTAGGAGTAAAGCATATGCTTGTAAAATGGTTATTAAGTGTGTTCAGAGAAACAGGTAGTTTTTCTATCTGTGTGTCTTTCCTTCCTACACCCATTTTATTCAGATTTTTCCAAATATCTGGGTTATTGTTATTAGGTTCAGTAAGGCTGTATAGATGTCTAAGTTTGGCGTTTCTGATAGTTTGTGTAGTCTTGTTTCGTAACCGTTTATAGTGATTAAGATTTATATCAGTTTTGTCGACTCTATATTTCCGATATGCTGCGTCTCTTTCAGTCATCAAGTCACGAATGTTAGCAGACATCCAGGGAGCAGGGTGTCGTTTCACTAGTTTAGTTTTCAGTGGAGCGTGTCTGTCATATAGTTGTAATATAAGGTTATTTAATGCCTCAACTTTTTCGTCAACAGAATGCAACGTCCATATAGTATGCCAGGGTAATTTTATAGCGTCTTCAAGTAGAGCTGCATTGTTTATATGTTTTAGGTCTCTATATGTGATAGTCTTACGAGCTAGTTTAGGGCACTGCAGTGAATATGCTAAGAATATAATATCATGTGCTGATATTCCGGGAGCTGACAGTTGCCCGTGGGTTAGTACTCTGTCTGGATTATTAGCAGCAATTAAGTCAAGTAAAGTCTCAGAATGATTGGTGTGTGTGTGTAGGCTGTAAGGGAAGGATAGTCATATCACAAACTTGGAACGCGGACATAAGCTGTTGTGTATGTCTGTTGTCAGTGTCTAGTATATTTATATTAAAGTCACCCATGACGATAACGTGTTCATATTGTATACGTGCGTTTTGTAGAGCGGATTCTATTTCTGCTATTTTTTCATTTTAGGGGGTTGGTACACTACACAAAGAAGGCATTTTTTGAAGCTTGCGTATATTTCTATAAACATAATTTCAGGAGATGTCTCGTTATTAGAAAAGTATACAGACTTAGGGCAAAGGTCTGTCCTAACGAAGACACCAACACCGCCCCCTCGACTATGTACTCGATCATGTCTAAGAAAAGTATAACCATCCATGTCAATTAAACTAGAATTAATGGAGGGAGTGAGCCATGTTTCTGATACGAGAATAGCATGAATATTGGAAGAAGAAAAAATCATACTAATTTCGTCTGTATGAGCAGTTAAGCTTTGTGCGTTCAAGTGAACCACATGTAGGGAAGACGGGAAGGGGGAGAATGCTGTTTCTAGAACCTGTCTTGCATTATTGTTGTTTGGAAGGGGTTTGAGAAGGGTAGTGTCCTCTAACCTGTCAGAGACCGCCAAATGAATAGCATTATTTGGATGGAAAATTTTAAAAATATTTTAACTAGAATTATAAGAAAAGAACAAGTCACTAATATCTTATTCAAATATTAAATTAATAAATAAAGTAAAATTTCTAAATATAATACTCATAATTAATGTGAAATTTCTAAATATAATTTTAATAATTTATATAAAAGTGCTAAATTGGGGATATGGTATCACTGGGCGTGTTTGCACTAGGTAGATTTACATATCAGAGGCCCGGGTGATGATGCGTTTAGTATCTCCATTTTTCACATGTATTGCGCCATCAATTGTCCACACATTTGTGACGCCAAATTTTGTGATGCAGTCCTTTAACAATTTATATCTAATTTGGGTGAGATCTTCTCTTACTGTGATCCCACTGCCTTTCAATTGTTTTTTATTTTGGAAGACCTCCCTTCTCTTTCTATAACTGATGAACTTAACAATAACAGGCCGTGGTCGATCCGACTTTTTCCCAACCCTGTGACTCCTGTCGATATCACAGGTTTCTAATTTAACTCCAATTTCGGAGGCCACGTCGATTGCTATATTGTCCGTATCTTCACCATCCTGTTCAGGTATACCGAAAATACGTAGACACTGTCGACGTTGGTATTGCTCTAGCGAGTCGGTTTTCTCACTTAACTGTTGTTCCAGTTTTAATATTTTGTTGTCCCTCTCCTCAAGCGAGAGTTCCAACTGCCTAATAACTTCCGTATTACGGTCTATAGTTACCTTTAGCTCCGATACAATAGCCTCACGCACGGAGTCCTTCAACAGCTGCAACATGGCTGGATCCCGCAAACATTCTTGGACCACACGCTTAGTTATTTCTTCTTTGCTTTCTTCACAACATCTTGTTTTACGTGGAGCTATTATGCGTAAAATTAAGCTACAAACAAAATAAATTCGCAATATCGATATTACGTTTATAAAAACAAACTAACACCTGCTGAAAATTGTGCAAAAACACGAGCAACCAGTTTCACTCTTATTCAGAATCCGCCATGACACAAAAAGTTGAGTGATACTAGGGGACACATTTCGGCTTGTACATTGCTCAAAACAATTAGAGGAACACTTGTAATAAATTGAATAAGTAATTGTTTTTTAAAGCTTTGATGCTGAAAGTTGGACAATATGTAAATTGAATTATTAATGTTATCATTGGATACAAATTTTAAAGATCCATGGCCTAAATACAGAGAAATTACCTTAAATAACAAATATAGAGAATTTTTTTTATTTTGGAAGGCACTGGCCATTTCTAATTGGTAAGCTTCCTGATGTTGCTATAATGACGAATGTTGATTATTACCTTGTTTATTGATGTCTCTGACAAAATGAGGCATTTAAATGAGTTTGAAGTGTATCATGCTCTACATCTTTTACGACAAGTTCAATCTCTGCGACAAGTGGCTACAGAGCTTGGAGTTTCTCCTTCCGTGGTGTCCAGGTTACGCAACAGGGACAGCGAGACAGGTCAGTATTGTAGAAGACGTGGCCAGGGCCGTAAATTTAAAACAAACCCGCAGGATGACAGATACGTTGTTCTTTCTGCTCTTCGACAGCGTACAAAAAATGTAAAAGACCTGCAGAATGACCTTCATATGGTCCGGGTTTCAGACCAAACCATAAGAAACAGATTAAGGAAAGAGAATATTCGTCCAAAAAGGCCCATTAAAAAAACCACGCTTAACAAATGGGCATGAGGCAGCAAGACGTACGTGTGCTGAAAACCATGGTGATTGGAAGCTGAACCAGTGGGAGTCTGTGCTCTTCTCGGACGAATCCAGGTATCGTCTTACACGTTGTGATGGTCGATTGAGGGTGTGGGGACGGCCAGGAGAAAGCTTTTCTTCAGAGATTGTACAGGAAATTGATAGATTCGGAGGAGGTTCCATAATGGTGTGGGCCGGAGTTATGTACAACAATCGTACGGACCTTGTACTTGTTCCCCAGCGACTGAATGCTTTCCGGTATATCGAGTACGTTCTTAAAGAGCATGTAGTACCTGCTGCCATTGGATTAGGCCCTGGATTTCTGTTTATGCAGGATAATGCCAGGGCACATTCTGCGGCTGTCACCAGGAATATCCTGAGGAGGAATGAAATTGAGGTAATGGAGTGGCCAGCGGTCAGCCCAGACCTCAACCCTATTGAACACTTGTGGGAAGGTCAGGAACCGTCATCAAGCACTACAAACTCTGCAGCAACTAGGAGATGCTCTGAAGGAGGAATGGGAGAATATCCCGCAAGAGGAAATCCAGAATGTTATTGGGAGCATGCCACGAAGTTGCCAAACTGTCATCGAATGTCGTGGAGGCCATACACGATACTAACTCTATATAAGGAGTGTTTAACTTTGGAAAATAAGCACCCCTTCACATCACCTTAATCCATACGTTAACTATGGACGAAAATTGAGTTTAAATGTCGTCTAGACCTGACTAATAAGCTTAGCAAATGCCTTTAAGTTATTATATTGTCATATTGATTCATTTACCCTATAACCATTAATATATATATATATATATATATATATATATTACAATACTATGGATTATATATTAATATCGATCATTTGTAGTTGTATTATCACCTCGTCTCAACTCACAATTTCTCTTAGAGCTTCTAAGGTTTACATTTGACTTTAATGTCACCGGATTGCCACCTTAGGGCTTAACGGCCTCGAAAATTATACATTCGACATTAATTTCAATTATTTAGTTTATTTTTAGATGCCACCCACACTTATTCCCATCACAGGGATACTAGGGGTCCTGACCTTCACTGTACGTTTTAAGTTTATAGGTTATATGCATACAGAGTTCTTTGAAATCAGTGATGAATACAGCCGTTGTCATCTGGAGGATATCAAGCTTAACAATAGAGAGAAGGGAACGTTAAAGGCTTCAAATTTCAATGAAGCCATACTAATAAATATTAACTGGAAATTTTTTAATTGCCTTTAACATCTGATATTTAATTAAATGGTACTTAAGTATTAAGTAGGTAGAGTCTAAGTTAAATAATTTTCTTTAAGAAATAAATTGCATGAATAAAAAATATTATTATTGCTTGCAATAACTTACATTTGCAGCAACTTAATGTGTCGAGGATTTTTTGCTGTACATATTTTAATGACATAATCAATTAATGTTTCTGTGGGTTCGAACAACTTCAGTTGTCACCTTCACATAAGCTCGAAGCGTAATCTTACCCAATTTATTTCTTAAATGCGATCACCCTATTCATTGTACTCTATGACCTTTTTCGCTGTCGTGGAGGGGTGGCGTACGTATTTAAACGACCCGGAGAGCTATACTAAAATGGTTACCCATGCTTGACAAGTCCAAGGCGATAAGCCAGACGAAAAAATTACCTAGGGCGACAGCGCATAAGCCTATAAGGCCCTTAGACTACCAGCCGGCTACTGGCCACAGAGGTAGAAGATAATCCAGCCAGTGTACTGTAGATATTTAGTCAGCATGTATGGTCCCTAGTCGTTACTGTAACCTGAAACAAACGCTTAATGTAGTTACGTAAATACCTCTCGATGATGTGTGGGCACCGGTCCCACACTGACCAAAAGTCCACGAGAAAATTTCTTCTCCCATGGAGACCCGACCAGCACAAGTCCCGAAATTCTGCGCCAAGTCCTCTTGCCTTAACCACTCGGCTACGGCGCGGGACTCCTGATGGAAATCGGAATCCTTAAAATGGTAGAATTATCGAATGTGTCTAAACAGCACAAAGAGTAAGGTGCCTGTAGGAAAACAATTTTCGGACACTCTTGAAACTCACAATGGGTTAAAGCAAGGAGATGCATTATCTCCTCTAATATTGGATTTTGTCAAACCCTCCATTGTATCTTTACCTGGTCGTGGTGGAGTGCCTTGCGTGCTTATATGATCCCGAGAGCTATGCCGGTGGTAGTATTGCTGCCGATAGGGTTATTCATGCCGGACTGGTCAAAGGTGATAAGCCAGACGAAAAAAAGTACCTTGGTCGAAAGAGTGACGATCTTTGACCGTAAAAATACAACCCTCAAGAAATGCGGACATGGGTTCAACTGGCGTATAATTTTCCGGAGGTCAAATGACCCCATTCGTTTCTCTGGGCGGGGAATACTTCAGGGAACCCATGCCAAAGACTAAAACATAGGGGCATGTTCCTAGGTACATGGAATGTTAGGATTTTATACAATAGCGGAACGTTAGAGGTAGTAACGCGGGAACTAAATAAATCAACCTCGGATATAGTCGCTTTAGATGAAGTAAGATGACCAGGAGAAGGTAGTCAGGAATCAGGAAGCCTTGCATTATACTACGGGGGTGCAAAAAGACCTGAAATTGGAACGTTTTGTTTTTAGTCCGAAGAAGGGTGCTATCCTCTATCCGACATATTAATTTTGTCAGTGATACGATATCATACATAAATCTGAAGGGTAAACGACATGATGTTGTAATCGTAAAAGTACATGTTCCTACAGAAAATAAAGGTGACAAGATCAAGGATGAGTTCCATGAAGAATTACAATGCGTATTTGATAGCCTTTCACCATATCATATGAAGCCTCTGTCAAAATAAACTAAAGGTAGAAATAGCAGACCTACCACTAGATGAGTTGAATGACCATTTTACCCGCCTTCCTACTGACAACAACTCACAACACAAACAACAGACAATAGATGAACTAGTGTCATATTCCCAACCTACCTGAGACAAATTCTTTTTTTTCCTATATCTCACCTGATGACGCCAAAATAGCTGTATAACTTATTAAACCTAAAGCACAAGGAATAGACAATATAACAATAACTCTCCTGCAAAAAATAATTGACATTATTCTCCCAACAATAATCCACATTTTTAATGCCTCTATAATGACCGGGACCTATCCCAGACTGTGGAAAATGGCTCTAGTTCGTCCTACACCGAAATCAACACTCCCACAACACTCGATGATTATAGACCAATTAGTATTCTTCCCTGTTTATCTAAAGCACTGGAACACATAATACACTCACAGTTAACAGACTACCTCACCACACACGACTTACTTGATGAGCATAAGTCTGGTTTTAGAACAGGATATCATACAAGTACTCCACTACTTGACATTGTAGAGGACATAAGAGACTCAATGGACAAAAGCAAACTAACCGCAAGAGTCCTACTCGACTACAGCAAAGCCTTTGACACAGTAGATATAGACTTAATGCTAGCGAGACTAAAGACACTACATCTGTCGGAAAACTGCCTTGATTGGTTTAGATCTTACCTCACTGATCGTCAGCAATCAGTTTCTGTTAATAATCGCATTTCTTCCTGGCGCTTGGTGAGGAAAGGAATACCTTCAAGGCGGCGTCCTCGCTCCTCTTCTCTTCTGGATTTACATTAATGACGTGACCAAGAAACTACAAAACTACATCATATTTACGCCGACGACTTACAGATTTACACACAATTTAGGCCTGACGAAATTAATGAATATATTGACAAAGTAAACACTGACCTAAATCATATATCTTTATGGTCCAGACAATATGGGCTGAAAATAAATGTGAACAAAACGTAAGCAATAATTATCGGACATCCAAGACTATTACACTCCATAAACAATGGCAATATACCGGTTGTTATATTAGATAATGAACGAATTCCTTATACCGACGTCGTTAAAACTTGGGACTTTACTTAGATTCTAATTTAAATTGGCATGTGCAAGTAAAATAAACATCAAATAGCATCTTCCCTACAATGCATTCCCTAAAGCAACTTAAACATTTTCTTGCTACAGCTCTTAAAAGAATTTTAATCCAGACCTCAGTGATGCCGCAGTTTGACTACTGTGACGTTCTACTAACTGACATAAGTGACGGATTGTCAGACAAACTGCAGCGTGTCCATAATACGTGTATCAGTTTCATATTTAATGTTCGAAAATACGATCACATTTCTCCACTATTCCACGAATTCTCATGGTTACATCTAAAAGAGAGAAGAAAATCGCATTGTCTAATTCTCTTATTTAAGATCCTACATACTTCGATTCCCAATTATTTATCATCCCGTTTCCAATATCCATCCTCAAACCATAACTTAAACACAAGATCACAACATAGTCTCTTGCTTAATATGCCTCAACATAGGACATCACATCACTCCATGTCATATACCATCTTCACTTCTAGCAACTGGAATTCCCTACCACAAGAAATAAGGAGCTGCCGGACATTGGCATCTTTTAAAAGAAATCTAAATTTATATTTGCTCTAACCTCGACTTCATTATTACCCAGTGTAAGGTATATATTTTAATTGGTGTTTCTCGTATAATTTATCATATTTATATTATTATTATTATTGTATCATTATTGTTATTATCGTATAAAATGGTGTTTGTACATGACATTTACATAGCCACATTAATTGTATCTTTAACTGTTTATAATTAGTGTAGTGTATATCTATATTTGTCAAATATTTATTTGTATTTATGCTGGTTGAGTGTAAGAGAGGGCTTTATGGCCTTAACTCTGCCAGAATAAATGAAGTATTATTATTATTATTATTATTATTATTATTATTATTAAAATTGTCTTAGGAGACTTTAATGCGCAATTGCTGCACGAAGATATATTCAAATCATCAATAGGCAAATTCGGTCTTCATGAAGATAGTAATGACATTGGAGTTAGATTAGTCACCTTTGTCACATCAAACAATCTCATTGTTAAGTGCACAATATTTCAGCATAAGGATATTCATAAATACGCCTGGACGTCTCGAGATAGCGAAACCCGGTACCCGATAGATCATGTATTAGTGTACAAACGCTGGCACAGTAGCATCATCGATGTTAAATCAGTTAGAGGGACAGACGGTGATTCGGATCATCATCTGGTCAGAGTAAAAATCAGACAACGGCTATCGCTTATGAGAGGAACAAACGCTAAATATGATTCTGAAAAATTTGAAATAAAAAACCTGAAAAATGATAAAATGTGGCAACAATACCAAATCAAAATTGCTAATAGATTTGAAGTACTGCAATCTTCAGATGACAATGTGGCAAACAAAGAAGAAACTGATATAAATAAAGAATGGGAGGCTATAAGAGATAGTAATGAATTGTCAGCATCAGAAATCATAGGATATTTAAAAAAATAGGGAAAACAAGAAATGGTTTGATGAGTAATGTGCTGACATTGTAAAGAAAAAATGCTAGCAAAAATGAAATGGTTACACGAGCCAAATGAGGTAAATTTAGAACAATTGGGTAGTATTTGACGGGAAACTACCAGGTTACTAAGAGTGAAAAAGTGAGAATATTTGAGGGAAAATATTATTAAACTTAAAATTAATGCAAAAATGGGATCATTAGAGCAATGTATCAGGGAATTAGGATACAGGAGAAAGGGTTTCAGGCTAGAACAAACATAATCCGGAGTAGACATAAAGAAGGCATACGATTCAATTAAGAGAGAGAAGTTATATAGTATCCTGCTGGAGTTCGGGATTCCTGAAACGCTAGTTAGACTTATACGAAATGTGTCTGAAAACTGGTAGAATAATAGTTTTATATATTTTCAGTTTAATGTTTTTTAAAGCAGTTGGGACGTCAAGAGTCTCAGTAATGCATAATAGCACGAATTTCCAGAATTGAGCACATGTTTAATTTCTTAGTGCCAATAATTCCTATTTTTCATTATTGTTCCTAGATATTTTAATTCAAGCACTTCCTCAAAATTTCCCTCATTTGTCATTCACTGTCCATTTCCATTATAAAATGAATCTATATATGTAACCATATATTTAGTATTATTTATATATACTTGCATGGGCTCTTACTTTAAGGGACGAAAGGAGATTAAGAACAGTGAACTACATGGTCTTTTTAGGAAGCCAGATGTAATAAGAAGAATTAAGTCTCATAGACTGCAATGGGCAGGACATATGGCACGAATGGGGAATGAAAGATGTGCAAGGATATTTCTTGTAGGAAAACCAGAGGGAAAACGACTAGTTGGTAGACCAAGAATGAGGTGCGAAAATAACATTAACTATGATTTGAGGGAAGTAGATTATACAGGGGATGATTGGAAAACATTAGCTAAGGATAGGATTGTATGTAGAGCTTATGTCCGCGCGAACATGAACCAACATGTTCGTAAGTGCCTGTGAATTAGTTACAATTAGTATACCAGCAAATCTTCAGAGAATGAAGAAAGGTTACAACCCAATGAATGGTTTCATTGAGTGTTTATGTTAAGCTGATTATGTAGAATTATTAGGTGATAGCGAGGAGGAAACAAGGACCAACAAGCAAACTCTATTGATTAAGACTAAGAAATTTGAACTGGAAGTATATATCAATAAAATTTAAAAAAATATGGTCACATACAAAAAAATCTATATATAATGGAAACAGAATTACAATGGAGGGTAATTTTAAACAAGTGACTAAATTACCTCGGAACATTATTTACAAATAGGAATGAGATTCACGAAGTAATTAAGTATAATTCGTACTATTATTTTATTACAGGGACTCTTGCCTCAACTTCTCTCACAAACGTTACACTGAAAATATATAAAACCGGTATACAGCCAATTACATTATATGGATGCGAAACAAGGAATTCTACTTTAAAGAAGAAGAAAATATTACAAGTGTTTGATAATAAAGTTGTTAGGAATTTTTTTGTATCAGAGAGAGATGAACAGACAGGTGAAGGAGAAGTTCATCGAAAAGTGAGCTATTCGATGTTTAACTTATAACAAATTAGATTTAATAAAAAAGTTAAGTCCCGTAAACTGCGATGGGCAGGGCATACGGCAAGATTGGGGAATGAAAGAGGGGCATAAAACTTCTTGTAGGACAACCTGAGAGAATAATGAAGTGGGAAAATAGAACTAACATTTATTTGAGGGAAGTATATTATACAGGGAATGATTTCAATATATTATGCTACGATAGGTCCAACCTGTGGTCTCGAGGTAGCGTGCTGCCTTGTCACGCAGAGGGCCCGGGTTCGATCCCCGGTCGGGGCAGTTTTTCTGGGTGAGGTTTTTATCGGGGTTTTTCCTCAACTCTAAGACAAATGTCAGGAAAACTTTATGGCCCAAACTGTTCCCGAAATCATATGGCCATCATCATCATCCTTATCATCATCCTTCACCGGTGTGGAAAGCAACGGGAAGCTACCACACTTACAATTCCCTAGTAAACCTGCAAGCATAGCATGAAAATGCTATAATTGCAGTGAAGGACCTGCCTTCGGGCAGAATTACTATGGATGGAGCCTAGGATAGAGATGCGAAACCTGGAAATTAACAAAGGCAGATAGTAAACAATTAGAGGCTGCAGAAATGAAGATGTTGAGAGCAATAGTTGAGGATAGGACCGACAAAAAGAAAAACGAATATATAAGAACAGAACTTAACATATTTAATCTCTGCAAAAGAATAAAATACTATAAAAATGCACGTATTACGAATGAATGTACAGCGCATACCAAGAAGAATGTATAATTATAAACCAAAAGGGAGATGATTGTTGGGAAGACCATTGAAGAGATGGAAGGACCAATTCGACCTATAATGAGAACGGAATAGGCCATTGGGCTTAATCCTTGTTGTAGATGATGATGATGAGGATAGGGATGCGTGGAGAGGTAATGTCCGCGTGGCCATGAACCTAAGGGTTTGATAGTGTCAGTGAGCTAGTTAGACCATTTTTACACTTTCAGTAGAAACAGGAATGCACTGTACACATTCAGCAAATTTCCTTTGTTCTTCATAGCTGGTGTCGTCCCTTTAGATAAAAGAAACAACATTTCTTTAATGCCACCACATTGTAATTTTTTTCGACAGTCTGATATTCTCTCCTGGCTTGACGCTATTTTAACCCACTTCTGAGGTTAGGGCGCATGAATGGCGGAAATACGTTGCCCCGATGAGATGTATTAGGTGATGATAAAGGTAATGATACGCCAGGAGGGACCTTAACTTAAACATAATGAATATGTATGTCAATGATGTAAATGATGGCTAGATGATGCTCGGGACAGTATGGCCTTAACGTTTCGTGACATTTGTCTTACAGGTGAGAAAAGAACCCGAAAGAAACCATTACGCAGAAACGTGTTCCGACCGGGGGTCGAACCCAGGCCCGCTGCGTGACCAGATCACAGCGGTGGACTATGAAGCAACATCAAAAGATGAATGTTCTGATTTGTTACCGGCAACAAACCTAAAGGAAAGAAACTCTGCTATATTATCGTCAACATTTTAAAGTCCTAACATCAAGAACAGTTCTTTATAATCATTATCACTAAATTCTTGAAATGTTTCAAAACATTCAAAATATACATTTCTATCACTTTCTCAGCATTGTCACTGAATTTTTTCTCAATTGCATTAATCATGCTTTTCAAATGTACTTAATTTTTCATAGTCTGTTTCTTGTTTTCCCACGAATAGCGCTCTTTTTTACTTCTGTTGCGACCAGTTGTATTTTTATTGTATAATTTTCCGCACTATTGCCATCGCAAAGCAAGCAGAAGTGTCTGAAATGTTCAAAATTCAAAAAAATAATTAATCCGAAGGAAAATGAAAGAATTGCAGGGAGTTGTGAAATTTTTAGTGGTTGTTTTTTTTTTCAAAATGTCATTTAAGTTTCAGATGGCATTTAATGTACCGTTGAAAATCACAAAACCTAAAAATAAGTCATGACTCGTAATTTCTAACAAGATATCTCTTCCCAAACTTGTTAAATCCGCAGAGCCCTTGTGTACACGTTCACTTTTCATCATATGGGCTTGTAGCTTAGGAATGTAACTTGAGCTGTACGATAGGTACTCAATCAGCAGATGTCAACAGCTTCGGGTCTTTTTGAAGCAGGTTGTTCTAAAGCACACTGAATTTTATGCAATACATTTTCTCCTTTAGGAGAACCATGTGAAAGGTTATAAATATCCTTGCCTATATGTAATGCTCGTTTTATTACAGGGTATTTATTCTTATAGTTGGTTTCAGGAATCGACAAACAGGGTTCGTCAATGAAAGTTTGCAACTCGTGTCCCTTTTACTATGTTAACCAAGCGCGGACGTCAATGACAGAACCTCTAAAAATAACATCACTACCGAAAAAACTTGTTACTAATTTGTCGTAAGAAGGTTTTCGCTTATTTAATTCAGTATTAATTGCTGTAAATATACTGGGATAATGTAATAGGTCTTTCAGGTCGCTGTGCTTCCCTGAGCACAGTCCGAATTAAGAAATAAAGAACTATTCTACAGTTCTTGATTCGGACTCAGCGGCAGACTTCCCTGACCACAGCGCCCTGAAAGATCTATTGCGCTATCCCAGTATAATATGGATATATATGAAAATAAAGTCTACTCTACGGTGTTACGTGAGTTAAAAGTCGTCTTTCAAGCCCCGCGCAACTTTTTATTCTCTCACGACCAATGCCGCCATTTTGGAATGGGCCCGTGACCGCGAGATGGGACTGCAACCTTTACGTTAATCGTTTCTGTCCTTTTCTTTATTGTTTAGGCTGTGAGTCATGAACCAGCACATTGGTCGCCCTTAGTAGATTCCAAGTAACCCCATTTTCCAACACCACCTGGTTGTCAACCAAATTATTTTCCCTAATATCAAATGAGGTGAAGGATGATTTGAAATAAATTAATGAGAAATGAAATTATATGAAGGGGAGGGAAATGAAAATGAAAGACGTTGCTGGAATAGAATTCAGGAAACGGTAGAACCCAGAAAAAAAAAGAAAAATTGCCGTTTGGTTCACCACCAATGCTCCTCTATAACTTCCAGGATTCGAACCTGGAAACCTAGTCGAGGCTAGACAAGTGTATAACGAGATGGATTCAGCTGTACTACTCTTCAGTACAATCCGACATAAAAACTATTCCTTTACTTCAAGAGACGGAGACGGCGCAACATAACGAATTAGCAAAAGACAGTTTAATTTGGTTACGAACATTTATAGAATCGCGTGCCATTTAGGAGAAGTATCATGGATAATTGTTTAATCTTGATTGTCTAAAACCTCACCAATATATTTTCATAATTCTCAAGCTGTATATTTGCTAACATTTGTGGGACAATCAGTCTGAAATTTACCCACTTTTCATAAATTATGCTTTCAGGACTATCTTACAAATTACAAGTTCGTATTTTGATGTGTGGCCGATTTCTTCCTTATTAAGTAAACACACACGTCGAATTGTAGAAGACACTGCTTGGCGATTTAACGCTATTTAGTTTCATTCTTGTATTATTTGTGAATTGCGTGCTTAATTAATTTTCCTGTTCATTAATCACATGTTTTTCAAATATCTGATCAGCTGATTATGGGATTATGGGATTATGAAGTAGAGGAATGGAGAGAAAGTGTTTTTCAAGTATACTGCATTTAACGTTATAATATTATTTGTTTATTTATAACTTAAATATTTTACAATGATTTACCTCAGTATGTATAACATATCTACATTCTATATCTTAAACAGTGTCAGTCTCATGAAATTCCCTTCCACCTGAAAGAGAGCCGGTTGGATAGTAACATGCTTCTAAAGAATCGTTGGCAATTCCCTATGTAATACTAATAATACATAGGTTATCTGATTTTCATAATTGTTTTATTCAGTTTTGTATATATTATCATCTTCATGTGTATTAGTCTGACCTTTCAAATGATTGTGTATTTTCAAATAACTAACCTTTACTATTGCCATAATAACTGTTAATATTGTTATTGTTCATTATAGAAAATTTCTACAGATATAATTGTATAGATATTTTAGTGTGTATTGCACACTTTTATTGTTACAGGATGAGTGGAAGAGATGGTCCTGACATAAATGCCCGTATAAATGAAGCCTTATAATAATAATAATAATAATAATAATAATAATAATAATAATAATAATAATAATAATAACAATGCTTTTAAATGTAGACAACATCTTCCAGTGCCCAATATTAAGTTTTGATTTTCTATTATATTATATTCTATTCATCTGTATCCTTTCAGTCCCCATCCTGCTGTCCCCTGTCCTATTTCAAATAAAAAATTCCCTCTATCCATGTCTTCTTAAGCCTTCCTCTTATTTTCCTCCGATTTGGAATCCACTCCAAACTCCTAACTAGCAATAATCCTCATTCATCCTCCAAACTATTGGAATTGTTCACTTCCCACAAAGTGTATAATTGTGTCGATAAGTTCATTAAAGTTCATAATACACGGTGTAACACAACTCAACAGCAAAATTTCAGGAATGTGTTCCTCATATGGAGAGAATAAAAAAAGTATTACAACATTGGTCCGGAAATTGGTAATTACAGAGTTATTCGAACTTTTATGGATGTTAGTACATGACGACAAAAATGCAAGGGACTTGTTGGAGCGCTCTGTTCTGTCAGATAAAATGTTCAAAGTGACCTCTTAGTGCTTCAATACAGGCAACTGCTCTTCTTCGCATTGAGTCTCCTACACGATAACAAATGCGTGGTGTAGAGCGTACTGACTGACTGGCTTCCACAATGCGTGCACGGAGAGTTATTACATCATCCACAGGGCTTGAATACACCAACGACTCCAGGTGTCACCAAAGATAAAAGTCCAAGGGGTTTAAATCGGGAGATCGTGGTGGCCAAGAAATTGGTCCTCTTCTATCATTCCAGCGGAGACCAAATGTTCGGTGTAGGTTCCTGCGAGCAGACAGTCTGAAATGTGCAGGAGCACCATTGTGCATGAAGAACATATGCCGTCGGGATCCTAGTGGCATGTCTTCCAAGTAATGAGGTAATTGATTGCGCCAGAAACGTGTATATTCACGTCCATTGAGAGTGTTCGGAAGAACTTAGGTCCAACAAACTATCACCAACAATGCCTGCACAGGTGTTAATTGAGAATATCTGTTGGTGATGTGTTGCGATTGTTGAATTGGGATTCATGTCTGGTTGTGCTGGTTGTGCAAATTCTGGATCCCATCACTTGTGAATGTTGCTTCATCCGTCACCAACACGACAGCTCCAAAGTTAGGATTCACACCGCATTGTTGGCGGAACCACTGGCAGAACATTGCCCGTGCAGGATAATACGCAGGAGGCAAGGCTTGTACACGCTTTAGATGATATGGATACATTTGTTGTTCCCTTAGTAGTCTCCATACCGACATGTACGAAAAATTGGTCTGCAGTCCTAACCGCCTTGTGCTTATTCCAGGATTTTCGTCTACAATGTTGAAAACAGCCTCCTCCTCTTCAGGCCTTAAAACTTTTGGCCGTCCCGCGGTCCTTGGTGGGCGTGCAAAACTCCCGTATTCGCATATGCGGCGATGGATTCCTTTAAAATTCTTACGATCTGGCAATCTCCGTGTTGGGTATCGTTTCGGATACAAAACGACACGTCCTCAAAGCATTACCATCCGCAAAACCGTAAATGAAATGCATACAGGCATATTGTTCATTTGTATACATCACAGCAGTCTACAAACAAAAGAAAACAGACTGTCAATAACTACTGTAAACCTTAATAATCTAACATTCACAAACGTTCGAATAACTCTGTAATTATCAATTACCGGACCCATGTTGAAATTCACTTTTTTTTCTCTCCATATAAGGAGCTCATTCCTGACAGCAGCCTACAATCAACAGAAAACAGACTGTCAATAACTACTGTAAACCGTAATAACCTAACATTCACAAAAGTTCGAATAACTGTAATTATCAATTTCCGGACCCATGTTGCAATGCACTTTTTTCATTCTCTCCATATCAGGAACTCTTTCCTGAAATTTTGCCGTTGAGTTATGTTACACCTGTATTATTCTAATATTATTATTTACTTATTTATTTATTTATTATTTGTACTGATAAAAAACGTAACGTATATCTTTGAAAGATAAAAATGGTTATGAGTATTTGAAAATACACATCTTAGGAACAAAACGTTGAAGTGAAAAGAGCAAAAAGTGAATACTGGGATAATATAAGAGTAAAAAGAGGGAATATTTGAGAGAGAAGATTAATGATTTTGAAATGAAGGCAAAAAATAGAACATTTGAGAATTATAAGAGGGAAGAAGAAAGGGTTTCAGGCTAGAACAAACATAATTCGGAACGAAAATGGGGATATGATTCCAGATAGCAGGTGTGTATTAAATAGATGGAAAAGTTTCTTTAATCAGATATTAAATGTACATACAGAACAGGACATTGAGGAGGATAATTTACAGACAGCAGAAATGCTGGTAGCAGAACCAAGTGCATTAGAGGTTGAAATGGCGATAGAAAAATTGAAGATGTATAAAGCATCAGGTTCAGATGAGATCCCAGAAGAACTGATAAAATCAGGGGGAGAAAAATTGATGGACAAGATACGCAGGTTGCTTAGTATGATTTGAGAAAAAGAAGCTCTTCCAGATGAATGGAAAGAATCAATTATCGTACCAATTTATAAGAAAGAAGATAATACTGACTGCAACAACTACAAGGGCATCTCATTTCTTTCAACTTCGTACAAAATTCTAACAAATACATTACTAAGCTGACTTACTCCATATATTGATGAAATTCTAGGAGACCATCAGTGTGGATTTAGGAGAAAGAGGTCTACAACAGATCAGATTTTTAGTATAAGACAGATTTTAGAAACGAAATGGGAATATAATTGTACTGTACACCAACTATACGTAGACTTCAAAAAAGCATATGATTCAATTAAGAGGGATAATTTATAGAATATCCTGCTGGAGGTCGTAATTTATAAAAAGTTAGTTATATTTATACGAATGTGTCTAAATGGCACACGGAGTATGGTGCGTATAGGCAAACAGTTTTCGGACACTTTTGAAATCCAGAATGGGTTGTAGCAAGGAGATGCACCATCTCCTCTACTATTTAATTTTGTACTAGAGCATGCCATCAGATCTTTGGAGGATGAGGAAGGCCTACAACTCAATGGTATTAATAAGCTGTCAGTATGCTGATGATGTAGTACTATTGGCCGATTGCGAGGAGATACTAAAGGACAACAAGCACACACTATTGAGTAACACAAAGAAATTAGGATTGGAAGTAAATATCAATAAAACAAAATATATGGTCACATGTAGAAATACATTATATAATGGAAATGGACAGCTAATGACTAATGAAGCAAATTTTGAGGAAGTGGCTGAATTCAAATAGCTGGGAACAATAATCACAAATAAGAATGAGATTCACAAAGAAATTAAAAATAGGCTCAATTCTGGAAATGCGTGCTATTATGTATTGCAGAGACTCTTTATGTCCCAACTCCTTTCAAAAACGTTAAACTGAAAATATATAAAACTATTATACTACTAGTTATATTGTATGGGTGCGAAACATGGACTCTTACTTTAAGGGAGGAAAGGGGATTACAAGTATTTGAGAATAAAGTACTTAGGAAAAATTTTGGACCAAAGAGAGAAGAACTGACAGGTGAATGGAGAAGACTACTTATCAATTAACTACATGGTCTTTATAGAAAGCGAGATATAATAAGAACAATTAAGTTTCGTAGTCTGGGATGGGCAGGACATGCTGCACGTATGGGGAGTGAAATACTTGCATGGAACCTTCTAGTAGGAAAGCCAGAGAGAAAACGCCCAGTTGGTTGACCAAGAATGAGGTGGAAGAATTATATTAACTATGATTTGAGAGAAGTAGATTATACAGGGAATGATTGGAAAGCATTAGCTCAGGATAGGGAGGTATGGTGAGCTTATGTCTGCGCGGCCATGAACCTACGGGTTCGATAGTGCCAGTGAGTAAGTAAGTAAATATATATATGCTCGAATATATATCATTCGATTGGATATGCTAGATCCAAAGAAGCTTGGAAAACATTAAAAAATATCAGGAAATCAGAAAGAAAGAAAGAAGATAAATATTCAGTTGATAAGACCATAGATAGATAGATAGATAGATAGATGGAAAGCTCTGCGGCCATCACTTAAGTGTTGGCGGTGAGCGATCCATTTTGGTCCTCCTTAATAGGTCTACTAGCGGCCACCTAGACTCCCTGATAAGACCATCAGAATGGATGCAACATTATAAAGGTTTACTTCAAGAAAATAGAAATGAGTTTCAACTTCAAGATATGGATGTAGAATATAAATTTAACACTCCATAGATGACAGAAGATGAAGTAAGAAGAGTTTTGAATGGGGCAAAACATGGGAGAGCACCAGGACCAGAAAGTATCCAGATGGAACTCTTAAAACATGGAGGAGATATTTTAGTAATATTTTTAACAAAACTTTTTAATAATATTGGAATTGGAGGCGATATCCCAGAAGTCTGGAATTTATCGTCTATTACTCCTATTTTTATAAAAGGTGACAAAAACTGTGTTCCAATTATAGAGGTATAAGTGTCTTACCTTGAACAATTAGGATTATTAGTAAAATTATAAATTTTAAACTTAAGGAGATCAAAATAACTTAAGAGAAAACAATGTGGATTTCAGAGTGGAAGATCGTGTATTGGAAAACTTTTCTGTATTAGACAATTACAAGGGAAAAATCCACTGTATGAAATAAGAGTAATAGTTTTAAAAACTAAAACAACACGTTTTTTATACTAGAAAACCGAACTAAAAATTAAAAATAATTTTTAATTTCCAACATGCCTTGCGGATAAATTCAAATGTGCGTCAACAAAAAATCATCTCCAACACATATTGAAAAATAAAACTACAGTTTTCAACAAAAATAAAATAATTTTACCCTTTAAAAGCGGATGAGGTTTGCTCTATACCAATTAATATATTTGATAATAAACAGATATTGCCAAAAGCAAAGTCTATGAGAAAAACATAAAAATCATTAAAAAGCCACCCCACGCTTTAATAATTGTTCACAATTATTTTCTTTTTGGTCAGCGCCCCGTAGCCGAGCGCGTTAACAAGGTAGGAAGCCTTGGCCGCCAGAGCTACGGGACTTGCGCCTGCCGTCTCGAGTCTACCATGACGGAAGAATGGTCTCTCATGCGTATTGCGGCTAGGATAGGACCAGTGCCAACCCAGCATCGACTGAGGCAAGATGGTAGCTTTACAATAAGTAGCGGCTCCAGATTGAGGCAACCAGACATATAACGGCTGGGGAGTCTCCACATAGATCACCACATGTCACCCCTACACTGGCTGTTGATCATACTACCTCTGCTGTGATTGACACATTTGGATGTGAAGGGTCAGCAGCCGACTGGTAAAAGGGCAACACGACCTGGGAAAAGTGCGAAAGAACCTCAATCGGATACGGATTTTCTTTTTGTTGATAAACTCTAGTTTTATTCTTTATGTTGGGCAGAGATTGATTGTTTTATGAGTGACCCACTTTAATTTTATCCCAAGCATGTTGGAAATTGAAATTATTTTTCATTTTTTAGTTCGGTTTTCTAATAAAGCGTGTTGTTTTAGTTTTTTTAAACTATTACTTATTTTTTATTTTTTACTTATAATATTTAACAGAATAAGATACAAATGAAAATATATTGAAATTCGATACTATTATGTTGAGCTAAAAGTAATACTCTTCTAAAAAAACATCCCAGCGGATTTGAACCAGCGACCTATGGATTACTAAATTTATATATCACTACAGTTCACCGATTTACCATCATCTGAGCTCTTACAACGATTAACTACAAAGTCGACAAGTCCGCAACCTATTATACCAGTTTTAATTTATTTTTTCCTGACGACTATTTAACTCATGCCACAAATGCTAGTCAATGACCAATCACGTTTCAATGAATATTGTTTTACAACCAATGACAGTCGAGTTTTACCTCGCTCTTTATCGATTTCTCTTTATCAGCTCCTGCTTTTGTGTTAAAGAAAGCTCCTCCATTTTACACGATTTATATTAGCTTGACCTGTATCTATCTATCTATCTATCTATCTATCTATCTATCTATCTATCTATCTATCTATCTATCTATCTATCTATCTATCTATCTATCTATCTATCTATCTATCTATCTATCTATCTATCTATCTATCTATCTATCTATCTATCTCTATCTATCTATCTATCTATCTATCTATCTATCTATCTATCTATCTATCTATCTATCTATCTATCTATCTATCTATCTATCTATCTTATCTATCTATCTATCTATCTATCTATCTATCTATCTATCTATCTATCTATCTATCTATATACCTATCGATCTATCTATCTATCTATCTATCTACTATCTATCTATCGATCTATCTATCTTACTATCTATCTATCTATCTATCTATATATCTATCTATCTATCTATCTAGATATCTATCTATCTATGCTATCTATCTATCTATCTATCTATCTATCTATCTATCTATCTATCTATCTATCTATCTATCTATCTATCTATCTATCTATCTATCTATCTATCTATCTATCTATCTATCTATCTATCTATCTATCTATCTATCTGTCTACACTATCTATCTATCTATCTATCTATCTATCTATCTATCTATCGATCTATCTATCTATCTATCTATCTATCTATCTATCTATCTATCTATCTATCTATCTATCTATCTATCTATCTATCTATCTATCTATCTATCTATCTATCTATCTATCTATCTATCTATCTTTCTACCTCTCTATCTATATAGACTATCTAGCTATCTATATATGTATATCTATCTATCTATCAATCTATGTAACGGAATCTTTCAACGCGATTTCCACCCACTTAAAATCATTGGGTAGACTTCAAACTTTGTATACTTGTAACGGACCCGTGACAATACAATAATTTCATATTTTGTTTCTAAAATCCTGGCCAGAATCATCAGAAAATCAAAAAAAGTCTGTTTTTATCTATGTAACGGAATCTTTTAGCACGATTTTCACCCACTTGCAAACATTGGATCAACTTAAAACTTTGTATAATTGTAAAAGACTCGTGACAATACAATAATTTCATATTTATTTCCCAAAATCCTGGCCAGAATCATCAGAAAATTAAAAAAAGTGTCTTTGTAACTATGTAACGGAATTTTTGAACACAATTTTCACACACTTAGAAACATTGGATCGATTTGAAACTTTGTATACTTGTAAAGAACCCGTAACAATACAATATTTTCATATTTGTTTCTAAAATCCTGGCCAGAATCGTCAGAAAATAAAAAAAAGTGTCTTTGTATATATGTAACGGAATCTTTGAACACGATTCTTACCCATTTAGAAACATTGGATCGACTTGAAATTTTGTATACTTGTAAAGGACCTGTGACAATACAATAATTTCATATTTTGTTTCTAAAATCCTGGTCAGAATCCTCGGATAATCAAATAAATTAAAACTGGTATAATAGGTTGCGGACTTCGACTTTGTAGTTAATCGTTGCAAGAGCTCAGATGATGGTAAATCGGTGAACTGTAGTGGTATATAAATTTAATAATCCATAGGTCGCTGGTTCGAAACCGGCTGGGAAGTTTTTTTAGAAGAGTATTAATTTTAGCTCATACTACAATATTATCGAATTTAAAGATATTTACATTTTTATCATATTCTGTAAAATATTAATACTAAAAAATAAAAAAATAAATAATAGTTTTAAAAAACTAAAACAACATGCTTTATTAGAAACCGAACTAAGACATGAAAAATAATCTTATTTTCCAACACGCTTGGGAAAAAATTAAAGTGGTCAACAAAAAAATCATCTCCAACACATACAGAATAAAACTAGAGTTATCAACGAAAATAAAATAATTTTACCATCAAAAGCATGGGGTGCTTTTTATGATACTTACATCTATGCGCAGAACAGCAGGTTGCACCAAATGCGATCGGAAAAGGAACACCGATATCTTAAAAGAATTGAAGGCTACGCCAATTTTGGAATATATTAAACAGTATCAACTAAATTGGAAACACCATCTTGAAAGAATGAGTTCAAATCGGATCCCCAAAGCTGTTTATAATTATATACCAAGAGGACGAAGATCACTGGGCCGTCCTATGAAACGCTGGAGGGAAAATTTTCTATAGGATCGTAACAGGCCTTGGCCTAATACTTGGAATGAAGAAGACATCTTCTTCTTAGAGACTGTACTTTTACCAATATCTGTTTATTATCAAATGCGTTAATTGATATAGAGCACCCCACGCTTTTGATGGTAAAATTATTTTCTTTTTGTTGATAACTCTAGTTTTATTCTATATGTGTTGGAGATGATTTTTTTGTTGACCACTTTAATTTTATCCCATGCGTGTTGCAAATTAAAATTATTTTTCGTTCTTTAGTTCGGTGTTCTAATAAAAGGTGTTGTTTTAGTCTTTTAAAACTATTATTTATTTTTGCTAACTCTAGTTTTAATCTATATGTATTGGAGATGATTTTTTTTGTTGACGACTTTAATTGTATGCCTAGCGTGATGGAAATTAAATTTTGTTTTCATTTTTTAGTTCGGTTTTGTAATAAAGCGTGTTATTTTAGTTTTTTAAAACTATTATTTATTAATGTTCTCAACAGGTCAAAGCATTATCTTTCTCGAACAAATACATTAAATGTAGCAAATAATGAAAAGATTCCTTGATTTTATTGAGTTGTTTACTAAAAAAGTAAATGAATAACCCGTAATGTTGATTATGATATATAGTTTGACGTGTTTCATCATTTCTCCACTTGGGTACACTCTTACAATATTGCAATCTTATTTGGCAATCAATAATATGATCAAGCAGCAGTGAATGAACATAACCTCACATTTCTTATTTGTTTTCAAACATCGCCGTTTACATTAAATATATAAATATTTTAAAATAACTGTAGTTAAACATTGATTTGTGAGTAAACAGCTTAATTTTATTCGTTAAATAGTCCTAACAAATGCCACTCTTGATTTCCAAATTCTCTACAAAAATCACTCGTGGCATTATGGATTAATGCTGTTAGGAGAATCTATGGTAATACAAAATCTAAAGTAAAAATACAGAATAATTTAACAGAGGATTTCACAGTGAATAAAAGTCTTAAGCAGGGATGCAGTTTGCCACCAATTCTTTTTAACATTTATTTAAACCAGGCTCTTAACTTATGATATAAAAATGTTCTGAAATGGGTATTCCAATAGGAGGAAAAGTACTGCATTCATTGATGTTTACAGATGATCAAATAATTTTTGCAGGGGATGAAGATGATGTGAAATATATGATAAATAAAGTAATGGAAGAATATAAAAAAATGGGGACTGAATATAAATTTACAGAAAACAGAATATATGTGTTTCGGAAAGGATGTGGATGACCTCAATCTTGAAGCAGGGGAAATAAAAAAATGTGAATTTTTTTAAATATCTTGGGTCAATAATTACAAGTTTAGGTACCTGTGAGAGAGATATACAGACTAAAATTGCAATAGCAAAAAATGCAAGTAAAACATTACATGGAATAATTTGGAATAAGAATATTATGAAGGAAACTAAAATGAAAATTTATAAGGGCATAATACAGAATATTTTGTCATATGGAAGTGAAACTTGTTCTTTGACGGAATTACAATAGAATACAATTAGAACGGTTGAATTTTATTATTTTAGAAGAAGCCTCCAAAAAACAAGACAGGATAAAATAAGAAATGAATTCCTTTGGAGAGAAATGAATGTCACCACATCTGTTATTAAGAGGATTGAAAATCAAACGGTTAAATTGTATGGCCATGTACAAAGAATGGAAAACGAAAGATGACCAAAAATATATACCAGTGGTCACTCCTGGAAGAAATAAACGTGGCATAACAAGATGGAAATGTAAAACCTACGTCAGAACTATAATGCATGCTAGGAATTATTAAGAGGGAGATTGGAATGATGGAGATAAATGGAAACTGAAGACGGCAACTTATAATTGGGGGGAAGCCGAAGAAGAAGAAGAAGAAGAAGGAAAATCTTGGACCAAAAATACACATACAGACAGGTGCACTTAGATAGGAAGTTAAATCAGAATTCATTGTTTTATGTTAGAGATAACCTCCCGAGGAATGATAAAAATATCACTGGTTCTGATAATTTTGAAATAGTTGAAGAATACTCTAATAACATGTAGGAATGAATTTAAATATAAGAGAGAGAAAATAAATCGAGCTGCTAATAAACCATACTATATCTTCGTATCTTTATTAGGACACAAAACTGAGAATTTCAGAACTTTAATTTCTTAGTCCCAAATCAAAAAAAAAAGTTATCAAATTGAAGTAAGGCGCTAAATAAGGGTATTATTAACATCTTAATAGTTCTGGTTTGCTCAATGATTCATTTCACTGATAGAAATATTTTTCTTATTTTCAGATGGTTCGCGAAGCTTTACCTCCACCCACAAAAGAGACTATTGAACCAATCAGATCCAAACTGGGTCTTAACGAGAAGAAGATCAGAGAAGCTGTCCAACATCTCAAGGACTGGATAGAACTCCAGCCTCACCTGCCAAACGACTACGGTTTGTTGTTACTAGGGATCTCTTATTTCTACCACATTTTAGAGTTAAATAGCAGTATGTAATATGTAAGTCGGTAGAAGTCACTTCAAGTTATAAACGTAGTATTATCTCATAACCTAAAGTCATTCAATTGTTAAATCTTAAAAAAATCCTAAATTATTCATTATTTCTATTCATTTATACCTCACGCACTCTGATCTATGGGGTCCGTGACTGTTGTAATGGGGATACAAGAGGTGAATCTGTACTATTTACTGACTTAATAATATCGATTCATTTGTTAATACTGAAGAGGCATTTCAAATACTAATTTATTCTTAGAAGTGATTCAATACTAAACTAAACTTTCATACCGATTGCAAAATTATCACGTGTAGCACACGGCAGGAACTATCTCAACATTGGTACAAAGAACAGAGACAGCGTTTTCTTTCGGGTCTATACTAGAGGTTAGAATGTAGAGTGAAAGATATGTCTTAGGCTATAAGATGAAAAATAAGTAACAGCCCATAAACGCCACATACGAATGCGCGAATGGAAATTTTATGACACAGCTCATCGGAAGTGTAGCTTGGAGAAATGGAGTGGTAGTTTTTCAGAGAGAATGGGGGTGAGCGGTATTTTCAGGGTTAACTTACTTAATTTTTTCAACATTCTATTCACTTTAGAAAGACAATTATCTCGGTTCTCAACAGTGCCTGACTTTGAATAATGACTGTGCAATTTATATTATTAAAATTCATTGGCTAAGTGTATAATTACTAGAATAGATATTTCATTGTCAGGATTCAGATTTTACGTTTATATACGTTTTCAGTGTAAATGTTTTACTAGTTTTTAAATTATATTAGAAATTAACTTACGTATGGAGGTCTATATAAATGAAGTATTAACTTAGCAATTACTTATTACAAGTTTGAAAAAACAAACCAAATCCTAAGAAAAACTAAGGTATTCACGAGGGGCATCAAATAATAGTAAAACCAATAGAAGCAGCAAAAACAAATATCTAACTTATTCGATCACCCAACCTACTAAGCGAGTGGCATTACTATACAGGATTAACGTAATCTACAGTGAAACAAATAAGGAAAGAAACCGCGACCGACCTGGTGAACTTATATCAACTCCCGGAAACACACTCCAACTCGGCTTCAGCATAAAACTGTATATAAGGATGACATTGAAAGAAGTGTTATCACAAATACAAGACATCAGTGGCGGCTCGTAACTTTGAAGTTAGCTGAAAAGCTAGTAAGAAAGTGTATTTGCACATATGCCTATCTGAATTGTTGTTTAACTAATGTATTAATTATATAACAAATCAATTCTTAGATCCTTTATGATCGGAAACGTGTCGGTGATATCTTCGTGCTATGGACGTGTTTTCCTTAACGGCAGTAGAAGTTTTTTCTGAATTGTAATATTTCCCAAAGTAGTAAGTCTCTCTTCTGAAATTGCATTCCTGAGATATGTTTTTATACGCTTTGAACTTATTTACTACCACATTTATAGTGTTTCACTAGGATGTCATCAGTAAAACTTCCTTTTTATGTTCATCTTTCCAACGTGAGAAAGGTGTTTCCAATAAAGCACACATTACATCACAAACAGGATTCATGTTTAAATCACCACAACAAAAACCAAATAGCGCCATAGGAAAGAATTTCATACACAAAGCCTTGAAGCAAATGGCTAATTTCCTCTCGGCTACTTCGCTTGGAGGAATTTGTAACGCTAGAACTCTGCGGGTGACGATATGGTTGTCATTCCGACTAGAGAGGTAAGCTCCGCTCCCAGAGATAGAGGCAATAATCCTTCACTTCAGCGGTTACGTAGGCCAGAAAGACGTGTTGCAAGCGCTCTGTGTTACAACTATGAATCCCTCCTCGTAAACTAATACAGAAATATGTTTTTACTAAAACCAACATTCATGATTAGGAAAAATAAAGGTTAAAATAATTCAAGTAAACATAAGGATCATTTCAGATAAGGAAAAGTTTAAAATTATCTTGGTAAATATATAGTGAAGTGCCACTTCACCTAATTCACCTGAATATCATCCACTGCCATCCATACATTTTATATTATCCACAAGGTAGTTCTGACAGTGAGAAACCTTTTACCTATAGTTAGAAATAACATTAATTTCCCATGGAGTTTATAAGATATTTAAATAGACTATTAAACAAGATGGAATACAAGAAGGTAAAACGTCAGTCAATGATACAAGTTTTATTGAACGAATGAGTTGTTATCGTTGCCCGGCGCCATAATTACTTGAGAAAACAGGAAGAGGACTTGTGTACTTGGACGGAACATGGGTGGACAGTAATTTGACTTTCAAGAAATGATGCCAACATGCCGATGACGAAATAGGAATATTAAATAACTGCAGTGATGTAAGCAGCAACAATTATTGCATTAACATTGCACAATTTGTATATAAAGCCGGTTTAGCAAGTCTCGAGTACTAAGAACAGATGGACTACGTTAATTCTGAAAAACGGTAAATGGAAAAGTAATTCTAAATCTCAGTCCAAGGTCAGTTATAGTAATGGATAACGTACCCTACCACTCCGTTCAGACTGACAAACCTCCAAATAGGTATGCATCCAACCATGAAATGAAGGACTGGATTAAAATAAAAGGGGTTGCATGTCATAAAAAGGTTCATAACCTTAGTCGAAAAGCATATGCCTCAAATTAATATTTTCTGGGTAGATGAAAGATTGTCAGTGTTAGAGCATGTCGTGTTAGAACTTCCCTTTTACACGTGGTACTTCTTTCCGATTTAATTTGCTTGGGGAAAAATAAAACCCCTATTGAGGGACAATAATGCGACAGGAGATTTGTCTTTAAAAAAATAAAAGAGCTGACCTAAACGGCTCTACAGTCAATAATAAAAGAAGACAGGGGAAGAGTTACTACCAACATATTCTGAAAAGTGAAGAATCTGTACACATGTAATATGGTTCCTTCAAAAGTGAAATGATCCCACTACAGGCCTCAGGAGGCCCTTGGGGTAGTAGGAGGTTAAGGCTCCCACTTTTTCTTTACAATCGGCACTTGATATTAGCCGGATTGTCAGCCTTACGTGACGGCCGCTTTTACCCGCAGAAAAAATACCTGGTACTAATTTCCGTTAGAGGCTGAGTCGACCCCAGGGCCATAGCGCCAGCAGAAGGTTTGGGTCAGTTCAAAAATTTCTAACCTCACCCGGACTCGAACTGCTTATAGCGCGGAGTGCCTTAACCACTACGCTACGTTGCGGCGTGTCTCTCCTTTAATAGTGGATAATATGATTCTATTGAACGTCAACACTGAATAAGACAGCAGGAACAGCTTCAGTTACATAACAATGAACTGCATGGTCTTTATAGGAAGCCAGATATAATAAGAACAGTTAAGTCCCGTAGACTGCGATGGGCAGGACATGTTGCGCGTATGGGGAATGGAAGACGTGCATGGAAACTTCTTGTAGGAAAGCCAGAAGGAAAACGCCCAGTTGGTAGACCAAGAATGAGGTGGGAGAACAACATTAACTATGATTTGAGGGAAGTAGATTATACAGGGAATGATTGGAAAGCATTAGCTCAGGATAGGGATGTATGGAGAGCTTATGTCCGTGCGGCCATGAACCTACGGGTTCGATAGTGCCAGTGAGTAAGTAAGTAAGTAAGGAACAGCTTCAGTAATGGTAAGAGCAGCAGCAGTGCTGGAGAAAGTCTTTCTGAATTAGCTACTTCAACGTAAAGTGGTGCGATATGGGTGAGTTAATGTTTTTGTAACGTATGGTACTTTACAATTCCTAATTTTCTCTCTTTCTACGTATAGTGGCGTTCAACAACCCCCATTCCACATTCGTCCCACGTGTGATAAGATGTGTCACAAACAGTAATATGGTTATTTTATTATTAAGAAATAATAGAATATTGGTATCAGTAATATCAATTCATTTCCCCAAAACATTAGAGTCAATAAGATAATCAACTAAGCTCGGACAAGACCAGAGGGATGGCACTGACCTAACATAAACACTGAAAACATTGATCAGGTTAATATTATCTGAGTTGCATCACCATTTCTTTTCCGATCTTTGATGATTGAAAGCACTGAAATATGTAGCAAAATAGATTTCCTGAAAAAAATTAAGGAATGGAATGTGTTAAATTCATAAGGATATAAGATGAAGAAAGAGAATTTACCTAAATGTATCTGATTTCATCATATATACGTCATTTTCGTTGTAGATGAAGACAAGTTGGAAGGCCTGCTAATCAGATGTAAGAACAGCCTTGAGAAGACGAAGCAAACTCTGGATATGTATTACACAATGATGACAATTGCTCCAGAAATTATGACGAACTGGAACACCAACACATAATGGTTTCAGTCCATCAGCAAACTCATGTAAGTTCATTATTATTAGCATGTTGCTTAATCCAATATTGTAATCGGATATAAGAAGAAATTGTGGAAGAATAAGAAAATCTGGATATGAATTATGCGATGAATACAATATATCCAGAACTTTTAACATACTGGAACTAAGTATTCAAAAAGACCGCGACCGTGTAAATAATATGACGACAAATGTTACTATGATGAAAAATCAGAATAGTGATCCGACATAAATGAAAGAAAAAGAATTTTCATATTACTGCAGGACAAAAATGTTTCATATTTACCAAATTGTTAATAAGCTTCCTTGTTTAAACATTACATTCATGTAACGATAATAATAATAATAATAATAATAACAATAATAATAATCATAGTTTTAGTACAAATGTGAGATCGGAACAGGCAAACTTTTTTTTCAGATTTATCTGATAATCATGCTCGATTGAGTTATTCGAAGCTAGAAGCAGATTTCAGCTGTATAAAAAGAATGAGCACGGAAATAAGTCATGTTGAGTGTCTTCTCTTCTTGGAACCCAAGATACTGGCAGATCCATCTTAATATCCACTACAACTGCACTAATAAGAGATCCCCTTGATTGCATTTAGACATAGATTCTTTTACATTCAGCGAGAGGATTCAGAACTTTTTCCTGTTATTGAGCACCGATAAGACAACAAAGAATTGCCTAGCGACCAGACTAATAATTCGGTGTCAATTTGCGCTGTCGTAAAGTGTGAAATATTAGTATTAAGTCGATGCAGTCGGTAGAAAATATTTTACGCCATATTCAAATATAATAACAAAGATTGTCTGAAAGAACGATATGCTTTCCCTCTACACTACTCTTTGCTCGTTCTGCTATTCTGAGTAATACACACTGAAAGATTTCATTATCATGATTAGGTTTAAAATGTATTACCATATCTTCCTGTAATCTATGTTCTGCACTCTTATCCAATTCCCCAAAATGTCACTATCTTTCTAGTTCCGGTCTTGCAATTCTTTTTCATTCATTTCTTTCTATAAATCTATGTTTTGCAGCCAAATTGTTTTTGGTCTATCTCTACCTTTCTTTCCCTTTAAAATCCAATCCAAAATTCTTCTTACTAATCTTTCATTATCAATTCGTTTTACATGTCCATAACACTGCAATTGTCTTTATTTCATAAAATCTATAACTGAATTTACTTTAATAATACGTTGTCTAACCACATAATTTATTTTTATATTTAATTTAGAATGTCTGGAGAACGCCGTAAAAAATATATTTCTAATGTTAATAATTTTAATTGCGAATTCTAATTCAGTTTATAGGGTTCCGCTCCACATGCAACCGTACATTCAACTACGAATTGATGGATATATTAATTTAAATACCCTCCATCGTATCTTTACCTTGTCGTGGTGGAGTGGTTTGTGTGCTTAAATGATCCTGAGAGCTATGCCAGCGGTAGCATTGCTGCCGATAGGGTTACCCATGCCGGACTGGTCGAAGGTGATAAGCCAGACGAAAAAAGTACCTTGATCGAAGGAGTGACGATCTTTCACCGCAAAAATACAACTGTCAAGAAATGCGGACATGGGTTCAACTGGGATAAAATTTTCCGGAGAACAAATAGTCCCCATTCGGTTCTCCGGGCGGGGCCTACTTCACGGAACTCATGCCAAAGGGCCCAAACACAGGGACATGTTCTTAGGAACATGGAATGTTAGGACTTTATACAATAGCGGGGCACTAGAGATATTAACGCGGGAATTAGATAAATCGCCCTTGGATATAGTCGCTTTACAGGAAGCTTTGCATTATACTACGGTGGGTGCAGAAAGACATGCATTTGGAATGGGTTTTTTAGTCAGAAGGAGGATCCTATCCGCTATCCGAGATATTAAGTTTGTTAGTGATAGGATATCATACATAATTCTAAAGGGTAAACGACATGATTTTATAATTGTAAATGTACATGCCCCCACAGAAGATAAAGATGACAAGATCAAGGATGAGTTCTATGAAGAATTAGAATGCTTATTTGATAGCCTTTCACGATATCATATGAAAATTGTCTTAGGAGATTTTAATGCAAAAGTGGGGCGGGAATATATTTTCAAACCAGCAATAGGCAAATTCAGTCTTCATGAAGATAGTAACGACAATGGGGTGAGATTAGTCACATTTGCCACATCAAAGAATCTCATTGTTAAGAGCACAACATTTCAGCATAAGGATATTCATAAATATACCCGGACGTCCCCAGATGGAGAAACTCGGAACCAGATAGACCATGTATTAGTGGATAAACGCTGACACAGTAGCATCATCGATGTTAGATCAGTTAGAGGGACAGACAGAAATTCGGATCATCATCTGGTCAGAGTGAAAATCAGACAACGGCTTTCGCTTATGAGAGGAACAAACGCTAAATATGATTCTGAAAAATTTGAATTAAAAAACTTGAAAAATGATGAAATGCGGCAAGAATACCAAATCAAAATTGCTAATAGATTTGAAGTATTAGAATCTTCAGATGACAATATGGCAAACGAAGAAGAAACTGATATAAATAAAGAATGCGAGGCTATAAGAGATACTATTAAATTGTCAGCATCAGAAAGCACTGGTTGTTTAAAAAAAGAGGCAAAACAAGAAATGGTTTGATGAGGAATGTGTTTTGACATTGTTAAGAAAAGATAGCTAGCAAAACAGAAATGGTTACACTAGCCAAATAAGATAAATCTAGAGCAATTGGGTAGTATTAGACGGGAAACCACCAAGTTACTAAAGGGTAAAAAGAGGGAATATTTGAGAGAGAAGATTAATGATCTTGAAATGAACGCAAAAATAGGAACATTAGAGAATTATATCAGGGAATTAGTATAGAGAAGAAAGGGTTTCAGGCTAGAACAAACATAATTCGGAATGAAAATGGGAATGTGATTGCAGATTCCAGGAGTATATTAAATAGATGGAAAAGTTACTTTAATCAGCTATTAAATGTACACACAGAACAGGACATTGAGGAGGATAATTTACAGACAGCAGAAATGTTAGTCGCAGAGCCAAGTGCATTAGAGGTTGAAATGGCAATTGAAAAATTGAAGATGTATAAAGCATCAGGTTCAGATGAGATCCCAGCAGAACTGATAAAATCAGGGGGAGAAAAATTGATGGACAAGATACGCTGGTTGCTTAGTATGATTTGGGAAAAAGAAGCTCTTCCAGATGAATGGAAAGAATCAATTATCGTACCAATTTATAAGAAAGGAGATAAAACTGATTGCAACAACTACAGGGGCATCTCATTACTTTCAACTTCGTACAAAATTCTAACAAATATATTAGTAAGCAGACTTACTCCCTATATTGATGACATTCTAGGAGATCATCAATGTGCATTTAGAAGAAAACAGGTCTACAACAGATCAGATTTTTAGTATAAGACAGATTTTAGAAAAGAAATGGGAATATAATGGTACTGTACATCAACTATATGTAGACTTCAAAAAAGCATATGATTCAATTAAGAGGGAGAAGTTATATAGTATCCTGCTGGAGTTCGGAATTCCTAAAAAGTTAGTTAGACTTATACGAATGTGTCTATGTGTCTATGGCACAAAGAGTAGGGTGCGTGCAGGCAAACAGTTTTCGGACACTTTTGAAATCCAGAATGGGTTGAAGCAAGGAGATGCACTATCTCCTCTACTATTTAATTCTGTACTAGAGCATGCCATTAAATCTTTAGAGAATGAGGAAGGCTTACAACTCAATGGTATTAATAAGCTGTTAGTTTATGCTGATGATGTAGTACTATTGGCCGATAGCGAGGAGATACTAAAGGACAACACACACACACTATTGAGTAACACTAAGGAATTAGGACTGGAAGTAAATATCAGTAAAACTAAATATATGGTCACACGTAGAAATTCAGTATATAATGGAAATGGACAGCTAATGACAAATGAGGGAAATTTTGAGGAAGTGGCTGAATTCAAATACCTAGGAACAATAATCACAAATAGGAATGAGATGCACAAAGAAATTAAACATAGGCTCAATTCTGGAAATGCGTGCTATTATGCATTGCAGAGACTCTTGATGTCCCAACTCCTTTCAAAAAACGTTAAACTGAAAATATATAAAACTATTATTCTACCAGTTATATTTTATGGGTGCGAAACATGGACTCTTACTTTAAGGGAGGAAAGGGGATTAAAAGTATTTGAGAATGAAGTACTAAGAAAAAAATTTGGACCAAAGAGAGATGAACAGAGAGTTGAATGGAGAAGACTACATAACAATGAACTACATGGTCTTTATAGGAAGCCAGATATAATAAGAACAGTTAAGTCTCGTAGACTGCGATGGGCAGGACATGTTGCACGTATGAGGAATGAAAGACTAGCATGGAAGCTTCTTGTAGGAAAGCCAGAGGGAAAACGCCCAGTTGGTAGAACAAGAATGAGGTGGGAGAATAACATTAACTATGATTTCAAGGAAGTAGATTATACAGGGAATGATTGGAAAGCATTAGCTCAGGATAGGGATGAATGGAGAGCTTATGTCCGCGCGGCCATGAACCTATGGGTTCGATAGTGTCAGTGAGTAAGTAAGTAAGTAAGTAAGTAAGTAAGTAAGTATTAATTTAAATATCTTTTTAAAAATATTCTTCCCATAATATTGCACTTAGAAGTGCTATTGTTTCCTCTACGTTCAGCATCATCATCCCGCGTAGTTCATTTATTAATTTTTATTCCTAAGTATTCAAATTCATTTAGTCTTTAATGATGCCTTTATCATATTGCACTATTTCATGTATTGTGTTTCCACCACGTTACACACACAGAATATATTTTAATAATTAATTTGTAATCCCCATTTATCGTACTCTGTAATCAATTCCCTATATATATGTATATGTATATGTATATATATATATATATACATTCAGCATCATATTATAGAGCTATTATCACTTGGCCATCCGCAAATAACAACGAGTAATGTTTTCTTAGCCTATAGATAGACCTAGAGTATTTTCTCTTCCTGATTTCCAGAGATCCTTGTACATATTGAAAATATCACTGGTATAGAGGGTATGCAAAACGCAAAGGCAAAGATCCAGAAATTAATTCCTCATATTAAGAGAAAAAAAAGTCTAGTACAAAATGGGTCAGGAAATATATAATTACACAGTTATTTGAACTTTTATGACTGTTAGTAAACCAATGAAATAGCTTCTCAGTACACTGTAAACCACTGAAAACATATTTCTTCCCATGACACTGTAAACCACCGAAAATAGACTTCAGACAAACTGATCAGATACAGGTAAGTAACCCAGACATGACTGGAAATCATTTGCAGGTGATAACTAGAGTCCGGATGTCAGGCAGATAAAAAATTCAAACTAGGCAGGCAAAGAGGCACTCAAATCATTAAGATAGGCACTAAAATTCAAAATAGGCTCTTACAAACTACATCATAACTTTTTACAGTCTTACATTAAGATATACAAACATCATCATCATCATCATCAACAATCACGGATTAAGCCCATGTGGCTTGTTCCGGTCTCACAGATTCTCATTCTAAAGTTGGATCCATATCTTCTTCGGTCTACCAACATACCTGCGTCCTTTTCGTTTGTATTTAAGTATAATTTTGTGAATGCTATCATCTTTCATTCTTTGAACATGTTCTTTCCAGTTTTTTCTAGATTATTTTATTCTATCTAAGAGTTTAAAGATATTTAGCTCATTTCTAATATCTTCACTTCTTCTCTTATCTAGAAGTTTGAAACCAGCCACACTTCTCATAAATCTCATTTCAGCTGTTTCTATGATCTTCTCTTCTCTTTTAGTTAAAACCCAAAATTCACTACCATACAATAGCAAGCGGACTGCCACTACTTTATAAAATTTTAGTTTTCTTTCTTTTCTTGTGCTTTTAAATATCCTTTTGATTGTTCCACATATATAATTAAATTTATTAAAGTTTGTTAAATAGATCTTCATTTTTAAAATAGGTGATTTCATAACCCAGGTATTTAAAATGGTTCACTTGTTCAATGGGTTTCCCCTCCAGAATTATTTTAGCTCTTAACGTATCTGATCCCTTAAAAGCTACGATTTTCGTTATACTTATTGATATTTTGAAATTATATTTCTGTATAATGTTATTTAACTGAACGAGTGATTTCTCTAGACCATCCTCTGAACTAGATATTAGAACTTGGCCGTCTGCAAAAAGTAAGGTATCTAACATCTTATTTCTTATTTTGAAATGTGAGTCCAAATTTATCTTCCAATTATATATGATATCGTCAATATAAATATTAAAAAGGGAGGATGAAAATGGACATCCCTGTCTTACACCTCTATTTATTGTTGCTGTTATATTGTTTTTATTTTTGCCTCCAGTTTCTATTGTTATTTTATTTTCTACATAGAGACTTTTATTGCAGTTATTAGGTGCTGAGGTACTCCTTTCTCTTTCATATGTCACAATTTATTTCTGTTAACTTTGTCAAATGTCTTTTCAAGATCTATAAATGCCATAAAAGTTGGTAGATTATATTATCTATGTTTCTCAATTATTTGATTGATAGTGAAAATGCAATCTGAACAGGATCTGCCTTTCCTGAATCCATTCTGGGCTTCTAGAATAATACTTTCCATAATTACATTTAAACGATTTCTCAATATAGTTGCATACATTTTATAACAGGTACCCAAGATATTTATGCCTCTGTAATTTTCACAATCATGACGATCTCCTTTTTATAAATAGGATATATTTTGGCCGTCTTCCATTCTTCTGGGATATGACCAGTCTTCCAGCATATATTCAATAAATCTAAGATACGTTGTTTTAGTTGAAAAGAACCATATTTTATTAGTTCATTATTAATTTTGTCAATGCCAGTAGTTCTTTTGTTTTTACAATGATTGATGACAGTTATTAATTCTTCGAAAGAAATTGGATCTATATTTTCGTCAATTAATGAAAAGTTTATTTCCTCATCATCTGATTGTTCTGTCCATAGACGTTTGAAATAAGATATTCATTTATCCTCAGAAATTATGATCAATTTGAGTTGATCTTCTTCCTGATTATTAATGTGTTTTAGAATCTTGTAGGCTTTATCTTGTCGTCCAGGTAAATCATGTTCCAGGTCACTAATATATTTTTCCCATGAACTCCTTTTAATTTTTCTAATTTCTCTTCGAGCAAGGGCATTTCTTTTTCTGAATTTAATCAGGTTTTCATCAGTTCTCATATTCAAGTATCTCAAGTGTGCATCTTTTTTTTTTCCTTAACAAGTTTTGCTATTTCATCGTTCCAAATTTTTAATCTGTTATTATTATATCTTTTATTTCTAGTTCCAAGTGATTCAGAAGCAGCCTGTGTTATATTATCTTTTTAATTCTTCCCATTCTGTATTAATATTTCTACTTATAGCATTTTGTTTTATATATACATCTAGTCGTTGTTGATATAAATTTCTAATCTATTCATTTTGAAGTAGGTGCACTTTAAAAGTTTCTTCATTTGTTTTGTTTACCGTATTAATTTTACTTCTTTTCCACTTTGCTAGTATTGCTAATTTAGTAATTAGAAGGTAATGGTCAGAACCAATATCACATCCTCTAAATACTCTTGTATCAAGCACTAAATTAACACTTTTCATTGACTATAGTGTAGTCTATTATGCTTCTTTGTCCTCTTGCTGACCAAGTGTATTTATGTATATCTCGATGTGGAAAAAAGGTGTTTGTAATTCTTAAATTATTATAATTTCTAATATCTATTAGAAGTCTTCCATTTTTATTTTGGGTTGTTTCTCCATGTTTCCCCATTATATTTTTAATAGGTATATTGCCTATTCTGGTATTGTAATCTCCAGCTATTATTAAATAGTCATTTGGATTAACTTTATTAATTTGTTTCTGTAGATTTCCATAAAAGTCTGTACATTCTTCTAATTTACCTTCCCCTGGATTTTAAACACCTATTATCGTTAAATAATCTCTCACCGTTTTTAACCTTATTTTTATTATTCTTTCATTGAAATACTCATAACAGTGAATTCTATTCTTCCATTTTCTTCTTATTAATATTGCAATTCCAGCTTCTGCTCTTTTCTCTCGTGATACCTCATCATAAATCATTATATATTTCTCTAATTCGACAGATCCTTTTAATTTCTTTTAGTTTCTGGAATTACAGCAACATCTACATTCATTTTGTCTAGTTCATTTTCTAGTTCAGTTTCTTTATTTGTGATACCTCTGGGATTCCAAACTCCTATTTTCATTATTTCATTTCTGCCTAAATCTGTATACAAACATATGATATTAATAGTATGCGAAGATATCAGAGATGCATTGGAAATTTGTTTTGCCTTTTTACAAAGAGTAGAACCGTCACATGAGAATATTTCCGCACCAAATTCTATAACGAAATTGGTCAGTTTGTCTTTTACTGTTGACCGCTCTTTAGGTATCTTTAAAGAAACCTTTATAAAAGTAGAAAAAAAAAAATAAGTCACATGCAATTGTTGCACCACTTTGTCTTTGAAGCACCTGTCTGTGAATGAGGACTGCAGACTTAATTCAGTGTTACCAACATAAACAATAATATTGCCAGTTTCAGCACCAGGTGTGAGACAGAGAAAGAAAGCTTGAGTCATCTACCCTCGTTGTCACTCAGTAATGTTTGTATTGAAAAGAAGCAAAGATATTTTCTCTAAGCCTTAGAGTCGGACCATAGTACAATGGGTCATGTATTAGGGTTATTTCGCTTAACGGGAATGCGTGAGGTGGAAAAATACAATATTTACCTAATGGGAGTGCATTGAGGGGGAAGCCATCTACCTTCTAGGTTATTGGGATATGCTAATATATTCTAAGGGAATTTATAGAAATAACACTTGAAAATTTATATGAATGATTTGTGCCATGACGTTTGTCCACTTCAATTGATTTCATTGAAATTCTGAGTTAATTTCGAGACTAAATTGCAAATAGGCATTTATAGGCATTATAAGATGAAATAGGCATTTATAGAGAAACTGAACGTCATGGAAAACAATTCTAGGGTCGTTTGTATGAACTTATATGAAGTCACTTTTATCTATCTCTCTATCTATCTTCGGGTTTTTACAGCTGCTGCCGTCTTCCCGTGCCAATCCTCCAAAGCCTACGGTCTTGGGCATCTTCGATGCTTAGCCCTCTAGCTTGCATTACTGTCTTCATGTTTTCCTTCCATGTTAACCTTGGTCTTCCTCTTTTCTTCTTTCTGTTAGGATGCCATTCATATAGTTGCTTCGGCCATCGCTCATCTTCCATTCTTAAAACATGTCCTAACCACTTTAATTCCTTTTCCTCAATTCTTTCAATTATGCTTTCTTCTGCTTCCATTTTGTTTCTAATTTCCTTATTTGTGACACGTTCTAATTTAGACTTTCTGGCACTTCTTCGTAAATAATCCATTTCTAGAGCTATTAGTCTATTCTTGTAGTACTTATTGATTGTCCATACCTCACTTCCGTACATTGCAACAGATTCCACCAATGTTTTACCAATATATTTTTTTGTGTCTTTCCAAATATGCTTATCCCACCATATGGAATTTAATGATGATATTATTTTGCTACTCAATTCAATTCTATGTTTTATGTTCTCTTTGCCTATACCTTCGATGTTATCCATAATCATTCCCAAATATTTAGTTTGTTTCACTTGCTTTATTTGGATTCCATCTTCCAATACTAAGTTTTCTCTTTCATTGCTATTTATTGCCAGATATTCTGTTTTTTGTAAATTTACTGTGAGACCCCATGATTCATATGTGCTTTTCAACCTTTTTATCATGAATTCCATATCAAAATTGTCTTGCGCTAAAACCAGTTGATCATCGGCAAATTGTAATGTCAGCAAAAATCTATTGCCTATTGGGATCCCCATACCTTTGCAGCTTTGCTTCCATTTCGTTAATATAAATTCTACATAAATATTAAATAAAATTGGTGATAGACTGCACCCTTGTTTCAATCCCTTTGAGGTGTTTATAGGATTAGACATTATATTTCCCATTTTAACATAAGCGGAGTTATCTTTATAGGTTTGTTTAATAATTTCTATTAGGTTTCTGTCAATATTGTATTTCTCCAATACTTCCCATAATTTGTTCCTCGGAATTGAGTCATAAGCTTTCTCTAAGTCTATCATTGTCAAATGGGTTTCTTCTCCAACTGCAGTCCGTTTTTCAATTAACTGTTGTATTGCAAATATATTGTCAACACATGACCTTCCTGGTCTGAATCCATTTTGATCTTCTCCTAATTTGTCTTTAACATCTTTTTGTAACTTTGTTTTTAATAACTTCGTAAATATTCTATATAATGTGTTATTTATACTTAGCCCTCTGTAGTTTTTTGCGTCTCTTCTATCGCCCTTCTTGTATATTGGTACTATGTAGCTTATTTTCCATTCATCAGGAATCTTCTGTATTGCAATGCACTTATTATACAAGTCCCTCAATCTACCTATTAAATTTTTTGGGCCATATTTAATTAACTCATTTGGTATGTTTCCCGGCCCTGGTGCCTTTTTATTCTTTAGGGTTTGAATTTCTAATTCTATATCTATTGTATCAAATTCCTGGGCGTTCATTTCTATGGATGGATTTTCTGTTGTTTCCATAAACTCATTTCTAGTTTCTGACAGTAAAGCTTTGTAATGTTTTTCTGCGTCTGATTTTGCTAACAAATTTATCTTGCTGGGTCCTTGGTTGGTTTTCAGTGTTTTTAGAAATCTCCATACTTCTGATGATTGTGATCCTCCTATATAACTTTCTATTTCTTGGCATTTGCTTTTCCATAATTTGTTTTTTTCTTCTATCACTTTCCTTTTAACTTTGGCGTTTGTTCTCTTGTATTCTATCCAATTTTCTGTTGTTTTATTTGCCAACCATTCTAAGTAGCATTTTTTCTTCTTTTTGGTTAATTCTTCAATATCATCATTCCACCAATCTTGGGTATTTTGTTTTTTATTTATTGTGCCTAATGCTTCTTTTGCTGCCGAATGTATTATTTCCTTTAATTGATTAAATTCTTCTTCTATGTCTTCCTTGTAATCCATATTCTCAATTTTAATCCTCAGTCTTTCTTTATATAAGTTTTTGATACTATCCTGATTAAATAAATACAGTTTAAATTTTTCTTCCTGCTTCGGTTGCATTGTTGATTCCCTTGCTTCATCATGCACTTTTTTCCCTGTAGGGAATTTGGGGATGATCTGTGCTGTGAGTAGATAGTGGTCAGAACCACAATTTGCTCCTCTTTTAACCCTTGAGTCCTTAATAAATAAGGAAGTATTTTGCTTTACAATTATGTAGTCTATTATTGATTTCTGATTGAGACTAGGTCGTTCCCAAGTAAATTTATGAATATCCTTATGGTCGAAAAATGTGTTTACTATCTTTAATTTATGTTGTTTGCACATCTCTATGATTCTATTTCCATTATCGTTGACTTCTTGTTCCCCATATTTTCCTACTGCTTCATCATTGTTTCTTCTACCCACTTTCCCATTTAAATCTCCCATTAGTATTAATTCTTCATTACTTCGTATTTTCTCTATTTGTTCCACTAATACTGAATAGTACTTTTCTTTCTGACTCTGTGCAGCATCATCTGTTGGTGCATAGACTGCTAAGAACACCATTGTTCTTCCCATAAGCTTCATTTTAATCTTTAGGCATCTTTCATTAATATGTTCATATTCTGTTATGTTTTTACTGTATTTCTTTTTTACAAACATTGATACTCCTGCTTTAGCTCTTTTGGATTTATTTACACCTGACCAAAAATGTATGTAGTTTCCTAAATATGAATTTCCCGATCCTTTCTTTTTTGTTTCCGTCACTGCTGCAATATCTATGTTGTTCTGGAATAATTCTCCTGCTACTTCATTAATTTTGTTTCTAATTCCTCGTACATTCCACGTGCCTATATTCAATGTCCGTTTTCGTTGCTTTTGTCTTTCATACTTTTTTCCGTCCGGCTTTGATTGATTTGGTCTTTTAGCATTTTGTTTTTTTTTTCTAATGTGTGGGGAGCTGGCCCACAGCATAAACCCCCAACCTGGAGGACCAGGAAAATTTCTGTCTGGGTTTTCCTCCCATAGCCTTTGAAGATCCCTCTTCACCGCAAGGCAGCGTTTCTCTATTTCCCTTAGAGATAGGGTTGCCTCTTCCGCCAGATCCGCCGTGATGAAGGACTCCTTCTGCGCCGACTCTGCCGTTGAGGTCTTCACCGTAACCCTGGCTAGGGGCCCTTACAGAGTACTATCAGTCGGAGCCAACTGAACCCTGGTTTTTTAACGAGGTTGTTACTCCTCCCCCTCCTCCTTTCTCATCCGGGCTTGGGACCGGCCATGGCGGAGTTAAGTCACTTTTATAATATCTATAATAAATAACTATAGACATTTTCCCTAACATCCGGTATCTAGTGATAACAAACATTCAGGTGGTCAGCAATTTTATTTTCAACATGTTTCCCTATTTACAGCGTGATGAGAAGGCGAGTATTATGTCTGTATTAAGTAGTTTGCTAACATTCATAAAGTTCGAATAACTCTGTGATTATACAATTCAGACTCTCATGTTTTACTGCCTTTTCTTCTTTTTACAGGCATATCCTCCCTCTTCCGGAACTGACACCTGAGGGAGACCGAGTAAATATAATCTCGTTCAGAGATTCTGATCCAACAAAATTATCCTGCGAACATTATTGCATGATGTTGCTCATGGGTTTACAAATCAGACTCAAAGAAGATTATAATCTTTCCGAAATCTATATTATAGATTATACCAAATTTAGCCTTGGGCATGTCTGCAAATATTCATTCCCTACATTGAAAAAGATGGAAATATGTTCAATGGTAAGTTAAATGTAAATTCTCAAGTTCATACTTCATGCTATTATGATACTGACAAATCAATTTACAGCATTTTATCCACTTTGTCAAATTTCAGTTCTATAATAATTTCGCCATTTTAAGGTTGTAATGAGGAATAATAAATTTTGAAAAAGGACGCAAAAACATTTCTATCCGTTAAAAATAAATTTTGTCCACCACTGTGTAATCAGGACAAGGGCGTTCCTCGAACTCATTAAGTTCGTGTTCGATCCAGCGTGGGCACATTTCTAGTGTTAGGTTATTTTCAGGGGGTTTTCCTCACATCTAAGACCAACTTTAAGGTCTAAATAGTTCCCGAACATCACCTTATCATCATAATCACTTATCATATGTTTTTGAATATGATATGAAAATGAATGATGTGTCTTTTCTCAAATACCGTGTTGTCTCTGGGTTGACGGTGTAACTTGGATTTTCACTCTTCTGGAGAGACCCTCCATGTCATTTGTGTCGCTATAAAAGAATGTATGTTAACCAGAGTTTACAATCCTCTCCTGACATTAGTGTGGGCATGTAATATACCTGCAACGGGAAAGGTTAAACCAAGGAAAAAAATATAAGTAATTTTAAGTGCTATATTACATCGCTATAACAGTGCATATTGATCCGAGAGCATGGTGCAAGCGGTTAGACATTCGCCCTCCAACTATAAGTCCCGAGCTCGCATCTCGGGTACTCTGCATAGCGTTCGTAAGGAAGAATCTAAGTCAGGGCTGGATTTTCTCGGAATTTATACCGTTTTATCTTGCCGAGATATCCATTCAACTATTTCTTTAAGCTCATGCAATCCATTTCATCTGCTCCTGTGAAAGAACGACTGAGTTGATCAACCGACATCCTTACATATCACAATCCTTCAATAGAAATGTACTTCATCTCATCTCATTCATCGACCTGCATTATGCCGGATGTTAGTAGAGGGTTTACTTATTTTCACTTCTCAAAACTGTCATTCGTTCAATTATTGTTTTGTTATTGAACTTCTCTCTCTCTCTCTCTCTCTCTCTCTCTCTCTCTCTATATATATATATATATATATATATATATATATATTTAAAACAACGCTACCGGGTTGTCATTATATCATTTCTGGTACTCTCTCCTGACAGCACATTTGTAACCCACTTCGGGGTTTGGGGCGCCTGGAAAGTAAGGTTACGCTGCCCTGATGATATGAAAGATGATGATGATGGTAATGATGCGCCAGGAGAGGCCTTAAACCTAATTTAATCTAATGAAGCTAATATGATAATGGTATCCAATTAGCGTTTGGAGACCACTTTGGGCCTTAATGTTTTCTTACATGTCTTATAGGTGAAGAAAACCCACGAACAAAAGAAAAAAACTCACCCAAAAATATGTCCCGATCAGAATCGATCCCTGGCCCGCTGCGTGAAACGGCAGCACGCTACCTCGAAACCACAACAGTGGACGACCTCAAAATATTAACTTGTTAATCTGAATCTTCTATACTAACATATTAATGTTTATAATATGGTCAATATTTTTTATTTATGAATAAGTGTCAGTCTACGAAGGGCGTAATAGAACAGAGACGTGTCGGAAACATATATGACCAGTATAAAGCATACAGTTCGCAAAACATGAAAAGTGGAGCTCGATACACGAAATGAATTTAACATGGTTAATTCACAATGCTTAATAATATCTTATATGATCTATCTAGCTTGACTATGCAATACTTACCATCTCACTCATGGCAAGATAATTAAACTAAACGCCACAATATACACGACTGATCTAGGTCTATTGCAGGTAGAAATTGAATTATTTGCGGCGTAGTCTGGATGTCACAGGCCACAAGTTTAGAAATACGCCGATTCTATTGCAGATTTGTGGACCAATGCATGATTACAATAAAAACATGAATATACTGAATTACAAAAAATATCTCATTATTATCTACCTCCAATTTTTTTAAAATTTATTATCTATCTCTTGCAAATACTCGTAAGTAAACAATTTTAAATAAAAATAACATAGATTAATCTTTAGTCGAATGTGTACACTTGAGGATCATTTACTTTTAAAAATAAATAAAATCGATGGAACTTTTTAATTCGCACGTAATACGGCGTACTTCAGTTTCTGTTTATATAAATCCCGATATACAAATACATTTGATTTTCTAAAAGTAATATTAGAATACTTTGTTGTTTAATCTGTGATATTTAAATAGCGTAGAGAGCAATTCAGAATTCATATTACTCATTTATGTGTAGCAGAGGGGATTTAGCTGGTAACGTTTTCATGAAGTACCCATGTCCGAAAATGCACCATGTTGGGGCTATATTGACGACGAATAAACATTTCAATTCTCGTAATTCATAGCAAAAATCTACATTCACAAAGATATTGTTCTAGTCATCATATGGCATGTGTAACATGTATGCAATTTAATGTGGTTCCAATTTACTTAATTTTCTTGCAGAAAGAACTGGTGGAGTTCTTGGAACATGTGCTAATGACAATTTTTGAGTAAATGTGGGTCTACCACTTACCATCCAATAATATCTCATATGTATTTTGAAGCTCATTGACCTAGATAAAATAATATTTTTACAACAATAAAACAATACATATCCGAACAGAGTTCTTCAATACATTTTATATATTAAGAATACTCAAAAAATTAAGATAAATTATTGATCAACTGCACTTTTGACAATATAGATGCAGGTTATTCTATACCAGGTGTTCACTTCTTAATATTCCCCGGACAACAAATGACTACTAGCGTCGGGTTAGCCAACATGATAACTTATAATGCACGTTTCCGCTAACTGAATTCGGATTATATATATATTTATCCATTCATTACTAAGTCAATGTACCACAATAATCTGTATTGATTAAATTTCGTAAGGTGAGAAAATGGGCAAGGTAGTATACACCCGATTATTAGTCTACTGTTTATCGGATAACCTGGTGTTCCATATGGATAAATTGGCTATTCCGTTTGTACAATATCTATTTAAAGTTTTCAATTATAAACATGACGATATTTTAGTTAGAATTACCTCAATTTTAAAACATGTTTGACATATTTTTGGGAATAAAATCGACATTCACATATTTAAAAAATAATGTCTGCGTTTTTAATTTTTACTTCAATTAATTTAGTACACCCTTGGCATATGACCACTTACCCACACACACATACACATCCATAGTAATTCTGCCCGAGGGCAGGTCTTTCACTGCAATCATTTCATTTTCATGCTATGCTTTGCAGCTTTTCTAGGGAATCCCCGTTGCTTTCCACACCAATGAAGGATGATTATAATAATGATAATGATGGTCGGATTATTTTTGGGGACCATTGGGCTCTAGGCATCCTTACATTTATCTTACAGGTGAGGAAAAACCCCTAAGGAAAACCTCACCCAGGAGCCTGTCCCGACTGGGAATCGAACCCGGGCCCGCTGCATGATAAGGCAGCACGCTACCTCGAGACCGCAGCGGTGGATATATATGCTATTAAAGATTGAAGGGTCTCTTGTCATCCCTTTCTTCTAGAAAAACATTCAATTAATATATAGGCTATATATATATCCACAGTAATTCTGCACGAGGGCAGGTCTTTCACTGCAATCAGAGCACTTTTGTGCTGTGCTTTGCAGCGTTACTAGGGAATTGTAGGTGTGGTAGCTTCCCGTTGCTTTCCACATCGGTGAAGATTGAGGAAAATGATGATAATGTTGATGATGGCCATATGATTTCGGAGACCGTTAGAGCCTTAAATGTTTCCTGACATCTGTCTTACAGGTAAGGAAAAAGCCCGATAAAAACCTCACCCAGAAAAACTGTCCCGACCGCGGATCGAACCCGGGCCCGCTGCGTGACAAGGCAACACGCTACCTCGAGACCACAGCGGTGGACATATATATATATATATATAAAACTTTTGTTCTTCCAGTTATATGGATGTGAAACATGGACGCTTGCTAATGAAGGAAAAATAAATTTACGATATTTGAGAATAAAGTTGTTAAAATTTTTTTTGGATCAAAGAGAGACGAATAGACAGGTGAATGGAGAAGATTAATTAACAGTGAGCTACATAATCTAGGAAATCGAATGTAATAAGAACAGTAAAGTATCTTAATTAGCATTGGCAGGATATTTGTCACGAATGGGGAATGAAACAGGGACATGAAAACATATTGTATGAAAACCATAGCTGAGGCGTCCAAGAGGTCGGCCAAGAAACCAGAGTCCAATAAGTCGGCAACAGAAATAGTTGGAAGAATCATCTTAATTATGATTGTAGGGATGTAAATTATACAGGGGATAATTGTTTCGGGCGACAATCAACATTTGATATCTCAGTGAGTTTATATGTAATAACGACAGAAAATAATGTGATTTTTTTCAGCAAGGATTTAAGTTGAGAATAAAAGCAGTTCTTCTATTTGAGATTCCTGCAGTTGTTGAATTTTTATTAACATGGTGCAAATCAATCTTCAAATCTAAAATTATGTCTAGGGTAAGTTGTATTATATTGTATGCAGTTACGTGCGGGATAATTGCTGAGTATTTCATTATTTGCCTAACTTTAAAATAAGTATTTTTTTTAATATTTCAAATGTTGAATGTTAATACTTTCGGAAACGACATTGTTGATAGTTTTTCTAAATTGTGCAAACTTTATTATGAAGTCAACAAATTAGTCAACTTCTAAATTTATATTTTTATTATTATTCATTATTGTATACAGAGGATTCAGAGGATATGGAATATACGAGTCGTAATCTCATAAAAGAGTATTATAAATGTTGTTCAAAAGTAAATTTGAATAAACCATTTTATTTATCTTGTGGTGATGAAAAGAGAGATTTAATTTTGGAAGATGGAACAATGGAATGTATCAAGATGTGAAGAATATAATTACCTGGTGATCAAAATTAACTCAAAGTGTAACCAACAAAATTGCATGAAATATAGAATTCGGAAAGGCAGATTGGTAATATCAGTGCTAAACGGAGATTTGTGGGGTACAAACTTAAGAAGAAATACCAAATTACAAATTTATAATCCATTATTCGAAGCACGCTAACATGCGGTGAAAAAAAATTAGCAGATGAATAAACATTTGAGATTAAAACTTATGTCTACTGAATTGATTGTTTTAGACGCTCAACTAGATATTCTCAATTTGAAAATCATCATAAATGCAATGATCAGACAAAAGATGAAAGTCGAAAATTCAATGTTAGATTTTGTAAGATACAGACAACTAGAACGGTACTGTCATATACGTAGGAAAACCTATGAAAAGATTACCCAGACAAGCTTAGGAATGAATTCCACCTGGGAAAGAAAAGAGAGGTCGACCTAGATTTAAATGGATGGATGATATATGAAGAGGTATAAGGGAGATAGTCTAGAAAAATTAGAATGGGAAGATAAAGGAGAATGGAGAAAGAAGATAAAAATAATTAAAAAAACTTTGGACACACAAAAATGTTTTATTACATTGTAAACCTGTTTATAAATAAATTATTAATTACAAATTTAAAATTGCGACCTTTATGATCTGAGTTTTATAAAACGTTGCCACTAATATCAAACAACTGTATCGATGTTCGCAAGACCGTGAATCTAGTAATAAAGCGTTCTAATGATTATAGTAGGAGTATTTCTTTAAACTGCGCGACGCTCTTATCTACTCATATCATAAAGGTCGCTATTTAAAATTGTAAAAGAGTAAAATTTTACTCGGAGGACACTGGTAGTCTTCATAATATTCCAGAAGCAGGAGATCTACTACACGGGAGTCATGTCTTCATTTCCTTCCCGAATGAATCTATAGTCTGACACTGAAAAATGTTGTCATTGACACCGACCGGATTTGAAACAAAAGCGAGCCTGGTAATCATAATCAAAAGGGCTCGTTACCACAGGAGTGATGGCGCGGAGTGTTTTCCAAACTCACACGATTTTAAGTTCTAAGAAGTAATATTCATTATTGGAATATGTCAGTCTGTGTCCACATACCTGTCACTGCATATTTCCTCTTTTGTTTCATGTCAGTAACCTAAACCTTGAAGCACAAAACTATCAGTGGTGCGGTGACAAGATACAATTCACCCCAAAATCAATCATTATCTTTGTGTAGATTATAGTAAAGTTGTTGTAAAAACTGTATTTCATAAGTGCACATAATATGTGTAAAATTGTCAGTTCATTAACAATAGTGTATTATGATGCGAGGTTAGGAAGATTTTTTATTTGTTCAATGCCACCTGTTTGTCATTCAACATTTCAGGTATTCTTTCCAGTCATTTAGATTGGCAACCCCGAAATGCTGAATGTTGTACTTTCAATCATGGTCGTCATTGCTGTAAGTACGACAAAACACACTTATCGCGCAAAAAAAAATATTTTTATACAAAAAACATGTCTCAATAATGTAACTACTATAAACAGTGACGGGCGATACAGATTCAAACATGTAAATATGCAAGTCTAAATGGCTGAACAGTACATCAATAATAATGTATGCTAATATTAATAATAATAATAATAATAATACTAATAATAATAATAATAAAAACAATTATACAGAAATAATATGCCCAGTAATAATAATAATAATAATAATAATAATATAATAATAATAAAATAAAACTGGGCTCAAAGGAAACGCCTCTAAGTACTTTGCGTAGTCCTACATGGGCTCATCCGCAATCAAAAAAATTATTATTATTATATTTATTATTATTGTTATTATTAATAATAATAAAACAATAGTAAAGTCCACCAGAACAAAACATGTTTTATAACAATATGTCTAATAATAATAATAATTATTATTATTATTATATTATCATGATTATTATTATTACATTATTATTATTATTATTATTACTATTATTATTCTTATTATTATTATTATTATTATTATTATTATTATTATTATTATTATTATATGGGATGTGAAGCCGAAACCGAAGATTTGATATTAGAAGATGAAAAGGGGTATATTAGAGGATGTGAAGAATTTGAGTATCTGGGAGTAAAATTAGACAAAGAGGATAAACAAGAAAGTGATATTAAGAACAGAATAAATAAAGGTAGAGCAATAACAGTAATGATGAATGCAGTCTTATGGAACAGACATATAACGCAGGAAGGAAAAATAAGTTTACAAATAGCTAATTCAAATAGTGAGACGTTACTGTCACATATGGAGCTGAAGTTTTTTTGTTTGGAATTGAACAAAAACTTATAGAAACAAAAACGTATTGTCTATGGAAATGGATATCTTGAGAAGAGCAGCAAGATGTTCAGAATTAGACAAAATAAGAAATACTGTCATAAGAGAAAAAATGAATATTGGTTTTTCAATAGTAGGTTATATACGGTATGAGCAATTAATTGGTATGGGCGGGTACAACGAATGCAAGAAGAAAGTTTACCCAGGAAAACATTGGAATGATGTCCACCTGGAATAAGGAGGAGAGGAAGACCTCGAAACTCGTGGATGTAGGAAATAAGAACTAGAATGAAAGCAAGGGGAGTGGAGGACATGGATTGGATGGAGAGAGACGAGTGGAGAAGAAAAATAAAACTTTAGGCACAGAAAGATGCGTAAACATTAAAATTCTGTATATAAATAAAATTATTATTATTATTATTATTATTATTATTATATCACCATGCAATTTAAAATTAAGTTATATGTAACAACAATATTTGAGATACTCATTTATAGGGCTAACAGTGTTTCTACTATAATTATCATCGTAGATCAGGTGAAAAATGTAATAAAATAATCCTAGTATCTATTTACGCTCAAATCAAAATTAAATTTGATAAACTTTTAAATCAGCTTCTTTACTAAATGTCTTACTTATCGTAAATGTGTAAAATATTTTGTTTAAAATCACACAACTGTTTTGGAAGTTCTCCCATTTGTGTTACATTCCACTACTTTTATATGAAGTAACCTCAACATTACTTTCATTTTGATTAATTAAGGCAAGAACAACTTGTACATACATAAATAAAATCTGAATTTAGTTTGTAGTGAACGCCGTTTCTGTTTTATTCCTTTGGGATCAGAAAATCGCCCGCTATGTCGCTAAGGCACCAGCTCTCCCGGGTTACCCAGTTCTACAATATATTGTTGATGGTATGTTATTTTATTTATTTTTACAGTTTCATTACCTCCATGGAGATTTGAACAAGTTACATAAACAAGTGCCGAAAAGAATACTTCCTGAGGAGTATGGCGGAGAAGCTGGAAAACACGAAGTACTTTCTGGTAATTATTCTATAAGTCTTTACAAATGGTGGATTGGCTCAACTATAAAAAATCGAAATATAAATTATTTGAGTTCGTTTGTTTGGAATATAAACTCCATACCTAAGGGGTGATAAATATTTCCACTCAAATGCAGCAAAATTTAAAGATACTTGCTGAAACGGTAGCTTTTGACACTCGAATTCATGAGCAAAGATTCAAAATCTAGTGTCGATAACCTGACTGAAATTTTTTTCTGGTTCCCATAATCGTCAACAAAACATTGCATTGTATTTTCATTACAAGACACATTTCATCGTATAATTAAAATTAATGTATGTTATTTCTTCAGAAAAAAATCAACGGAAAAAATCACAATATAAACATACAGCCTATTTGGATATTTTCGTTTCCAGAAGACCAGTATTACCATGCTCGGCTCTGGTCACAAGGTACGTAGTACATTCTAACCGACAAGGTTCGATCGATTTTTAGGAGCGAAAAAATCTTGAGTGGGTCTTTCATCGAAAGAGGATTAAAGTCATCGCTTATATAGGGCACGTAAAACAATCTCGAGCTTCAATTAAGAGGTCTCCGCTCATAACTTGTCTGCCGTATTCTAATTCTAAAGTTAAAAGATATCGTTAAACAAAAATCACCTACCTATTTAACACACCTAAACATCCTAGGCGCGACATTATATTCCATACCATAAGCTTTCTATAAATACAATTTGAATGTAGAAATAAAGTTCGCCGTAGGCGAGTGGTTAAGGCAAAATCCATTGACGCAGCCACTCCATCCTCTGTCGTCATCAGGCACTTACATCAATATTGTTACTGGGGCCATGATTGGCCTAAAAATCTTAGGAAGGGTTTTATCGGGCGAGTCCTAATAGTTTTAATAGTAATCTTCCTAGACTGGCGTAGGAATTACCTCCCAGCACAGGGTTGTCCTGTTGGCGATTTACCTAGCCTTTTGGGAAATTTACGTATCAATAAATGGTTTCCTAAAGTGACAAACTAAATTGGGATGTGGCTGGTAACCATCCACGACCTGCTGATTTTCACTGGGCTCGTGGAATCTCGAGCATAAATATTCATGGACATCCCCTGCTCTATACTTTACAAGTTCATAATTATTTTATTATACCGTTGAGGTTATAACAATGTTAAATTATATTTTTATATTTTTTTACCCTGTATACTACTGTCGTCCTCAACTATAATGTTTCTATTTATGTTTCTATTATTCATTCACCTATTCTCTGCAGTTAGGTCTTAAGTATTGTAATCTGTTCCTATTCAATGGGACATACTGGTTATCTCGCCAGACATTGTTTTTGCAAAACTTGTTGGCTTTTATAAATGTGCTCTACCTTTGCGCCCGAACAATACCACTTACCATCTAGTAGCAATAAAGTAGTAGCCTATGTGATATGAAGTTCTCCATACTTATTGATATAGTCACCTTTAAACAAATTTTATTTTTCTGAGTATTTTGAGATTAAACAAGTTCCGCGCGGACATAAGCTCTCCATACATTCTTACCCTGAGCTAATGCTTTCCAATCATCCCCTGTATAATCTACTTCCCTCAAATCATAGTTAATGTTATTTTCCCACCTCATTATTGGTCTACCAACTCGACGTTTTTCCTCTGGTTTTCCTACAAGAAGCTTCCATGCACGTCTTTCATTCCCATTCGTGCCACATGTCCTGTCCATCGCAGTCTACGAGATGTAACCGTTCTTATTATATCTGGCTTCCTATAAAGACCATTATTCTTAGTATGTTTATTTACTAGTTATTCATAAAATCAAAATGGCAATTTCCATATGAGAGATTCAACTCCGCCTCCTGCCCTAGGAGCACAGGCAAGAACATAAATCACCAGACAACTCAGGCCGATCGAAATATGCTTTTCACTGTCTTACCTTCTTATACCTCTATCTATGAATCTATCTACTATGACATAGCCCATTGTTGAGCCGTAGCCTATCCTTTGTATGGAGTTACTAGGCCGTTATTTTTTACTTATTCTATTTCCTCATATATGTCATAGATGGTATGCGGCCGACACACCGACACAAAAGAGACATCTAACAGTCAACTAAGGTATTACTAGGACGTTGATTTCGGTAATGTTTGCTTAGAGGCCTCTTTATTCAGGCTTAAAGATCTTTTACGAGCCAGAAAATCTTTAATATCGGTACCCACGGCTTAAATTCGCTCCCGGAGGACTTGCTTCTTGGATTTTTCAATCTTAAAAATCCATCGACCACGGCCGTGTTTGCTCCCGCAACCCTCGGAACTAGAGGCTCGGAGCATAACCACTGGTCCATCACGGCCGACTTCTTATACCTCTGGAAGTCTTCAAAATTATACTTCATGTGTACCGAGGACATTGTAACACAGTAAAATGAAAGGTATTCATTTGTCCTCCAATTCTTAAAAAAAAATGTACGGTTAATGAGTTTAATATTAATAAAACGTATAAATGTAATTCCAATCTGTAATAATGTTTGACGATGATCACCCTGGAAGCTGGTAATATTAAATTCATATATTTTACTTTTAAATAAAATATAAATAACCTTATACTTAAACAGTAGCCTGTACTATAGTTGCTATTTTAACTTTAAATAGGCCTAAGGTACATAGAAGTCATTTTGCGAACTTTAAGTAAGCTAACAAAGATATTATCAAATACGCCTTAAAAGAATAACAAAACAATTAAACAATGCCAATAATGATAGCTTGCATCACCATATATAAATATATTGTGAAATGTGGTAATTTTGCAGGAGCCTGGATTCAGAAGCTCGAGAGTTACAACCAGTGGTTCTCAGAACACGAGAAATTAAAGTCAGATGAATCCAAACGACACGGAGGCAAATTCAATACAGGTGATCTTTTTGGATTCGAAGGTGCATTCAGAAAACTGGAACTGGATTAATCTACTTCTACTGGATTCATCTACTGAATTAATCTAATTGGTTAATGTACTTTACTACTTAACATCTTGTGAATTTTTTGGAAATTGGTTTTCTTAGATTTGGATTTAAGATTTTCTCTACAATATATTTTTGTTTTCAGTAGATTACTAAATACAGACGTATGCAACTATTCAACGAGGCAAATAAATTATAAAACTAACTCACTAACTCACTGGCACTATCGAAGTTCATGGTCGCGCACTTTCAATCATCCCCTGTATGATCTACATCCTCAAGTCGTGGTTAATATTATTTTTCTATCTCATTCTTGATCTACCAACTGGGCGTCTTCCTTCTGGTTTTCCTGCAAAAAAAATTGCATGCCCCTTTTTCATTCTCCATCTCACTCTATGAGATACATGAATGTAATACATATGTACATTTTACATCAACAATTTGTTTGACTGCTAATCCTACCATCAATAATTTTCTATGTGTTATATATATATATATATATATATATATATATAAACTGTTCAAAAAAGCATTGAAATTTTTCATCCTTCTTTATTTTGCTTTTGTAATCTTCATTGTTATCCATTTGGCGTGTCTATCTGTATACTATGATTATATTGCACGTGGTAGGTAGAAAATGCTGTAGGTGATCTGAGGTCCGGTGAATACTTTTAATAAACTTGTTACCTTAATATCAAAGCTAAGATTGAAATAATGAAGCTCATATGCATATTGATTATAGCGGTTATTGCAAAATAAATTTTATAACATCTCATATAATATCGATCGCGTACACAATTAGAACCTAAGAGAATAGAAATTTAATTATTAAACTTAACCAGAACGTCTATGGCTGGGGCCCTGTGCATAGACGTGTTTCGTTTCTCTTAGTGGTCAAGCTACTAGACAACGAACATAGGTAAATAATCACATGTTCTGGAAAGATCCTAGCTGCTACTATATAAGTTAAAGCTACTAATCTTCCTAATCATGGGTGAAAATGAGGATATATGTGAATAACATACTGCATTATAATTAACTAAGGTTCAATGGTTTTATATTACATAAATAATTAGCAAGTATTTAACTAAAATATATGTATTTCAACAAGAGTAGGAGTGAAATATAAATATTTAATAAATAAATGACATAATTAGCTATGAAGGGATTGGTGTAATTTAAATGAAGAATAACAGAACAATAAACATTTATATGACCGTCTTCTTTGAATATTTTGAATTACATAAATATATAATATTAACCTTTTCATACCATTTGCAATCTTTCTTACATTCATACCAACTTAAAGTCTTGGTTTCTTCACAGCATTGCATACATGGAAATCAAACTCTGTAAATTTAGTGGCCGAGGGATTTGCAACTCGGAATCCCTCGCCAAACAAAGATCTAGAACTTTCGAGGATGACTGACTGACTGATCTCCTTTATGTTTCCGTGTCATGGTATATCACATGCCGTGCAACCCCAATGCGCAGACATATGATTCGATGATAGGGATGCGACAAGTTCTGGAAGGAAGGCAAAAGATATCCATACGCTACATCGATGAACCACTGAGAGTTATCTATGGGCAACACATATTTCTGCACACGGTGCTATATCTACACCTTTTCTCCTGAGAAAAAGGAAACACTTTAATCAACATTCCCCCAAACATCACTGCTACACAGCAGCGTCCATCGAAGACGCCGGAAATGCTGCAATATAAGTGTCACTTTTCCAACGTCACTTCTGCAGTCTTCGGATACACTTGTCTTCTATGGTAATTATGTAGCGAGGGGCTGTCCATTTCCCACGTTGGGAAGAAAAATGATGAGGAATCCACTGGGTGGCTGAAATATTCCAAATTCGGGTTTTCGGGTCACAATCCTGCTCAGCTACGTCATTCTCCAACATGCAGTACTCGACCATCCATGGTCTAGCGCACTTGGGGTAGGCCTCCCCCAAGTACCACACGTTGCCTCTATAACAGCTACCATTTGTACCAAGAAGGATCAGTGTACTCGAAATCGACCTGGAAATAAAAAAGGAGAGCAGCGACATGAAAACCAAACAAAAGAAGAAGGAATACGTTTCACTCAAAAAAAGTAGCACTCTATACAAACTTTTACATATCTTTAGCTCACGTTAAATTACGATCAATTTTCTAAGAGCAATCTTATTCAGATGGTTCTTCCACTCCTGAGCACAAATTGATTTGAGATACATGCTGCTTTATACAGTGACCATTAGCGTTTTCTATTTCTAGTATCATAAGCGTTAGGAAACGTTTCACAATATATGGCTCGGACCACATGAATATGAGTTTAGTTGCACGTATTTCCCCTCTACTACATCGGATATAACCGGTGCCGCAGCTGGTCACGAACCTTAAACGGAACTTCACTTCGCTCATGATTATATCTCATAGAAACTATTTATTTGGATAATTGCAAATTACGAAAAGCATTTTCTCATACCTGAGTCCTCGTTGATATGCAAATTTAGTTACAGTGGGTGCCTAATTCGTCGCCCAAGAAACAACTTAGCTGGGTATGTCTTTGTTGCCTCATGAAAAATATCCTTAACGCTAGCGTAAAAAAAGGTACGAACTTATCCCAATTGTTTTGCTTGATGTTATGAAATATAGTGAGAGTTGATTTTAGTAAGCGAAAAAATCTCTGAAACAGAATTGAGTTTTGAATAGTATGACGATGTCGTATATGACGTACACCCCAATCGAAACACATATGTCTAAACATGTTCGATGTAAAACTTTGGTATTTTAAAAAAAATATTCACTGAGGTACCCCAAAGCTGGGAAAGTGAATTCGAGTAAAATACTGGACCACAACATTATCTTTCATGCTCCTAATGGGATGGAGAGATACATATTTTGAAAATCCATTCACGACGGCAAACACGACAATACTGCCTCTTTTAGATCGTATAAAAATTCAATGAATAATCGTTGCGAAATGAAACCCGACTTTAGTGTTCTGGGCCGGTTTGGTTCCCTGAGAATCCAACAAAATTGGAAATATATTGACCAACATCTGCCGCGATTTGAGTCCAAAATTATTGACTTGCTAACTTATCTATGGTCGTAGCTATGCCGATATGCATGCACAAAGCGAATCGTGGTAGTACGTCAACAATACAGGGCGTAAAGCAACTGAGACAAATAAACGATTCCTAACGCCTTTTCTGGGTTGTACATAGCTTGCCTTCATATAAAACCAAATCTGATCATAAAGCCTTTCACATTATTCATCTTCCTTCTGACGTAGCTTAAGATCTTAGAAAGAAGCGGGAGAGTAAGGTAATAGTTGAACTCGAGGAGGTTCTGAATTATGATTCTCGTGAAACATACGAGAACGACAGTCTGCTACTGCGTTCTCTAAATTCCTCGCATGGACTATCTCGAAGTTGAAATCTGACAATCACATAATCCATCTAACAACTTTGCCAAGGGTACCACGATTATATTTATGCCAGGAAACAGCCTGTTTATCTGAATGTATCACAAATGGTTTGTGCTCCAAAGAAAGATTCTAAACCTCTCGGAAGCAAACTCATTAGCTAAGAATTCCCGTTCGTAAACACTGTACATGATTTAAGCGTCATTGAGTGTCCGACTAGCTTAACCAATGGGCTCTAAAATTCCATTGATATCTTGGTTGTGCACTGCGCGTAGAGCTCTGTCGCTCGCATCGCATCGAAGAACGAGTCTGGGACCTGAAGAGCAGGGGCTTCACAAAAATCAGATTTTAGGTGTTGAAATTCCAATTCACAATTATGATCCCACAAGAATTTCGTTCTTTTCTTCTTCAAATTATTCAACAGAAGAGCGACCTGTGAGAAATTGGGAATTAATTGAGCGTAAAAACCGTCAATTCCCACGAAGCTTCTAACTGATTCCAAATTTCCAGGTGTCGGGAAATTTTTTATAACTTCAGCCCTCAGGATTGATTTGAATGCCAACAGCTGAGAGTAGATGACCCCAGAATTTAATCCTAGAGCAACTCAATGTATTATTTTCTGGATTTATAGTGAATCAATTGCCGCTTAGTCGATTAAATACCTCTCTAAGGTGAAATAGGTGCTATTTAATATCGGGAGGATACTCGTTAAGATCGTCACAATATAGAAATACATATTTATACTTTAAATCCCCTAATAACTAATACAATTCTCTGCTCAGAATCTAGCTGCAGTTACTAAAGACACATATGTAACATGTTAAACTTGTACAAGCAATTAATAGTGATAAATGCACTATATTTCCCAATAGAGGAGATAACGTAATTTGGTAAAATGCAGAATGAAAATCTATTATAGAGAAGACAGTAGATCCATGAAATATCTAAAATGCTGACTCCTATGTTGGCAAAGGAAAACAATCAAAGACGACCTGAAGAGCACGGGCTTAACATAAAGCAGATTTGAGGTGTTGGAAGACCAATTCGCAGCCACTAGTCGCTGAGTTCCGTAGGATTTTGGAACTAGGAAAGCTGGACTAGTGTAACTTGATCTACTAGGTATGACGACTGTTTACTCTAACACCTTATTGATCTCACCCTGCAGTTATTCCAATTCGGGCGGAGAGACTTGAGAGGGCGACAAACGAACTGGAATGTTATCAGTCAACTTAATTTAGCGTGATCTATTCCTGGTTGTGCCCAATTGAGTATTGAAAATGCTGGGAAACTCTTTTGCAAGTTGTGACGATTCGTTAGCTTCGGCATGTGTGATTAAAGTCAAAACACAGTGTTATGCAGAGGACTCCTTCCTATACGCATGTCCATAAAAGCATGTATGCACATTGAATGGAATAATAACATCCCGGGCGAACTTGAGAGTGCTTAATTTCTCTTGAAACACAATACTCATGCTAATTTTTCAAATCACGTCAATGCCGAGAATAATTTGAAACGGCAAATCAGGGGTCCAAGAAAATCCTCCAATCTTCAAATGTAATTTGAATATCTTCTGTAGAAGAAAAACCTGATTTGTGACAGAATTAAATCTTCCAGAAATCTGCTTTTGTAATTTAAATGGCAATTCCAAAACAAAACATTGACAGACTAGATAAATAGACGCTCCAGTATCTAACACCTCGTCAACTTTCTTGTGAAAATTTACACGGGTAAATGTGGCAGGTCGGCAGAATAAGAAAAGAGTCTGTTGGGCGAAGAAGGAAATTTCTTCGTCCTATTACCATGCAATTTATTCTTAGTATTCTTCGAAGAAACTACTAGAACATTACGATTATCCGAAATCCTAACACGGCGTTGCCTGGAGACGTTCCCAAAGCGTTGACTATTCCAAAGCTGTATAGTCATTCTGCACTGTTGCCAAGTGTTAGACGAAAAAGAGTAGAATCTTCCGATCCTCTTCCAACATGTCCCAATTGAGAGTTCCGTTGCTCCTCAGAAACTTCTGAATTCGTTTCCTATTTTGCTAGAAGATATACCTCCGCTACAACAAAAGGTTTCGTAGGGCACAGTAAGTGCACATTCCAGGAGACATATTCTGAAGAATCAAATAATTTAACTTACTTACTTACTCACTGGCACTATCGAACCCGTAGATTCATGGCCGCGTGGACATAAGCTCTCCATACATCCCTATCCTGAGCTAATGCTTTCCAATCATTTCCTGTATAATTTACTTCCCTCAAATCATAGTTAATGTTATTCTTGCACCTCAGTCTTGGTCTACCAACTGGGCGTTTTCCTTCTGGCTTTCCTATAAGAAGCTTCCATGCAAGTATTTCCTTCCCCATACGTGCAACATGTCCTGCCCATCGCAGTCTACGAGACTTAACTATCCTTATTATATACGGCTTCCTATAAAGACCATGTAGTTCATTGTTATGAAATTTTCTCCATTCACCTGTCTGTTCATCTCTCTTTGGTCCAAATACTTTCCTAAGTACTTTATTCTCAAATACTTGTAATCTCCTTTCCTCCCTTAAAGTAAGAGTCTATGTTTCGCACCTATATAATATAACTGGTAGAATAATAGTTTTATATATTTTCAATTTAACGTTTTTTGAACGGAGTTGGGACATCAAGAGTCTCTGTAATGCATAATAGCACGCATTTCCAGAATTGAGCCTATGTTTAATTTATTTGTTCACCTCATTCCTATTTGTGATTATTTTTCCTAGGTATTTGGATTCAGCCACTTCCTCAAAATTTTCCTCATTTGTCATTAGCTGTCCATTTCCATCATATAATAAATTTCTACGTGTGAACATATATTTAGTTTTATTGATATTTACTTCCAGTCCTAATTTCTTAGTGTTACTCAATAGTGTGTGCGTGTTGTCCTTTAGTATCTCCTCGCTATGTTTTCAGATAACGCGGGGTCTATTATGAGGAAGGTACTATTATTTCAGATATAAATCCATATAGAGATTTTCCTTCCTTCTGAAATCGACGGGTTATAAACTTTACCCTGTAATCCGCTAATTAGAAAGTAGGTATAATAAAAATACTTTATATTTTCTATAGCTTGTGACCAATTCATGCAAAATTCTGAACGAAGGTCTCTCCGTAATGTCAAAAGTTAGTTAATCACCTAATTCAATTGACGAAAAGAAGAAAGCCTCACTAAGGAACAGAATAATTGTTCAGAATCGTTGCCATTACAAGAATTTACTTTCTTATGCATTTCTATGAAAATTCTCCTATTATTCAGTTCCATAAGAATAGACGAATAGAGTTTAATGTTCATCGAATCATTATCTAATGAAGATTCAAAATTATAGTTAGTTTGATTCGTCATCTCGTCTAAGTTTAGTTGAGAATCGGGGTTATCTGGAATGAAATTTTTCTTAATAATTTGTTGTTCAACAACAAAAGACCTAAATCTCTGACTGACGTCGCTGTTCTCTTCTACGTCTAAGTTCAGAACTATAAACACTAGAAATATAACACTAAAATAAATTGATTAGATACAATTTCTTCATACGATACCTGCAGAGAGAAATTAATTATTACGCTAAATGAAACTGGTTCGCTGGTTAAAGTCGTTGAATTCAACTACAATATACGCAATACTTTGTTTACGTACACGTAACAAAAAGAACACACGTTATAATCAACATGATCTTTATAAATTTCTTTATAGACAAATTCAGAATTCATATAAATAGGGTTTCATAATCAGAATTCAATTAATTGACTAAGAGTCATAAAATAATTAATTAATAACCACGAGCAAACCAAGAGTAAAACAACGAGCTGAAAAATTAGCTTAACCACGCTCTGGTAAACAATTTTCATGGGTAACGTAAAAAATGCTACAGGTGCTCTGAGGTCCCGTGAATTCTTTTAATAAACCTGGTACCTTAATATCAAACCTCTGGTTCAAATCATAAAGCTCATATACCTATAGATTATAGCGGTTATAGCAAAATAATTCTCATAACATGACATATGTTATCGATCGCGTACAAAATGAGAACCTAAGAGAATGCAAATAAAAATAGTTAAACTCAATATATATGTGGTATATATAATTATTTAAAACAACTCTCAATAATAACAAATAACGTAAATGATTGTTGACTCGATAACTGATTTCTCAAAGAAGATTCTAACATAATGATCATCATCATCATCTTCATTCATGGACTAGGTCTGTTGACCCGTTCCGACTTCAGCCCATCTCTTTCTAGGTCTGCCCACATCTCGGGTGCCTTTAGGTTTGTATTTTGTTATTTGTTTTGGATATCTATCTTCATTCATTCTGTCTATGTGTTGCTTCCATTTTTGTCTATATGTATCCATTTTATCAGTTATTGCAAATATTTCAAGTTCCTGTCTTATTTCTGTGTTCTTGATTCTGTCTTCCTTAGTGCACCCTTTAACAGATCTCAAAAATTTCATTTCTGCCGCCGTTATCCTACTTAGGTCTTGTTTTTTATGTATCCAGGCTTCTGAACCATAGAGCAGTACCGGTACTGCCAACATTTTATAAAATTTCAGTTGGGTCTCTCTTCTTGTTTTGTTATTTAGTGTTCGTTTTATCGTACCGCATATTCCCTGGAATTTTGCTATTTTATTATTTATATCATTATCATAATTAAATGAAATGTCACATCCTAGATAATTGAGATGGTTCACCTGTTCTATGATTTTGTTTTCTATTACTATTTTCGATCTGATTTGATTTTTCCCTTGGAATGCCATTACCTTAGTTTTTTCTATGGATATTTTGAGATTATATTGTTCACATATATTATGTAGTTTAAAAATATTCCTCTGAAGTTCGTCTAACATAATGATACTATATAAAATCCATTGTGTAAATCGAATATAAGACAAGAAATTAATTAGCTCAAGGTCATTGGTAATTGAAAATACTGTCAATAAACTCATGACATATCAGTTATAATGCTATGATTAAGTCAAAACCTTAATGACGCCCCATTTGAAGAAAGATATATCCCATTAAATAACAATGGATTGCCATACAAAATCCTGTACTCTGTTCATAAATATGTGTTTAAGATGTATACATCTATTTAAAGCCCGAAGATATCATTTTCCTCTACATATAGCTGGAAGTCTCTTAGATTTGGGAAATTTTCTAATTCTCCTATTCAAGATTCTTCAGGATTTGACACCGTAATGTAAACACATGGTCACATCATAATCTCTAATTTAATATACTTCGCGAAAGTACAATTCATTACACGACTCTGCACCATAAGAAATAAGGGGCTTTCGGACATTTATACCATATAAAATAAAATTTATATTTGCTTTTATCTATTATTTACATATTCTAATCTATGCATATCCATTCATCCATAGTAATTCTGCCCGAAGGCAGGGCTTTCACTGTAATCCTAGCATTTTTATGCTATGCTTTGCAGCTTTACTAGGGAATTATGGGTGTGGTAGCTTCCCGTTGTTTTCCACGCTGGTGAAGGAAGATGATGATGATGATGATGATGATGATGATGGCCGGATAATTTTCCGGGACCGTTGGGCTCTGCGCTTTCTGGCATTTGTCTTACAGGTGAGGAAAAACCTTATACAATCCTCATCCAGGAACCTGTCCCGACCGAGAATCCAACCCGGGCTCGCTGCGTGATAAGGCGCCACGCTGCCTCGAGATAACTGCGGTCGACCATGTGCATATTTTGATCAATATTTACTGTATACGTAAATGCATAAACTTATTATTAATGGTAGTACTAATATTAATACAATGTCCCGCGCCGTAGCTGAGTGGTTGAGGCAAGAAGCCTTGGTGCAGAGCGACGAGACTTGTGCTGGTTCGGGGATCCATGGGGGAAGAACTTTTCTCGTGGAATTTCGGCCAGTATGGGACCGGTGCGCACAACGTATCGAGAGGCATTGTGGTAACTACAATAAGTAGCGACTCCAGGTTGAGAAGTTCAGTTATAACGGGTGAGGGACCGCCATGCTGACCACATTGCATCCCGCACTGGCAAGATGATAATAATAATAATAATAATAATAATAATAATAATAATAATAATAATAATAGCTTTATTTTACCTGGCAGAGTTAAGGCCTTAAGGCCTTGTCTACCACTCAACCAGGTTTAAAAAAATACAAAAGAAAAGTCTTAAATCTAAATTACATATATATATATATATATAAACGATTACAAGTTATGAATACAATACAATTAATATTTATAATGTATTTTGATTTACTCTAAATTTCACGAATTAAATATATAATATGTACAAAATATATAAAAAAACGAGGAAAAGATTAATGACATAGTATAAAATTAAATAAATAGAGAAAAATTAATTATTAGACAACAGGTAACTGTATAAGCGTGACTTAAAGGTGCCAAGTGTGCGGCAACCCCTGATATCTTGAGGAAGGAGATTCCAGGAGCGGGCGGAGGCTACTGTGAAGGAAGTAGAATAGGAGGAAGTGATATGAAGAGGAATTGTTAGCAGACTGCTATCTTGTGACCTAGTGTCAATATTGTGGTAGGAGGATAACTTCTCAAATCTGGACGCCAGGTAAGTAGGAATGTAGGAATTCAGAAGCTGAAAAGTAGCGAAAGAGAGTGCAATTTACGTCTGTCAGTAAGACGGAGCCAAGAGAGGTTATTAAAGTGTTCGGAAATATGGTCATAACGGCGGATATTGAAAATGAATCGAATGCAAGCATTATGAACACGCTGCAGTCTCTGCGACAAGGCATAGTTTAGATCATTATATATAATGTCACTATAATCGAAGTGTGGTAACACAAGATTCTGCACTAGGATTTGTTTTAACGAAACTGGGAGAAAATTCTTTAAACGTCTAAGATAATGTAAGATGGAGAAAGTCTTTTTACATATGTGTTTCACTTGTGTTTGCCAGGTTAAATTTGCGTCTAGATGTAGTCCAAGATCTATTACTGAAGAAGAATAAGGGATAATTATATCATTTATAGTAATGTTTGGAAGTGTAGATATGTCAAAGGTTGTAAGCAGTCTTTGTTGTCCCATTAGAATTACTTGTGACTTGTTAGGATTTAGATTTAGACCGATACTTGAAGACCAGTTAAAATGGATATGAGATCGTCATTCATTTTCATCAAGCTGTTATAGAGAGAATGAGGAGTGAATGTAGGTAAATTTGGAGATCATCAGCATAGAGGTGATAACGGCAGTGCTTTAGTACAGTTGGCAAATCATTTATGTAGATTGAGAAAAGAAGAGGTCCGAGAACACTGCCCTGGGGACTCCAGCCGGCACGTTACGCCAAGTCGAAGATCTAGAGTTTAATGAAACGTATTGTTGACGACCGTGCAGGTATGAGTCGAACCAGGATACAGCGCTGTCAGACAAATGTAGGTGCTTGAGCTTTATCATAAGTAAGTCGTGGTCTACTGTGTCAAAAGCTTTGCTGAAGTCAAGTAAGGTTAAAGGAGTCAATTGACGTCTGTCCACGGCTTCACGAATATCTTCGGTAATTTTTAGCAAAGCTGTGGTTGTGCTATGACCAGATCTAAAGCCGGATTGATAAGGACTCTGTGATTAACACATTTGGATGTGAGACCAGCAGCAGGTTGGTAGGGCAAGGGTCTTCTAGGTCTGTCGCGCTTCAATAAATATTGTAAATAAACATTCAATTTTAAAATAAATCTGCGTTATTTACTTCTGTCGCATTATGAAAATTGGATTTAAATACCAGTGTCACCTGGGCTAAGTTAATTTTGTATTTTTTAATATAACTTTAGATGTGTATTCAGGTATCCGTCGCCGTGGAGTAGATGGTAGAGACCCTACCTTCTACTCCCGCGACCCGGGTTCGATTCCCGGTGAGGTAGGGGATTTTATACCTCCATCTAGGTCTGGGTGTGTGTTCTGTCTTTGCGTTTGCATGTGTGTATAAGGTAAAAAAGTTAGCAGATGTAAAAACAATAAAGGAAGGACAGTGTAAACGAAAGAAAACTAAAAAAGAAAGGGAAATACATTAAAAAAGTTATTACAACTTCTCTACCTCCAGCGATTTTCTAATAACGGTGGATAACTGTTATAATATTGAATAAGCAGTCGCGGACTGTCTAAAAGGAGAGGCTCTCCGGATTAAGGTTAGAAGGGAGGCTAACTACTTCATTCTGTAAAAAATAATTATTTTTTAGAAACTGTCATTAACGCGTCGGGATAGACTGTGGAGGAAAAAACTAAAAGTCTTGTCTGGCTACGCAAAACGCATTTTTTTTTTCACTCTTTCGTCAGTACAGCTTGGTTTACTTAACGACATACTATATTGTCCAGGTCCACAGTTGTGGCCTCGAGGTAATGTGCTGCCTTTTCACGCAGCGGGCCCAGCTTCTATTTCCGGTCGGGACAATCTTCCTGGTTGAATTTTTTTTGCCGGCTTTATCCTCACCAGTAAGTCATTTGCCAGGTAGCTTTGAGGTCCAAAAGGTCCCCAAACTTCATCTGATCATCATTATCATCCCTGCTTGGAAAGCGACGGGAAGCTACCAGACCTATAATTCCCTAGTACAACATAGAAATGTTACGATTGCAGTTAAAGACCTACCATAGGACAGAAGAGTGTAGAATAGAGAATAGTATTGTACAGATAATCACCAACTTGAAACTAACGTGAACTCATAGACCCACATAGACATGTACTAACTACTGCAGCATACAATATTTTATTGATACAGAAATATTTAATCCCTGAGAAAGAAGTAGGCCTATTTATAATTATAGCCACGCAAGGGGGAAGGATTATATTTTGGTATTTTATATCACTAAGTACCTTACTTACTCAAACGTCAATAAGTTCATGTGTTATTATCATGCTAGCCGAATTCCACTGGTGGTCACCCTAATCTTCTTGGCATCACGAAGACTAGTAACCCCGGCACTACGCTCAGTCAATTTGAACTTTATTCACCCCTTCTTACCAAAAGAGATGGTGCTTAACCGACACTGGGAATATCACTATTCAACTCAGTGACTCCTATAACTATGGATTCTACACTCAAATAGAGCCTTTATGATTATTTCTACATGTCACACCTCTGAGCCCGCTAGAGATGCTAGGGGAAAATTTGACTTATATGTCATCGTTGCTATGTCCAATAAGCTCAGTGATCCAAAATCATGGATTCGACACTAATCTTGGTCACTTTTGTAAATTTATATTTTCACCCTTTCTCAAACCCTCAAATCATCTTAGGAATACTAGGGCTTAAATGGCATCGTAACTGTGACAAATAAGCTAAGTGTGGATAATATACCAAGAATAACGGTAATTTTAGACATTATTTGTCTCTAATTCTAAGGTGTAATAGGCGTTAAACTTGGATTTATATGTCATCTCTATTGTCAGTAATCGCCCCTTAACGACATCAAAATCTACGTTTTCGACACTAATCACTGTCGCTGTTGTCAATTTATTTTTCATCCCCTTTTATTTACCAGCACTATTTGGGGCGATAGGAGCTAAAAATGGACCAAACTTCCATCGGCGTTGGGACAAATCAGCAGATCAATCCCAAAACTAAGGATTCGACATTAGTGTCGGCCACTTTCTGACATTTTATTTTTCACGTAGTCCCGCTAGGACGCTAGGAGTTACACTTGAGCTATTTAAGCTCAATTTACTAATTTATTTTAATGGAGAGTGCCACCAATGATATAAATGACTTCAAAGAAGAGGAACATAGAGGAAACTACTCTCGGACAATGTCTTTAACATTTTCTTTCACCCCCCATCTCACCCTTCAGGTGTGCTAAGGTCCAGCGTGTGCTTAAACATTTAATGGACTGTCTCCAATCAGTTTTGGGACAGCGAAACGAAAACTCTGGATTACGATACTAATAACAAGGAAGTGGTTAGTAGTATTTTTTAGAAATATGGACACTAGGCGGGGGTTGGCCAAAAAATTAAACTTCGGCTTATATGATACATTCATATTCACAAATCAGGTTAGCAAACCCGAAAAGTATGAATTGGAGACTAGTCTCATTCACCGTTTTCATTTAAACCTCTTTTTACACCCTTACCTTCGCACAGTGTGTTATTTTAACAATCTAGGGGGATTTAATTCAAAATTTCAAGGTTAATTAATAAAAGTGATATTTTTTAATTTAAATGTAAACAAACCTGTTAGCATATATGTGTAATTATTTTGTTCTAGGCATGTGCAGGGACTCATAAATAAGGTCTAAACACAAGAGTCAGATACATAATCTGTCTTGAGTAGGATGATTAATCCAGCTGCTTTGTGTAGAGAATAAAGTCGGTTTACGTGTTATTGCGATGTTTATGTTTAGTTTAGGGTTCTGTTAGTTACGTGAGATAGGTTTCATCTGTTTATATTTACAAGAATGTTAATATGAGAGAAGACATTTAACTGTGTACCAATTTAAGTTTATTATCCAGATATTTTAGACTAGAAATTTCTTATATGGCCGTATATGGCCTTCTAATTGCATTATCTTTATTTATTGATATACCTTCTGTTGGAAATAGAAGAGAAAAATTGCTATCATCCGCGTCTCCTTATCTTATTCTTCTTTGTTTCACAATGTTTTCCTCTTACTTTCCGGCGCGCAATTTTCGAAGTTTGATCCGGAAATAATAAAAGCGAACGTTGTGATGCAGTGTATGAATTTGTGTTTAAACAAATTAAGCATGTGATAGACTCTGATGTCGTTATTAAGAATTCAAAGGCCTACATGAGAAGTGTGTGTCAGCAAATTGAAGTAAGATGGAACAAATGTTATCGTCATCGTGGCAGAATCCTGGAAAATTATTCAGACAGGCTACAAGGAAATATTAATTTTCCTGTGACCGATTGTCAATCTCTGCCTTCTACGTCTACAGATCAACCGCCTTCTAGTACTGGTAGGCCATCAAAATCATTCGAAGAATGTTATGAAAAGTAGAAGAGGCGGGTTCTTCGAGAATTCGTTCGGTCAACAAGCCTGCTGCTGAAATGAAGTTGCGTGATAAAGAAAAGAAAAATACTCTGCTTCCATAATCAAATAATTATCCCTTGCATTGCATATACGAGGCACCTGAATGCAAAAGAGTGGACGGCTATTTTTAGATAAACCTTAAGAGTTTATCAGCTGATCGAACCCGAGCGATGATGATAGATGGCAGTCTTTCAACTCACCAATATATAAAGACTAAAGTTGAGAATAGGAAAAGTATATTCTGAACAGATTCAAGAATGAGACAGGCCTACTGGTGAAAAATTCTAACACGACAAGGAGGGAATACGAATAATGGAAACATTGCTCGTCGATTTTTCAGAAACACCGAAAATACTGCCCAAATAACAGGTGTCAATTTTGAGCTAATTCGCCGCTTTCATGTCATATTAGAAACACTGAGTTGTGCGTTTTCATAAATGCTGATGCTTTTGGAAAGTAAGTTGATGAAACTAGACGTTTGTATTTGAAAGAATGCAGTTGGTTTTATATGCCAAGCAGTGTGCACAAAATGTTATGCCACGGCAAGCTTATTATTGCCTTTTGTATTCTTTCGATAGGCCAACTTTCGGGAGAAGCACAAGAAACAAGAAACAAGATAGTAGAAGATATCGGGAACATTTCACAAGAAAAACTTCGAGGGTCAACACAAACACCGATATTTCCACAGACTTTTGATATCTTCTGACCCTTTCTTGGACAGTTTGGGGCATATTCCTAAAAGAAAGCACGGTATAATTATACAGGAAGTTCTCTCATTGCTCTCAGCACCTACTTTTCAGTAGATACAGAGGCAACAGATTCCGACAAAAGTGACTCAGATTATGCAGATTAATATATTTGTACAACATTACTATCTGTCTTTTTTCTTTATATGTGCAAAATAATGAGAATAAAAAATGCATAATATTTTTCTGTAAGAAATGGAATAGCAACTGGGCTTTTTGTTCTAATTTATAGAATATAGGCAATATAGATATCATAATATACCTTCCAATTAATAGAATACCTGTTTTTAAAATAATGAAATTAAAAAGTACTTAATAAATGTATATGTTCTTCGGAATATAGAATCATTTGTATTTTCTTATATTTGTAAAATAATAACAAATTATGGATTTTGTAAAAAAACAATAATATTTAAGTACTTTTAGCTTGTAAAATAATGATAATTCATAAGAATTATATGTTTTGTGTATGAAGTAAAATACCATTTGTCCTATTATTATGTGAAATGTTTATATTAAATAATATAATATAAAAATATATATAATGCGCACGCGGTTTTTTCGTTTGTAAAATAGCGATAAATTAAAAATATTTTTTAAAGAAATGCATTATATTTGTATTTTATAATATGTAAATTGATTATATATTATTCAAAATAATAAATTCAATGTTTTAGTAAGAAATATAAAATAATTTGTATCCATTAATTTCGTAAATTATTGGGAATAAAATACATAACAAAAATTATTTTTATGGAAAATATTAGTAGGAATAATTGAAATTGTTAAGAGCGCTATCCAAATAATGTTACAAGTAGCATAGAAAACAATTAAGACTGAAAAATAGTAAAATTATCGAACCAAAAATTAAATCCCCCTAGAATCGTCAAATATCACACTGTGCTTCGGAGTAAGCTTAAATGTCATTCGAACTGTGGCCAATGAGCACCGCGATCTTGAAAAATATTGATATGACATAAATTCGGCCATTTGTTTTTATTTTATTTTTAACCTCTACTCACTCATCCTCCTAAGTGTTTCTAAAAGTGAAACACTTGCTTAATAATCATCGAGGCTGTCCCAAAACCCAGTTTTGCCAAAGACTGAATCCGACATACTGAAGAGGTGGCTTCACACTCAAGTTAACTCTTGTAATTACATTCCGAATTGCAGAAAATATGACAAACTCTAATGTGCTGGAGAAGTTGATGAAGATAATTCTGAGTTATCAGTTGTTAATTAGTATATATCTCCTACATATAATCAGATTTTAAGAATAAATCAGTTTTTTGGAATTATTTGAGTCCACTTAAGAATTTAAATGGGGATTGTCTCAAATCCAATTAGGCCTATCAAGAATTAATCAATTAAATAAAAGTCAGTTTTAACAGAATCTAAACTTTTGCGACGAATAATGAGAATTTTATCCATTATGTAAAACATAAAGTTTGAAAAAATGTTAGATTATACTGGTATACAGTGATTTTGCTACTGAACAAAAACAAGTGTATCTAACTTGATTCGAGCTGATTTCAGATCTGAAGTCCGTTTTTATCTAGAACGTCACAATTTTATTATAATTACATTTTATCTTTTTACTTAATCTGGCATTTGACTTTTTCAAAAGAGAAGTCTTAATTCTAAGCATCTAGACTGAAGGAGTGGAATGCTACCGCAGTCGCGCTTTATAGAGACCGGAATAAGAAACAGTCTTCTTTTTATAGAGAAAGTAAATCCTTGCGTTTTTGTATTTATGTAAATTGCCTCATAAAAGAATTAGCGTATATACCCCTTGATTGGAGATATTTCATTGACTCATCCAAACTGAGCTTAAAATGTGTTTTGTTAAAAAATGGTAACAATAAATCATCACTCCCTATAGCTCACACTACTAGATTGAAGGAGACATGGGGATCCCTCTGCAAGTAATAGAGTACACAAAATTTCAGTGGCACATTTGTGGAGATTTAAAGTTATATCACTTCTACTTCGTCCACACAAGAAACATGTGCTTTTTGTATTTGTAGGAAAGCTGTGATGAAAGTAATCATTTCAAGATTGAACAATGACCTACAAGGATTGATACGACTATGGGGAAAAATATTGTGAAACATATGGCGCTTGATGACGCAGAGAAGATATTTCTTCCACCACTTCATATTAAACTGGGCCTCATAAAGTATTTTGTCCGTGGACTGAATAATGATGGCGATTGTTACAAGTATCTGAAGGAGAAGTTTGGGAGAATGAGGAGTGATGAAAAATTGAAGGAAGGAATTTTCATTGAACCAGAGATCCGACACTTGATGTGTGACACGACGTTCAGGAAAAAACTAAATGCTCTTCAACTCATTTGTACTTGCGGCAACAAGATTTCTAAGAAATTATAGAGCTCACAACTATGCTGAGCTAGTGTATAACATGCTTAGAGCTTTTCAGAATCTGGGTTATCATATGTCTTTAAGAACGCACTTTTTACATTCTCATCTTGAATTTTTTCCTGAAGTCTCGGGACTGTCAGTGATGATCTTGGTGAGGGGTTCCATCAGGTTATAACAACTATGGAATCCAGGTACCTGTGTCAATATGCCCCGAGTATGATGGGTGATTTCTTCTGATTTCTACAGCTATCAAATAAATTCCAACATCAGCGGAAAACCAAGGGACCTAAGTAATTTTAATAGATGTTTTATGTAAGTTTATATATTCCTATAAATTTATTTAAAGTAATATAATTTAACACTATCTATATATCACTTACTTACTTATTCACTTGATCTATCGAACCCGCAGTTCATGGCCGCGCGGACGTAAGCTCTCCATATATCCCTATCCTGAGCTAATGCTTTCCAATCATTCCCTCTATAATCTACTTCCCTCAACTCATAGTTAATGTTATCTTCCCCCCTCATTCTTGGTCTACCAACATGGCGTTTTCCCTCTGGCTATCTTACAGCAAGCTTCCATGCAAGTCTTTCATTCCCCATACGTGCAACATGTCATCCACATCGCAGTCTACGAGACTTAACTTTTCTTATTATATCTGGCTTCTTATAAAGACAATGTAGTTCATTGTTATGTAGTCTTCTCCATTCACCTGTCTGTTCATCTCTCTTTGGTCCAAATATTTTCCTAAGTACTTATTCTCAAATACTTGTAATCTCCGTTCCTCCCTTAAAGTAAGAGTCAATGTTTCGCAACCATATAATATAACTGGTAGAATAATAGTTTTATATATTTTCAGTTTAACGTTCTTTGAAAGGAGTTGGGACATCAAGATTCTCTGCAATGCATAATAGCACGCATTTCTAGAATTCAGCTTATGTTTAATTTGTTTGCGAATGTCATCCCTATTTGTGATTATTATTGTTCCTAGGTATTTGAATTCAGCCACTTCCTCATTTGTCATTGATTGTCCATTTCCATTATATAATGTATTTCTACCATATATTTAGTTTTATTGATATTTACTTCCAGTCCTAATTTTTTAGTGTTACTCAATAGTGTGAGCAAGTTGTCCTTTAGTATCTCCTCGCTATTGGCCAATAGTACTACAACATCAGCATAAACTAACAGCTTATTAATACCATTGAATTTTAAGCCTTCCTCATTCCCTAAAGATTTAATGGCTTGCTCTAATACAAAATTAAATAGTAGAGGAGATAGTGAATCTCCATGCTTCAACCCATTCTGGATTTCAAAAGTGTCCGAAAATTGTTTGCCTACACGCACCCTACTCTTTGTGCTATTTAGACACATTCGTATAAGTCTAACTAACTTTTTGGGAAATCCGAACTCCTTCAGGATACTGTATAACTTCTCCCTCTTAATTGAATAATTTGTGTTTTTTTAATCTACGTTAACATCAAAAAGGATCTTCTCCATAATGCATTCCCTAAAGCGACTTAAACATTTTCTTCCTACAACCCTTAAAAGAATTTTAATCCAAACTTTAGTGATGCCGCACTTTGACTACTGTGACGTTATACTAACTGACATAAGTGACGGATTGTCGGACATACTGCATGACATTTACATTGCTACATTTCTTGTATCTTTAACTGTTTATAATTAGTATAGTGTATATCTATATTTGTCAAATATTTATTTGTAATTGTGCTGGTTGAGTGGAAGAGAGGGCCTTATGGCCTTAACTCTGCCAGAATAAATAAAGTATTATTATTATTATTATTATTATTATTATTATTATTATTATTATTATTATTATTATTATAATTGATGTACAGTACCATTATATTCCCATTTCGTTTCTAAAATCTGTCTTATACTAAAAATCTGATCTCTTATAGACTTGTTTCTTCTAAATCCACATTGATGATCACATCAATGTAGGGAGTAAGTCTGCTTACAAATATATTTGTTACAATTTTGTGCGAACTTGTAAGTAATGAGATGCCCCTGTAGTTGTTGCAATCAGTTTTATTTCCTTTCTTATAAATTGGCAGGACAATTGATTCTTTCCATTCATCTGGAGACCTTCATTTTCCCAAATCATACTAAGCAACCAGCGTATCTTGTCCATTAATTGTTCTCCCCCTGATTTTATCAGTTCTGCTGGGATCTCATCTGAACCTGATGCTTTATACATCTTCAATTTTTCTATCGCCATGTCAACCTCGAATGCACTTGGTTCTGCGGCTAGCATTTCTGCTGTCTGCAAATTATCATCCTCAATGTCCTGTTCTGTATGTACACTTAATAGCTGATTAAGGTAACTTTTCCATCTATGTAATATACTCCTGGAATCTGCAATCACTTCCCTATTTTCATTCCCAATTACGTTAGTTCCAGCCTGAAACCTTTCTTAACTGTACTAATTCCCTGATATTCTCTAATGTTTCTATTTTTGCATTCATTTCAAGATGAATAATCTTCTCTCTCAAATATTCCCTCTTTTTATTATTTAGTAACTTGGTGGCTTCCCGTCTAATATTACCCAATTGCTCTAAATTTACCTCATTTGGCTCGTGTAACCATTTCATTTTTGCTAGCTTTCTTTTCTTTACAATGTCGGCGCATTCCTCATCAAAACATTTCCTGGTTTGCCTCTTTTTTAAACAAGCAATGCTTTCTGATGCTGACAAATTAATAGCATCTCTTATAGGCTCCCATTCTTTATTTATATATGAGATTCGTGTTCGTTTGCCACTTTGTCATCTGAAGATTGCAGTATTTCAAATCTATTAGCAATTTTGATATAGTATAACACTATAAATATAACAAGATAACCTCAATTTATATCACTGACATTAGGATAAATGACTATAACTAAATAACTATTTAATAGTAAGATTTCCTATTATTTTAAGAGTCCCATAATTTAAAAAACCCTGACGTGCTGGGATAATTCTGATTACAGATCTGGAATCAGTGCATCGCTTTCAGTATCAAATCAGCCAGAATTGCCTCGGTAACATAAAAGTATTTTTTTTGTAGACCAGTGTTATTTCTCGCTAATTAGGCATTATTCCAATTCTTAATTAAGGTATGAAACCATCCCATAACTTTCGATCCTCTTATTGCATTTGAATACGGAACTGAAGTATCAAATCTAAAACAAATAACAACTTATAACTCAATATATATCTCGTCGCAGACACTGGATTTACCATCTCTAATTTCTTGGCTGTTAATTCACATCTAAACATAAATGTTTATATTTTAATTTTGACATTTCTATTATGTGTGTATAAATAATGCTTTGCTTATGGAAACTACAGGATCAATGACACACTAGTGCCTATTCTCAGCCAACTGAAACCAATTCACAGCTCTCATGTCCAGTTCCTATATTATCTCACACATACACCTACGTCTTCCTTATGTTGAAATCTTTCCACTGTCGCCAATTAGAATTACATTATCTAATAAGCTTGGTAATAATCGTATTAGAACAAGATTATACGTTTTCATGAAGTCTTTTCATGATAGAATATGGAGTATTATCTGCCCCATTGTTTAATTAAATCGCCGCGATATATTGACCGTGCAAATATAGCACAATTATTAGTGTTTTAATTGGAGACTGCAATGAAAGGTGGGACGAAATAAATACTGTCTTCATTTAATATAATTGAATTTAATTATTAAGCATAAAAGCTTAAATGATTTTATGGTTAATCCTCTAATTGTGAAGTTTCCTTTATTCTCCGCCTACTACAAATATTGCTAATAAATAGTGCATATATCGGCTTGAATCATTTGATTCAAATATATTGTCAAGTATTTTCCAGATATGAAATAAAAATAGTCCTATATTACTTCACTTACATGTAAGAACTTATTTCACGCCTGACATGAATGACTCATTCTCCTATTGGCTGATTCGTGGAAAGCGGTTAGACTGCTGTGAAGGTCTTCTAGCATCTGATTGCGAGAGTGAATAAAAGGGATGATTAAAGTTTAGAAGTGGCAGAACGTTTTAGACTTCTGATATTTACACTAGTGAGACATTTTGAAAAGTGAGTAATATTTTTCACAGCAATAATTTAATTAACATATAAATAAAAACAATTATTAAAACGTACATAATTTTCACTTGAAACTTGGTTACTTTCTATATATTTTAATTACCGATCATGACCAAAGAGAGATGAACAGACAGGTGAATGGAGAAGACTACATAACAATGAACTACATGGTCTTTATAGGAAGCCAGATATAATAAGAACAGTTAAGTCTCGTAGACTGCGACGGGCAGGACATGTTACACGTATGTGGAATGAAAGGCGCATGGAAGGTTTTTGTAGGAAAGTCAGAGGGAAAACGCCCAGTTGGTAGACCAAGAATGAGTTGGGAGAATAACATTAACTATGATTTGAGGGAAGTAGATTATACAGGGAATGATTGGAAAGTATTAGCTCAGGATAGGGATGTATGGAGAGCGTATGTCCGCGCGGCCATGAACCTACGGGTTGGATAGTGCCAGTGAGTAAGTAAGTAAGTATTATTAAGTTTACTGCTAGGGTAATTTAGATAATGTAACATTGATTGTACGCGTATAGATATTTTTGTTCACTTAGTAGTTCTTGTCAATTAAATTCATCTTCAGCTCATACTGAAGCATTTCAGTTTTAAAACATACAGAATTTGGAATAGAGATTTTACCATACAAGTAGCCTTATGTAAAAATAATTGTTCATACGTGTTAAATTTAGACTAAACTTTTAACACAAAAAATATTTCGTGCGTTTATTTCCTGCATAAATATTTCTAGCATTCGCTTTTTTAAAAATGAAGACACGGTTTATACTGACTATTTAACTCATGCCCCAAATGGGAGTCAATGACCAATCACATTTCAATGATTTCTGTTTTACAACCAATCACAGTCGTGTTTCGCCAAATATTTATCAATATTAAATTTACCATATTAAAGAAAGCTCCTCATTTTTAATATTCTGAACAGGTCTGACCATTATTTTGCAGTGACTGACCCAGATAAGAAATACGGCTACCAGATGCTATATATATTGCATGGATGTCAACACACAGAGTTTGCAGGAGTTAATATGAAAACATTTGTAGCAATTGGTTATACCACCAAAAACAGAAACCACTGTTTTCACTTTTTTAAATGTATTTTTTCCCAGGTAATAATCCAGAAAAATATAATTGTCCTATTTACATCGTACGACATCAGATATGAATTAATATACAGTTTCATGTGTTTCATTTTTTCTCCACTAGAGAGCATTCTTACAATATTGCGTTCCTTTGGCAATAAATAGTATGATCTGGTTGCAGTGATATACAAAAGAAGCAGATGAATCGTACCAATCGTTTCTCATTTGTTTTCAAACCACCGTTTACATTAAAAATATAAATATTTTAAAATAACTATATTTAAATAATGATTTGTGAGTCAACAGCTTAATTTTATTCGTTAAATAGTCCTAACAAATGCCACTCTTGATTTCCAAATTCTCTAGATAAATTCACTCCTCACTTGGTGAGCCGTGAATTTATCGATAATTTGGAAATCACTCGTGGCATTACTTATGAAAATTTATGAACCATTCTAGGAAAATATATGATAACCCTGTACTTAAATATCACATTTCTGTTCATATTTGCATAAATATTTACATTTACTTTCTAATAAAAGTACGTGATAGATTTTCAGTCTGTTGTTCATTCAACAATTAATAATTTGCATATGTCGCTGAGTAGATTGCAGCAGGAGTAGAACAGGAATAAATAAAAGTATCTTGTCCCCCCGGGATGAAATTCGGGCCTTCAGTACACAGGCAGATCTCTTGGCTCCTGAGCTACCCTGGTGAAAAATTTTGAAAATTGATAATATTATAATTTAGAACATTGAAACTAATATTATGAATAAACAAAAAAAGATATATGTATATAATATCGTGGCGACTTACATTGGTCATGTTTTTCAAACTCTCAATATATCAGATAAATTGTATTAAAGCAAGGAAAATATTTAATAGGAATACTCTCTTATCTTCATCTTCATTATCATAATCAGAACAACATCCCAAGTTGTGTCTCGCCTGCTCGCAGGAAAAGTCTCATTTCTGTGTATAAATGTCGCCAAGCTTCTGTACATCTTCAACATCTCCATCCAACTATCTAAACATTGGTCTTCCAGTTGACATCTTGCCATCCTGCTTTGATTGCATCACCCTCTTAGGTTTCCCGTTTATACCCATTCTTTGCACATGCTCAATTCCACTCAATATACTTGTTTTTATTGAGAGTACATTATCTGGTGATTTGTAACACTGGTACAGTCTTGAACCTTATCCAATTCTCAAACCATTTTCCTTTCAAAAGTTACAAGTTTCATTATATCCAGTTGTGACAATGTCCAGGTTCCATAACCGAACATATGTACACCCTTAGACAAAAAAAGCAGTCATCTGCAGATTCTATCAATCGATCGGGGAACTTCGTGAGCGCTTGCAGAAGCCGTATTCACATCAACACGTTTTCAGTAATTGTACCGGGTTGTTCGCTAGTTAACGCAGTGCACATTCAAGCAACATGTAAGAGAGAGAGCTGGTCTTAGTGTGTTTCCGTGGTCGAGAGGTTTAACAGACATCATCTGCGTTCGTAATCTCACGGTTTCGATTCCCGTTCTACATTTTTTAAAACTGAATATTAGAATAGCATTTCGCCTGTAATATGATTTCATATTATAGTTTTATATTTGAGTTTTATGGCTTTAATGCACACGAAAAACACACAAAAATATAAATTAAAACCTTCTACCAATAAATAAATGAGGAAAGAAAATAATGTCTTCTAAAATGAAAACTTTAACAAAAACAAAATCAATATAGTGTTTGTGAATCCTCAGCATCTATTACCTCTCTCAATCTCCAGGCCATTGAGATTGCCTTGTGCCTATGTCCTTGTGTGTGCGCTGAGCCATGGTAAAACTAGATATGATTCATTATATGTGAACTTGCTAGAGGCTGTTGCTTTTGCGCAGACGTCTGCGCATCACAGTCTCTTGAACGCAATACATTGAACATACCTAGAACAAATCCTGAATGTGGTAAATATAATTGTTACAATAACGACATTAATATTGATTTAATTCAAATGTCAAAATAAAAGCTTGTATTTAATTCGTAAAACATTTTAATACAAATATCACGAAATAAACTGCATAACTGAGGACGCGAACCTGTGACCTTCATTAAAAAAAACAGTAACTACATGCTTTACCGCTGAACTCACAGGACACGGAGGAGTGTCTTCAGTTCATGCAACATAACAAAGTAGCTCAGGGACTGCACAGTTATGACAAGTTTCCTAGTTTGAACCCAGCGCTGCGCCGAGTAGGACTTGGAAGAATTGTGCGTTCAAGAGATTACTTTTTGTTTTGTCTAAGGGTGTATACTCTTTTAAAATTAAAATATAAAATTATGGAATTTTCACCTGAAAGGTCCGTCTCTTCAACTTAATTAATTATTTAACTGTAGCGCTTACGGGACTTGTCCCGTCATCGGCAGGATTCAAAACTGGTGTTTCACTGAAGATCTGGTAGAGGGGGTTACATGTATTGGGTTCGTTTTCGTTTATCAGATTGTCGTTGTTGTGGGCTGCTTTAATGATTTCAATCTCTTCGAGTACGTTTACCTTCGCTGGATTATTTTCTTTGTACATTACTGTTAGAACAACAAGAGGAAAACATTCAATCTGAGGTAAGTGCCATTATACAGGCAGTTTAATAATGATAAGAATACATGCGTGTTCGTGTGATTAGCTTACGAGGTGTTCTTGAAAGAAAGGAAAATGGTACATTGTTCCGTATTGGATCGGTGGTTTGGCCCTGTATTGGACCACTTACTAGTTGTGGTCCAATTTAAGAATATGAGATATAAATTCAATTCTATACCTTTTGGGGAATTAAATTATTCTTATGAATATTCAGTTATAATATTGATTTCCATATTCATAACCGGGAAGCCTTGGCTTGCGATTAGATAAGAGGATAGGGAACTATGAATAATCCGCAACTGGGACCAACGACCACACTAGAAGCTGCAAACATGGGAGGCCACAACGGCAGAACACGGCGGAGATAGAAATATCCGAATAGCGAAAATGGTTGAAGTAGCTACCCAACCACTCGGGATGAAATAAGAGACTCAGCTCGAGGAAACAATAGTGAAGTTTTTAACGGCAGAAAGCGCAAGAGGCAACCCTCCTTGTGAGAATAAAACACAAGGAAGCAAGTCCAAAGGCTTTAAGGAGGCAGCCCCTCCAAAAGACTAACCAGCAGAACGTTAGTAACGTACTCAGGGTATATTTAAAAATACTTACAAACTCTAAAAGATATAGCCGGACTGTGTCTTACAGTCTTACTGTCTTACAGTGAGGAAAAACCCCGATAAAACCCTCCGACCGGGCACGCTTAGTGACAAGGCAGCACGCTACCTCGAGACCACAGTGGTGGACCATTATCGGTTGATTAATATCTTTGACATCGCCCGATTCATAATAGCCAATTTTGTCGGTCCATTCAATCACCTGGTTGTAGATGTTTATCCTTCATATATAAACATATTTCCTGACTCCAGGAGGTTTTAGGTCTTCGTCTTCCTTCAGGTTTTCATTCGAAAACAGATTTTGGTAGTCGATACTCTTCCATTCGCAGATATAAATAAAAACTAAATAAGTTAAATTATATAAGAGGAACACTAAAAAGAACTTTGTAAAATAGAGCCAGATAGAACCCTATAATAAAATTATATAAAGCAATGGCAGTTCCTATAATTAATTACGGATCCGAAACATGTACAGTGACAACACAACAGTCCGCCAAAATACAAGCTTATAAAATGAAATTCTTCAGACCAATAGCAGGAAACAAATAATGGACAAAAAACACAACACACAAATAAGACAAGAACTAAAAGTGGAGGAATTAAACACAACAATAGTGAAATGTCCACCGCTGTGGTCACAAGGTAGCATGCTGCCTTGTCACGCAGCGGTCCCGGGTTCGATTCCCGGTCGGGACAGGCTCCTGGATGAGGTTTATCTCGGGGTTTTTCCTCACCTGTAAAACAAATGTCAGGAACCTTAGGGCCCAACCGTCCACGAAAATCATCCGTCCATCACCAACATCCTGATTAATATCATCATCTTTCACCGGTGTGGAAAGCAACGGAAAGTTACCACACCTATAATTCCGTAGTAAAGCTGCAACGCATAGAATAAAAATGCTATGATTGCAGCGAAAGACCTGCCCTCGGGCAAAATTACTATGAATGGAATAGTGAAATACAGAACAAACAGGAAAGAACACTTAGCAAGGATGACTGAGAATAGAATACCAAAAACAGCGTACAATTATTCGCCACGAGAAAGAGGAAACTTGGGACGACCGACGAAAAGATGGAAAGAGCAGCAATTTGGAGCCGGAACAGGCTAGTAAGTAGGTCTAAACCGTGACGAACAAGAAGAAGAATAATCAAGGGTATTTAAAAAATTATGGGATATGTTAAAATAGATAAAAATTCGAGAAAACCATTTAATAGAATATAATGGATTTATTTGAAGATGCAGACATATAACGAGAAATAAGAACCGAATAAACGATGTACACTGTTATAGATAAAATTCAAGATCTAACTAGCTCCAACTAGATGGAAGCTGGTCCATGTTGATGACTTAGAAGAAGAAGACATAATTATAACTTTAATTAAAACACGAGGAATGATTTTAATTTGTCGTGCAAATGAAATGAATGCGGACTGAATGGTAAAACATATATTTTTCACTAATCTTCAAGCAACTACACATAGACTGAGATCCAAATAGATGGTGGGATTCTGTAAATAATGGAAAAAAGAAGAAGAAGGAAATGATCTTGTTTAATGAAGATGATAAGTGTTGGCTCCAGGTTCAGAAAACAATTATAATAATTGGATATTGAAAACGAAATTGTAGAACATCCTCAAACTGTTGAAGAGGTTGAATATGCAATTAATAGATTAAAGAATAATAAAGCACCAGGAAGGGGTCTGATACAGGCAGAATTAATTAAACCAAACAGGGACAAAGTATGTAGACTATATAAACTATTCCTTAAAATATGGAAAGTGGAGAGTCTACCAGAAGATTGGAATTTGAGCCCTTTACTAAAGAAAGGTTATAGGGGAATCAGCCTTTTGTATATTGCTTATAAAGTTTCTGGAACATCTTATTTTAAAGGTTGGTACCGTATGGTGATTATTAATGTGATTTCCGGTAGGGATGGTCCACAGTCGATCAAATCCATAACCTTCGCAAGAATGCTTGAAAAATGCAATGAATATGGAAACTTAAATTATATAAAACAATGGCTGTTCCTTTGTTGTTGTATGGAAGTGAAAATTGGATAATGAAATCAAGGGATAAAAGCAGGATACAGACTGCGGAAATGTTGTTTTTACGTAATGTGAAAGGACGCACAAGAGCGGATAGAATAAGGAATGAAACTATACGAGAAGAATTAAATATATATAAAATTGAAGATAAAATCAGCGAAAATAATAAGAAATGGACAGAACACTTAATGAGAAGGAACAACGAAAGAATACCAAAAAGAACCTTCCTGTATAATCCCAGAGAAACAAGAGATGTTGGCCGACCACGTAGAAGATGGACTCCACTTTTAACTTCGCCGGAACAGGCTGCATAGCCTAAACATTGTAGTAGAAGAAGAAGAAGAATATGGAATAGAAACACTCGAACGTTTCATAGAATTTAAGGTGACATATGATAGCGTAGACATGACGCAATTATTTGCAGCGATGCTATAATTTAAATATACTTAGCAAATTTATTGTACTGGTTAAAGTAACAATGAATAATACTAAATGTCAGATTAAGATTAATAATGCATTAACTGAGTCTACTCATGTAAAGAACGGGGTACGACAAGGAGATTCTCTTGCGTGTCTACTTTTTAATATTGTCCATGTACAAGTGATAAGAGACGTAGGTTTTTATATAAAGGGAACCATTTTTCATAAATCTGTACAAATTCTTGCATATTCCGATGATATAGATATAATACGGAGAAGTCAATTAGCCTAAAGGATGCATTTATTAGCCTGAAGAAGGCAGCGAAAAGAATTAATTTTAAAATTAATGAGACCAAGAAAAAATATATGTCGGTGATTAAACGTAAATGTGAAGCTTACATCATCCAATTTGGAGGTTGGCGCATATAAATTTGAACTAGTTGATAGCGTTATATATCTTGGATCAGAGGTAAATTGTAGAAATGACAATTCGACTGAAATTCATCTACGCGTCATGGCTGCAAACAATTTTTTTTTTTTTTTGGACTTAGGAAGATTTTTAGATCTCAGTTTATATCTAGAAAGACATAAGCACTCATGTATGAGGTTCTCCTCAGACCAGTGTTAACATATGCATCAGAAACGTGGACCATATTTAAATCTGATGAGTAATTATTAGGGCACTTTGAAGGGAAGATACTCAGACCTATATCTGGTGTCGTGAAAGAAAATGTTAATGTATGGAGAAACAGATACAATAATGATTTGTGTAAACTATATCATCAGCCGGATATTCTGAATTTTGTTGAAATTAATAGATTGGCCTGGGCTGGACATATTTTTCATATGGGCCTAGACAGAAAAATGATTTTAAAAAGAATTTAAAATGAGCATCCTCTATTGGCCAGTAAAGTTGGAAGACATAAATTAAGATGGGAGGATAGTATATATAATATGTTAAAAATAAAAAAAAACTGGGAGAATGAAGCTCAGGACAAGGAAGTCTGGCATGAACGACTGAAGGCAGCCAAGGCCCACGTGTAGCTGTCGAGCCTTTGATGATGATAGATATTTCATCATCATCATCATAGTACATTCACGAATTTAGGCCATTTGTTGACCTGTTTCGGCCTCAAGAGAAACACCATCCAGAAGTCTTTTGAATGGACGTCCTGGTCTTTTTCTTCCTGCAGGTTGATATCTTAACATTTGTTTGGGTAAGATCGACATTTATTCTTAGAGGATATCGAGTAGAAGTAAATATGCTGCCTGGGAGTAAACAATTATAGGCATAACATATAAAGAAATAATATTGATGTCATTATCTTAGCAAGGTAGAAAATAATAGCAATGCTCTCTCTTCCAGTACACACCACACATCTCCTACAGCCCTTGAATATGACCTTCGTTAAGCCTCGTTTTAAGTACTCCAACACTGCTTGTGATACTTTGATGCGTGAACATTCAATGAAATATGTTACTCAATTTCAAATTAATAATTTGCTAGAAAATTCCTACACACAAGCTGCAACTCTGGTCAATGTAATAAATGGTTGCACAACAACTGGTATTTGGCCAGATAACAGAAATATATTTGAAGATAACGACTTTTCTGCAGCAAATCTGGAGGGTTCTGACCAAGACAGTGCTTTTCATGAAAATAAGATGACTAAAATCTCTTTAGCAGTAGCTCTTGATCCACCACCAAAAACAACGCTTCCACCAAAAGGCAAAAGGAGATCACTACTATTTCCGCAGAAACAGACCTAGAGCTTGAACTCTCACATACTCCTCAGTATAGTACTCCTTATCAAGACAAGAGAATTACCCTATCTAAAAACTATGTTAAAGTGTAAATCATATCACCAATGCCTAAAAGAACTGAAAGCAGAAAAAAGACTACTGATTCAACAACTTTGACCTCCTCACTATAAAAATAAACTAGATAAGGCCACAGAAACAGGTTTGACAATTCAGGGAATATCAAAGAATTGTCAAGGTACCTGGTTTTGCAATCTGCGTCTAATGTATGATATGAGAGACATGATTCAATATATGAAGTGTAAGGAGTGGGCTCACCAAGATTGTGCAACAGTGGGACCTAAGAGAAATAAGTATAATTGTGATGGTGTAATTAATATCCTATAGGTTATTTATCTTTCATCTGTTGTTTCAACCCTGGTCCAATCTAGGAAGCTTATGGTCCAATATAGGAAAATGTATTGTTTTATTGAACCATTGCAGACATTTAAGAAAATGTAATTTGTGTTCGTATTTACAGAATAAATTAAAAATTATGTTCATGAATCAATAGCTAATGAATGCGCTCTTAAGAAAGACTCGTTTTTTAATTCATTTTCCATCTCATTTCCTATCCATGGCGTAATTTGCTTAGGAGATCCACCTATAGGCGGTCGTATCCTAAGTCTGTCCAATTAAGTAAAATAGATTGTTCTAATTTTTTTTCAGTAATGAAATTTGTTACATACTAATATGTATGAAGTGCACTATAAAAACAAACATTTACCTAGTAGTGGTTTCATTACATGTATGGTATTTTAATTTTATATGAAGACAGGTTGGAACGTTTGCTAATCAAATGTAAGAATAATCTGGAGAAAACGAAGCGAACTCTGGACATGTATTACACAGTGAGGACAATTGCTCCAGAACTTAGACAAACTGGAACACCAACACAGAATGGTTTCAGACCATCAGTAAACTCATGTTAGTTCATTCTTAGCATGCTCCACTAATCAAACGCGTAATCAATAACTTCACACACACACACACACACACTCACACTCACACACACACACACACACACACATATATATATATATATATATATAGCTACAGAACTAACTGGAACATTTATGCAATATAATTTCATCCATTTGTAAACTCAACTAGATCTAAATTAATTAATTCCATGTTCCCCTATTTAATATTTTAATCAGACGTAAGAACAATCTGGAGGAAATAAAGTGAACCATCGAAAAATAAACATTTTGCTGTGATGAGTAAAATATTGCTCTAGAACTTTTAAAAAACTGTAACTATACATTCCAATAGACCGTGACTATGTGAATAATGTGGTGGTTAACGTTAGTATGTTAGATTAACGATATCCGACGTAACTTCAAGACCATGAATATTTTCATACAATGTAAAGAAAGGATTAATACATATTTTTGCACGAGAGTACTTTCTGTCGTACTTACAGCAATAGCAGTAAGGATTGAAAGTTCAATTTCCTATATTTCGGGGTTGCCAACCTATAAATAACTATATAACTATAATGTAATATTACAAATTACCTAGCTAGGCCGGAAACAAAAAATACTGTCCTGTATGTATACTATGTACAATGTATATACAAAAATATATCCAAAGGATAGTGTTAATGTACATTATACGAAACAAATCACTGCATTTTAAATGAACTGAACTTTTTTGAAACAATATTGAAAGTTTACTTAACTGGAGACATTGATGTTTCACTCCTCAGCACGAATTAAGCAACCATATTTTTTTTCACTTACAGTAAAATAATTTTCTTCCAACTACGTTCTGGATGAAATATAAGTCTTTTTTCATATTTTGATTTAGATTTCTCTGCTACTAAATAACCCCAACTTTCGACGCTTTTCCAGTTTCGTCATTTTGATTATCATCATTCATATTGCCGCCATTTTATACTTGATTGGTGTCAAATAATAATAATAATAATAATAATAATAATAATAATAATAATAATAATAATAATAGGAAATATTCGTGGATTAGTCTTTACTGTAGTCTGTGATAGTTCTTTTCGCATATGTTATGAAGTGGTATTTCCTACATCTTTGTCCACATAACACACACTTGCATTCTTCAGTCGGCTCGCGTAATTTCTTGTTCAGACATATTTTAAAAAAATAATATAAAATTATAGAATATTCACCTGAAAGGTCCGTCTCCTCAACTTAATTATTCTATAATTTTATATTAATTTTGAATAAACCTCAACGGAACACATCATGAATCTTATAAAAGTTGACAGACATATTTTGTTATGAAACCCATGTACTGCGAGTCGTGTTGTGACGTGTCTCTGGGGGTTGCACTCTCTGGTTCATCTGTCGTCCAGCATGACGATTGTGGTATAGAAATCCATGTCTATTTCCTTCTTCTTCCTATTTCTGATTCTTATTAATTTCTGGTATGGTTCTGTGGATTGTAGATAGAGTTGTGTTCTTATCTCCTCTATGAAGTAGGTCTTTCTCATGAGTTCGTAAGCAAAATGAGATGGCACTGTTTTTCCTATTCTCAGGATCTGTTTCATGAACATTGCTTTGACTTTTTATATTCTTATCAGATCTCCGATCTTACGTTTCCCCAAATTATCTCTATCCCATATGTTATAACTGGTGCCACTGTCGTTTTGAATAATTGCATTGTTGTACCTGTCGATAAGTTGGCCAGATTCGGGATATTGTATGATGTTCGGATGGCTGCCGCTGCTCTTTCTTGGATGTGTATTCCGAATGACGTTGCTCTTGTCTGTAGCTTAATTCCTACATATTTGTATTTTCCCACTTTTTTAGTGGTTGATTGAGTAGTGTTATGTTTTCTTTTGGTGTTGACTTTCCCCCTTTTCTAAATGTTATCTGGACTGTTTTCTCTTTATTTATCTGCACGTTGTTCTCCTGTGCCCAGATCTCTAATCTTTTTATTGATTTTTGTATGTCCTCCTCTTCTGTTGCTCCTATCACCATATCGTCTGCATATAAGATTAATTTTGCTTTTGAGTTTCCTCGATTATGGTGATCACGTCTGTTGTAAAGATGTTAACCAGTGTCGGGCTCATGGGGTCTCCTTGCAAAACTCCGTTCGTCTGTACGACATCTTCCGAAATTTCAACATTGTTTATGTTCAGTGAAACATTTAGCATATATGTATATTGGCTAGACTGCTAATGTCCGTCAGTTGTTTATAATGAACCAAATATATCCAAAAAAGTTATTACTTCACTGCTATTTATTAATTTGAAAACACCATCGCGCAAAAATATAATATACAACACACTTTGTGAAGTATTTTACAGAATCTCAGAAATTAAAAATCTCGCCATCGCTTGGTTTTTAACAATTTCCTCACTTCTGTGATCTCCGATCTAGTTGAATTTTAGATTCGTCCGAGAAATTGTTAAATGTAAAGTTATAGTCCGTTAAATATTGGACTTTGAGAATATTTCAATCAAGCACGTGGACCTCTAATCGCTTCATCAACTCCACTCATTTATAAAACTTGATAATTGTAGAAACAAAAGTGTATCTTTTCGTGAATAAACAATTTGTTTTTCTTGGATTCGTAATAAAAATTGAGTGTAAAATTGAACGTTGTTTCTTTTGCTTGTAAAAAAGGTCATAACCCTGAGATTGCTTGCCTACCGCTGAGAGCCGCTACAAAACACAGAAACTGAAAGGCAGATAAATATGAAACTATCGACATTTCAAATGATATGCGGAAATATGCATAAAACGTTAAATAACAAAACAAGAAGGATACTAGATTGATATTTTAAAAAAAAAAACATTGGCAGTTCCTGCATTACTTTATTGGAGTGAAACTTGGGTAATGACCGAAAAAATTACAAAGAATACAAGGCGTAGAAATCAACTTCCTTAGAAAAACAATAAGCTGCACAAGATTGGATCGGATAAAGGATGAACAGATTTAATATATTTCCACTGAATGATAAAATCAAAGAACATAGAGATAAATGGTTTAAACATGTAGAGAGAATGAATGATTCAAGATACCAAATGTAGCATTTAACTACAAGCCAAGAGGATCGAGGAATGTGGGAAGGCCAGTGAAAAGATGGAAAGAATAACTTGAGGTGTAACTGTCAATTTGCCAGACCTTATACGAGATTCATTATATCCTAACGTGTAAACGATTTATTTCAGGTAAGATATGATTATTTTGAATGATGTTGATCAAAATAATGTGTTGATATTGTTGGATCGCGAAAAAAAACTGTATCCACTGGTCTTCGATTATTTAAACTTCTATAAATTAAAAGCAGGCAATAAATAAATTAAAGAAGTGATATAATGATAATAAAAATGTTGTTGGACATATTACATTTTTTAGAATGTGATTAAAACAACTATTAAATGTACATAATTGAATCTTCAATAAGTTGGAAGACTGAGTTTAAAACTAACAAACTAAATCATTGGAACTATCATGGCCGCGCGAATAAATGTCTCCATACATCCCCATTGTGAGATAATTTTCAAATCATTCCCTGTATAATTTACCTCCCTGAAATCATGGTTAATGTTATTCCCCCACTTCATTCTTAGTCTACTTACTGAGAGATTTCCCACTAGTTTTCCTATAAGGATTATTTATGGTCCTCTTTCATATCCCATTCGTGCCACATATCTTGCCCATCACAGTGTACGAGACTTAATTACTCTTATTATCTTGCTTCCTGTAAAGGTAATGTAGCTCACCATTTAATAGTCTTCTCTATTCACCTGTCTTTTGTTTGGTTAACTTTTTATTTATTTCCTGAATCCTTTGTTCATACCGTTTTTGTTTTCTTCTTTTATTTTTTACCGTGTTTCTTATTTCCACATATAAACAATAGGAAGAAGGAACATGAAGGCAGCGACAGCTAGAAAAAAAGAAGTTGTTGAAACACTTGTAACTTCGTTAAGTATGATGTACATGCGTAAAGCTCTTATGGATTTTGAAAATGCATTTTGTTTAAATAAATTGGGAAAGCGCAGAAATAAATCTCTTAGCTTAATGGCCGCGAGGACATAATCTCTCCATATATCCCTATCCTGAGCCAAAGTTTTAACAATCATCCCCTGTACAATCTACTTCCCTCAAATCATAGTTAATGTTATTCTCCCACCTCATTCTTGGTCTACCAACTGGGCGTTTTCCCTCTTATTTTCCTACAAGAATCTTCCATGCACGTCTCTCATTCCCCATTCGTGCTACATGTCCTGCCCATCTCAGTCTACGAGATTTAACTGTTCTCATTATATCTGGCTTCCTATAAAGACCATGCAATTCACTGTTATGCAGTCTTCTCCATTCACCTGTCAGTTCATCTCTGTTTGGTCCAAAAATTTTCGTAAGAACTTTATTCTCAAAAAATAATTTTACCATCAAAAGCGTGGAGTGCTCTATATCAATTAATATATTTGATAATGTACAGATATTGGTAAACGTAAAGTCTCTAACAAGAAAAACCCATAAAAAGAGCACTCCACACTTTTGATGATAATTTTTTTCTAGAAAATTATAGTTTTATTCTATATGTGTTGGAGATGTTTTTTTTTTGTTGAGCACTTTAGTTTTATCCCAAGCGTGTTGGAAATTAAAATTATTTTTCATTTTAGTTCGGTTTTCTAATAAAGTATGTTGTTTTAGTTTTTTAAATATTATTTATATTTTATTTTCTAGTTTGGTTTTCCAATAAAGCGTGTTGTTTTAGTTTTTTAAACAATTATTTATGTTTTAAATTTTAGTTTAATGGATTGTAATAAACCGGAATCTCATGAACATTTAATTGCTTAATACTCTTCTAGAAAAAATCATCCGGCCGGATTTGAACCAGCGACCTATGGATTACTGAAATTATATACCACTAGAATCCACCGCTCTACCAACTGAGCTCTCACAACGATTGACTAACAGTCGATAAGTTCGCATCCTATTATACCGGTTTTTATTTCTTTGATTTTCTGATGATTCTGGCGAGGAATTAAAAAAAATGAAATTATTTTATTGCCATGGGTACTTTACAAGTATACAAAGATTTGAAGTCGATCCAATGTTTCTAAGTAGGTGAAAATCGTGTTCGTAGATTCCGTTACATAGACAGATACAGGTCAAGCTAATATAAAGCGTGTAATAACTGTAATTTAACTTATGTATCAAGTTTTCATTATTTGATTATTTGCAGCGTTTTTAAGTGCGTGAAATCTGAACAAAAATTTAGAAAACCAACATAAGTGTATTTTATGTAGCCTATATAGGCCTATATATATATATATATATATATATATATATATATATCATTTTTTTACACTGGCTTTCGGGATAACGTCGTTGCCTTGGACGCAGTGAATCTGTTCTTTTTTTTATCTCCGGTGGAACACGTTTCCTGGGCGAGGTTTGTTGGGGAGTTTTCCTAACCATTAATAAAAATTTCGGAAACCTTTGAGGCCGCAAGAATGTTGGAACTCCATCTGGCGATCTTCGTCATATTCAATTTGTTTAAAAATCATAATTACAAAGAAATAAACGTTATCTCAGTCAAAACATAAATTTATTGTGTCGACGTTTCAATCTCCTTATGTGAGATCACTTTCAAGACATGGTTGCTTAGTATGAATTTATGCGCGAATGGAGTGTCTTGACTTAGATACCCATGTTGTCGCGGAGGAGGTCCTGACATTGAACTTTTCTTTCACCCGGGGTAGGCCCTCCATGTCTTTATGTGATCTAAACATATGTATATCATCCAGAGTTTAATTTCCTCTTCATACAGGTCATGTCCCTACAAAGCCCGGGATGCTTGAGGCATTTTAAATTATCTTTAAAGAGTGAGGTTAATCTAACGAAAATAAAGAAAATTTAAAGTAATTTAAAATTGCATGTTTCAGTAAAAGCTCCTTATTCTCGGTTCTTTTATGCGCGGTTTCATTATTCGGGGGTTAAAAAATTGCAACACAGTTAATGTATTCGCGGCTAAAATTTGCTTTATTCACGGATCCATTCGGCATATTAGAAGAATTAGTGTTTTTTATTAACCATCAGCAGTTTTTTTTCTGCAGGCACGTGCCAAGGCGGTTTTCACAAATAATAATTCAAACTAAATGGACAAATAATATCAAAACAAAACGAACCTTATTTTCAGTAACCCTCAAGTACATTGTTAAAAGCTGTTGTCGTACTTCACGTACCTATGTGTATTTTGATAAATGCCTCCATCGCCTCGATCGGTATATTATTGTTTCAACTTCTCAGTCTTTGCAATTATTTTAATTGAATAACACGTGTCTCTTGTGCTATGTTCCTAGTTTTTAATGACGAGTAAGTGGAAAGAAAAATTAGTACCGAAGAGAAAAAAACGTGTTGCCGCTTAAAGTAAAAATAGAAATGATTTTGACCGCTTATACGCGTTGGCGAGTCATTTGCGTCTATATCACGCTGTTTCAATGTTATTGAATCAAGAAATCCGAAGACAAAATAAGGAATTGTATCGCACAATGCATAGTTTAATATCAATCTTAATTGAAAGACCTTTTAAAAGCGGCAAAACAGGAAAACCATACTAAGTTATTTAAGTCCTTGCCTAAATCTCACAGTAATAACACAGCAACAAAAATTAACTTTTCTTTTGTCTCAGCATGAAAAATATGTGATTCTGATAGTATTGTTCTCCTGAATTGAAATATGCTATCAGTTTTTCTCCATCTCGCAAGGTTTTCGAGAGATAGGCATTTATAATTTCAAGCACTTTCATATTTCCTACATTCGTAACTACACAATATTCGAACATTCGGGCTCACCTAGAAAGTAAGGAATGACGATTTTCTGCTATATTTCGCCTGTGGAGCATCACTCTTGATGGTCCAACATCAATCGGCCAGCGTATTAGGATTCCATTTGCCTTGATATCTCTTTTCCATAGCTGAAATCCCCTGATGAAAATGTTCGCCGTTTTATTTTACAATGGACAAATGGACGAAAAAAAGTTTATTAAAAATATTTATTGAAATCCATTAATTAAAATTGAAATAAAAAACTGTGGGTGATGAAGAAATTCCGAATACATATTTCAAAACAGGATAAAGAACTGTATTAAGTACAACTATTGGTACTCACGAGACAAAAATCATGTTGACCAATGTAATTAATATAAAGTGTTCAAAATATCTCATTAATATTGATTTTAGTTTGATAATTTTTATTTTATTCTGTTAGCTTGTAACGTATCCCCTATATACCCATACAAATTACCATTCAATATTCGCGGTTTCTGTGTTCGCTGCATATTTGCGGAACTGTCCCCCGCGAATAAGGAGCTTTTACTGTATGCCACTATAATATGTTCCACAATATTTGAAATATTAATACAGATGATAGAAAACCTTAATATACTGTTGATATTTTGCATTATCGTCCAATTATCAGGACAAACGTAGAGTAAAGTAAAGAGAAAGGAAAATACATAATACATATGCTTTTGTAGACACCCGTTATTAATATGCAGGGTATAACACAAAGGTGCGGCCAAACATTCAGAAAACACTTCTCACACACACACACACGCACATACACAGGAAGAAAAAATGTTATATGGACAAGTGTCCAGAAATATTTTATTTCCTTATTACAGCTCATGTTATTACTTCTCTTCATAAATCGTATTAATCATTAACATTTCTTATCAAATGTTCAAAATATCCCATATTTTGTTTCATTAGAATGTACACACAGCAAAAAAAAAATTATTTCACGTTACAACGCCCGGTTCACACGAGTAAACTAAGTGCACAGTACAGCTACAATACGTTTACCTTCTTCTTTTGAAGAACATTCTTTCAAGCACAGCAAGCCAGCGAACACTTAGCTCAGTGCTAGTGGCTTGATACGTTTGCAAGAGTTTTTCGGTTCGATTCCCTATGAGGTTAATTCTTTTAATTGTTAAAATGTTTTGTAATTTATTCTGTCTTTCTACTCTTAAACAAAAACGAACTATTATTATTATTATTATTATTATTATTATTATTATTATCATTATTATTATGAATATTATTTTTATTATTGCTAATATTACTATTACTATTATTATTATTACTAGTTGTAATAACGAAAGTGTCCACCATGTTGGTGTATTTCGGAACTCGATTAGAAATAATTTAAAGAGCAACAGTATGTTAATAGGAGCAGAATAACATCAGTGTAGTGAATATTAATATGTGTTCTTAATAATAAATCATTATTTACCAAAGGTATTTATTTCGACTATGGAACATTAAAACTTTTTGGTCTACCAAGAGTTTCCAGGGAATCATCCCTGTGATCTTCCATCAGTCTACAATTTACAAACTATAGTGAACTCCGCAGTCGGATGGGCCCCACCAATTTCAATTACTATTACTATTATTATTAATATTACTACTACTATTATTATTACTATTATTATTACTATTATTATTATTATTATTATTATTATTGCCCACCTTTTATGTGGGCTATTATTAGGCTGGACTTGACATATATAAACTAAATATTTTATTTGAAGGGTGAAATTTTATCCTCGCTAATACATATTAAATAAATAAACATGAATATATGAAGCTTAATTACCTTTTCGTACATAAATGTATAGAATTATTATTAAAACGTAGTACTGCACACACAATTTAACTTCTACCGGTGGCTCGTATAGTGTTACAGAGGTTAGGAAGGCAGTAATATTACTTAATATAATATAAAGTGAACGTAGATTACGTGTCAGGAATTAAATGTTATAGGATGCATTTTGCACAAATACAAATTAATAAAAAAACCATTGTCGAGAGATTTTAACTCTGGCTCTCATATATATATTTTTTTTTAATTTTCGTAACGATCTACGCTACTCAAACTTCGGATATGATACTAGTTGTCTAAATCTTGGTTGTCGTGTTTAATTTTACACTATGAACGAGAGATGAACTTTATTTGAAATGTCGCGATTTGAGTAATATTGCATTTGTCGAATACTCGTAAATATCAAGAAACAAGTCTCCCCCACTGTTCTTTAACTATTTAAGACGATTAAAGCCAAATACAACGTACTTAAAACATTTAATAATGCGTTACCTCGTGAACCACAGCTTCGACCAAGCGCAGAGGGCAATAAAATGGACTCTGCTTTTTGAAGCGGCTCATTCTTTATTATTGCTAAGTGTACGTAGTTCCTAGGTTCCCCGACAGTATATTTTTGTTCCAATTGAACGATGGTAAAATTGACTTTATTGCTTATTAATTAACATTTTCCAATACTGTTATTTTAACACAGTTCCAATAATGGATCACAATATAATATTCATTGCTTGTGTTGACATGCGACTAAATTCATTGCTCTACAGTACTAGCACCGAGCATGTAGCGTCAACTGTTTAGTATTCGTCACGAACTTTCAAGTACAGTGCAAAGGTATTTTCAAATGCAGCGCTGGCAGACAGGTAGAGGTGGACCAATTCCTTGGTCTCCACACTCTCTCGGCCTAAACCCACTACATTTTATTTGTGGAAGTATTTGAGAGCTCTTGTCTAGACACCACAATACCAGATCTGATTCATCGTGCCCGTATTGAGGAAGGCTTGAAACAATACGCAATTCTCCAGGGATACACTAGTGATCAGTCCTGTGTGTGAAAGTTTAGCTGTACCTTTGTGTTACCCCTTGTATATGAAAACGATAAAATATACACTCTAATATCGTCGCTAAGAATTAATAGGCACGTATTGACAAAATGTAATTTTCACAGGAGAAGCTCAGACATATATAAAGACCATTAAAGTAATTCAAAAGAGTTGAAACTTTGTTTCTAGTTATAAAATAACGTAAGTAATATGTAAGTGAAAATAAATAATAATGGCCGTACGTATCACTCCCGTCACTTACTCGGTATTGAAACACTGCCGTTCACTCTACTGCGATACTAATTAAGTAGCTCGAGAGCTTACTATAATCTACGGAAAATATTACAATGTTAAATGTGTTAGTCGAATTGTAATTATTGTCGAACTGAAGGTCAAGTTAAGGTCGATAGTCGACGGCTTGAGACAGTTGCCGCGTGTGTAGTTCCTTGTTCACTATTCTCCATTATTCACCTATCAATTAAATGTTGTCACTAAGATAAAGAAATGTAATATTTTTTATTAGGAACATTCCACAATAGAGTGTTTCCCCTTCTACCCAAAGTGAATTGTCGCCAGAGGTTCCTATCTTCCCTCAAATTTACGTATAGTTTCCATACTTTTCACTCCATCTATCCAACGTTCTCTATAGGTCTGCCTCTTCCACTTCTTCCATTAGTTTTCCAATCAAGGATCGTCTTTCGTATTTTATTTTCTTCCATTCTTATGAAGTGTCCGTACCATTTCTAACTTTTTTTTCAAGTTGCATAATTTCCCTTATTCTACTGTTTCTGAATTTATCACTTCTTGAAATTCTTGTCAACACAAAATATTATAATAATAGTAGGAATAATAATAATAATAATAATAATAATAATAATAATGAACATCATCATCACCATTACATATAATAATGCAGTAAAATTTTATTTGAATACAGCCTAATAATGATGATAATAATAATAATAATAATAATAATAATAATAATAATAATAATAAATTTATTTATACACAGATTTTTAATGTTTACACACCTTTCTGTGCCTGAAGTTTGATTTTCCTTCTCCACTCGTTTCTATCCATCCACTCCATATCAGTCTTCCTGTTTTCATTCCAGTTCTTATTTCTTGCATCCCCGCGAGTTTCGAGGTCATCCTTCCCTTCTTCTTCCAAGTGGAAATCATTCCAATGTTTTTTTCTGGATAAGCTTTCTTCTTACATTCGTTGTAAATACCTATAATAATTTAATCGCCTGTGTCATATATAATCTACTATTGAATATATAATATTCATTTTTTCTCGTATGACAGTATTTCTTATTTTTTTCTAATTTCGAACATGTTGCTTCCCTCCACAAGAAATCCATTTACATCGTCATAAGTTTTTTTCCAAGTTTTTGTTAAATTTTCAAACTTCAGCTCCATATGTGACAGTAATTCCCACTTTTGAATTATATATTTGTAACTTATTTTTCCCGGTTATATGTCTGTTCCATAGGACTACATTCACTATTGCTGTTATTGCTTTGTCTCTATATATTTTGTTCTTAATACCACTTCTTTTTTATCCTATTTATATACTTTTACCCCCACATACTCAAATCCGTATCATCCTCTAATATACACCTTCTGCTCTCCTAAATATCAAATCTTGGGTTTCTGCTCCACGTCGCTTTTAATTTTTTTTCCTAAATTTATTTTCAAACCCCAGTTATCGTAATAATAATAATAATAATAATAATAATAATAATAATAATAATAATAATAATAATCATCGTCAGTATTAATAATGTACTAAATTACATTTTAATTTTGTTAAAGCCTAATTTGAATTAATTTTTTTAAACATAAAGTTATATGAATAAGACAAATAAGGTTGTAATTTTCATAGCAATATGACTTTCGATTAATAATAATGACAGAGATGAGAGGAGAAGAATTATTTATGAAATGTAACATGTCATGTAACTGACCCAAACCCACTGGCGGCACTATGGCCCTGGGGTCGACTCAGCCTCTAACTCAAATGAGTACCAGACGCTTGTTCTGGGGGTAAAGGCGGCCGTCACGCAGGGCGGACAACCCGGCTGACATAAAGTGCCGATTGTCTAGTAAAAGTGGGAGCCTTAACCTCCTACTACCCCAAGGGCCTCCGGGTCTGTTGTGGGATCACTTTACTTTACTTTAACATGTCATGTAACAATGTATGTTTCACGCATAATAATGGTCAAATACATTAACGTTGTTACATTTATAATCAGGAAAATGACACATAATTTACAACACTAACGTAAAATATTATAAGTGATGTTACGAGTGAATTTATCTAGAACATTTGGAAATCAAGATTGGCATTTTTTAGGACCATTTAACGAATAAAATTAAGCTGTTTACACAAAAATCTCTATTTAAATATAGTTACCGGAATTTTAAAATATTTATATATTTAATGCAAACGGCGATGTTTGAAAATAAATCACAAATGTACGGTTATGTTTATTCACTGCAACTTTATCATATTATTTATTACCAAACAGGATCGCAATATTGTAAGAAAGCAACCTAGTTGAGAAATAATTAAACACATTAAACTGTATATTATAATCAACATTATAAGTTATTAATTTATTTTTTAGTAAATTACTCAGTAAAATCAAGGAATCTGTTTATAATTAGCTATATTCAGTGTATGTGTTAGAGAAAAATGATATTCAGTATATTAAAAAAGGAGGTGCTTTCTTTATCACAAAAGCAGGAGCTGATAAAATAAATCGATAAAGAGCGAGATGAAACACGACTGTCATTGTTTGCAAAACAACATTCATCGATACGTGATTGGTCATTGACTACCATTTGGGGCATTAGTTAAATAGTTATAAAAACTATTAGGCTTTTGGAATAACACTCTTCAATTGCTGCAGATAATTAAATTCCCATTCATTAGTCTTCAGTCTTGGATTGTAAAGTTTTGAAAGAAGTCTTCGGAAGGAGTTTCTCAGGACATATGAGGCATCTCATCCAAGACATCATTGATATCACTTGTAGAGTATTGTACCATTTGGGCAATGCTAAATGACTCCTAAATCAGTGACTATCGGATTGTTTGTATTTCTCCCTGGACGAATGCAGTCATAAAACCATAGCTGCTTAGTTTGTCAAGACGTTATGTGTGAGATAATTAATTTCAACAATTTAGTTCTAGTTTCTTTAGAAATTGACGCATATTGGCTTGGTAGCGTTTATTCACGGCCTTTACGTTTGTATCACAATGGCACTTTGGGCAGAGTCTCATTCCATTAAGTGTATGTCCCTTTTACAAAAATATCTGAGTTATTGTAACACCAGAACTGATGGCCATCTTAGCAAAGCATTTGCCATTATTAGGTTTTTATTCTGGTAATTACAGCCAACAGAATGACAGGAATTAGATGATTTTTCAGATTCTTTCCTAATGTCTCTACAATACATGACGCAAACATTTATGCAACTAGATCCTCCTGTGTCTCGTCGAACCAGTAGCACACTACTTCATAAGTAAATAGGTTGAGAATTAAAAATTAAGTAGAGTTAAATTTGTTTTTTAATACATAGAAATAGCCTGAACACAAGGTGCCACCATGACTGCTTCAAGATACATTGTGTAAAGTATAGAAACATCCTCCTGTCCATTTATTATTTGTTCACTTTTTTCTCATTTCTTGCCAATCATCTTCTTTCATTACGGATCTTCCAATTTTCATCTTCAATATTTCCCATTTTATAACAACAGAATGTATCACATTATTCTTTCTTTGATCTAAAAAGACCCTACAAGCTATCAAATGTGTATAGAATTAAAATTTATATTTTACTCTTATCACATTTTTCTTCAATTTTTATATCCGTGACTTCAAAATTGACTCAAGGTATACTTTTGTAGACGTAATCATGCAGAAATGTGAGGGTAATTTAGATAGACTACTGAAAAAAGAAATAAACTATTTTGACTGTCCTATTTCCTGTAAGGAAAATTGCTTCTTTGTTGCAGAAGGAACACCATCAGTACTGTTAGCTAACCTACAACTCTTAGTATATTCCTTAATTCCTAATGTTTTCATGAACATGTTTTTGCAAATCTGAGTTTTCTATCGTCAACTGTTAGGTTGTATATGAGTTTTCCCTTTCTCCTTCATTCAAAACTTGCATTATCGGCATGGGTGTAGCCAGCATTGGATAAAGGGTAGTGCAACATTTTTTTCACCTGTATACCTTCCGGGTAAAAACGAACAAATTAAAATAACGAAATACTACCTTAATTTTTTAAGTAACCTGATTAGATCTATTGAATTACGAAATATGGAGAACAGTAATGAAATAATTGCAGAATTTTTAGGCTTCGCGAATTGAATTTTTGTCAAGGTTACTTAATTCCTTACTCACTGGCACTATCGAACCCGTAGGTTCATGGCCGCGCGGACATAAGCTGTCCATACATCCCTATCCTGAGCTAATGCTTTCCAATCATTCCCTGTATAATCTACTTACCTCAAATCATAGTTAATGTTATTCTCCCACCTCATTCTTGGTCTCCTAACTGGGCGTTTTCCCTCTGGCTTTCCTGCAAGAAGCTGCTTCCATGCAAGTCTTTCATTCCCCATACGTGCAACATGTACTGCCCATCGCAGTCTACGAGACTTAACTGTTCTTATTATATCTGGCTTCCTATAAAGACCATGTAGTTCATTGTTATGTAGTCTTCTCTATTCACCTGTTTGTTCATCTCTCTTTGGTCCAAAAATATTCATAAGTACTTTATTTTCAAATACTTGTAACCTCCTTTCCTCCCTTAAAGTAATAGCCCATGTTTCGCACCCATATAATATAACTGGTAGAATAACAGTTTTATATATTTTCAGTTTAACGTTTGTCAAGATTATTTCTTAATTTTAGTACTTAGTTGTATTGAAACTATTAGCTATATTTTATCTACTAATATAGATCAACTGTACACACAGTTCGATTGGCCTGTTCCTTTGAGAATATTTTATGTACGTTTTGTTTGAATTTTTCAATATAATTTTTAATAAATACTTTTGTGCAGACTGAGCATACACAGGTTATTAAGGCGATTTTCTGTCATTGTAGAACGGCACTATGTATTCGCTTTTCTTAGGGCCGGTTGTACGAACTTCAGGTTAAATCCCCAGGCAGTCATCAGACGCTTAAGGCTACCGGGAGTACAGAGTCAATATGCTTTGTACCAGCTGCTTTTAACAGCCAGTTGCTTATACCGGTTTTAACTCAACCTTTCAGTTATGTTGGTAATAAATTTCATTTTCCCTCCGTATTATGTATCCCAGCATCATTTTTCTTATGTTTTCTTATTTCCCATAGCAAAAATTCGTCTGCTTTCATTATTTATCCATACTGCACCAATGTTTTCAATTCTGATATCATTAATTTTTATACTATATTATAGTTTATTTTCAATATTATAAATTAGTGTAGATGAACGTAGTTTTAAATAAATTAGGTTTGGTTCATGTTATTCATTTTAATATTATTTTTATTTCTTTGAAGTTTGTTTAAATTATAACAATTCAATGTAATTAGGCCTACACGTAGTAATAGTTTTGTGAAATATATGTACGGTATAATACACGCACACACCAGAATTTAAAAAGTAATGCGATGTTTAATTATATTAAATTCAAACTTTCTCATATCAGCTATAAATAGAGCGAGGAATTTTATGAAATTTCAAGTTTTAAACTATTTATAAGAGAGCACTGAGGTTACGTATCTTTACATTTTATGACATGCAGAATCAAATAAGACCAACAAAACTTCATACTTCATAATATTTTAGCAAAATGTTCATATTTTAGTGAAAATTTCATACTCCATATTTTTCAACTTTCAAATTCCGGTATTTTTTTTCAATAAAAGTTCTAGAAATTCATTAAAATATTTTTGAAGTGAATGTATTTGTGTAATTTTTGACAGTGTAATGTGGCAGACAAGTGAACATTTTTGAGTATCTTTATAAAAGCAAATAATTGGATGATAAGTCACAGAGTGTCAAGTTCGATGGAGGTTTTTGTCCTCCAAAACAAGATCATGATCCTAAATGAATAAGTAGATTATCAATATTGGAATTTTCTGTAGTCAGATAGCTGTCAGTTCGTTCTTGCTACCTGAGGACAGGACTTACTTTGTGAACAGATTACAGAATTGAAATGTTGGAAACCTGAAGCAGTGATTTGTGAAATTAGTAACGTAGATGTACGTTAGGCCAACATTTTTCTCACATCAAACTATCAAATATAGCACGATATGAGTATACTCCCATAACACCTTGTGATGCTGAGCATCATTTTTCATTCTGCAAAACAATTCCGACAGATAGGCCGTATAGTTTACTATCAGAAAATATTTTTAAAAAATCCTATCTATGTATTATGAACAACATTAATAATTGACAATTGGATTGATCAAAGCACAAGTAGACCAAGACTAGACACTATGCAAGACCTATTTCATATATATATATAAAAACTAACGTTAAAATAATTCTAACTACATTTCACCATGTTTGTAGTTCAATATTAAACGTAACTGTAATTGCAAAGAGAGTTCTGAAACAATCCCTAGATTCAATTATGGACTAATAACTTTTAACATCTTGTTTCTCCAAATATGACATACTGAAATGGTTTACTTGTATTCTAAATCGTCCAATTTAATGTTATTGTTACATTTGCATCTACATGAATTTAATATCTTCACGCAATGTAAAGATAGCAATAACCCATACTATACCGGTACCTGCTCTAAACTTTGTCAGTGCTATATTTCATGGAAACCTGTTAGTTTGGGTTGCAATGTTTTGTTTCTTGCATATGTTTAAATTTCATAATTAAATATCATTCAATACATTAATTAATTGTATTAATACAACCTCTCAGATTTGATTTATGAAGTGATTCCACTACAGTCTTGGGAGGCCTTTGGGGTAGTGGCATGTTGAATTTCCCATCTTTCTAGACAATAGGCACTAGATGTCTGCCGGGTTGTCGGATCTGCCTGATGGCCGCATTTGTGCCCAGAACATGCATCTGGTACTCACTTCCATTGGGATCTGAGTCGATCCCAAGTCCACAATGCCACCAGAAAGTCTGGTCCAGCTAAAAATCTTGACCACATCAAGACTCGAACTCACGACTTTCCTGTTTGTACCACGTTTCCTTATACAACTACGCTATGGTATGATCCATTAAAATTGTTTCAAATCATGAATGATATCTTAATTGGGTAAAAAATAATGAAAAATTAAAATCGAAATACAGTGAACATCTTGAATTCTTGAGCTATAAATAAGTTCTGTTTGTGCTGTGTGTACACTTATAAGTCGTAGTTCGTCATTGCATATAAATATATGTAAAAAGTTTAGAAAATAGTAGCTTCATAATATTTTTGTCATAATTTTCATATTTTGTCTTTACGATTTCATATTCTCGTATAATTTTCTTCATATAATTCCTCGCTCTAGTTATAAATAGGTACAGCAGGCTCCCTATTATAAGTACCAAAAGTTGTTTTTTGATTAACTGAATTTTTAATTTTAGATAGTCGTCAGATGACTGAAGGCAAGTAAATTGTCTTATGTTATATGTAAACCTATTTGGTTATTTTGATATTTTTTCTATGTAAACTATGCCTATTTTGTTGGAAATTGACCAATTATAAGAATCTAATTTTTTTTACCTGTTTATGTGCATGCAGTCTAAGTCTTTGGTGACAATCGGGAATGAAGCGATATAATATCCCAGCAAGCGTTCTAGAAAAAAAAGGAATGTTTATGATTTTATCAGATAATCAAAAGTGACTAATATTTATTCACCATCAAATATAGACTATAGAACAAATGCGTTATATTTTTGGTGGATTCTACTACTTTAATAACATTGTAATTTCTCAGACGTCATAAGCTAAGGGCAAATTTTTTATTTTATGCTATATTAAAAAAAGAATGTTCAAAGAAAAACATAATGTCTAGCAACAATTGATATGTTACATTACTGTATGAATTACAATGCCAATTTGATTCCCTTTCAGTTACTGGTACACATTATTTTATTCATGATTACTGCATTAACAAGTTTCATTATTCGCATTATGGATATATTGGATTACAACTCACCTCTAATTCTCATATAATGTTTTCACAGTTCATACCAGAACCTGTTATACAAATACAAAATTTTGGGCAATTTCATACAAACGTTAAGTTGCTATATTTATGGCATTTATTGTTAACTCGCTTTTAATTAAATTAGAGGTTTCTTTATGGGAAGCCATATTATCTAATAAACTAATTGGTGTACACTAACTTGCAGTGCACCATAAGGCAAAGTTGGCTATTCTGTTTGAACAGTGGCTAATGCAGGTGGAATAGAGGCATAGAATCTCCAAAACTGACTTATGCTGTAATAAAGGTCACCATTTATCAAATATACAATCAAAGTTGCTTAAATCTCTGATGGCTGAACTATAGTTTATGATCCACTATGCTATACCATACAACATTAATATGACACTGTTGCACTATTTACTTTTTCCTTTTCTACTAACATTTCCTACTATTTTAACATTTTGTAACGATTCTTAAAACATTCTTTTTTTACATTTCTTATATATTTATCTATGTACACAAAATCTCTCAATCATTTATTCTACGTTTTACAGAGCTGTAGTGCATATGCGCATGCAAAAGGTTTTGTCAATATATGGCAAGACTAACTGTGCTATTGTATGACAATCTTTCACAATATAACTACTATTTTATTTTGTTTGGTTAAAAAGGAAAAGTTATTATACACCAAATTAGATTATCGAATAAAAAATTATTTACTTCATTAGGTTTCGAAATTACAAATTAATGTACATCCATTCTTTAAAAGCATGTTTGGGAAATTATTGTGAAGATTGATTATTCCAGTAGCACAGATACTCTTTTCATATATCGAGTAAGTTCATTAGCTTTGCGCATCCACACAACTGTTACGTAGTAAAAACGGAAAACTGCACTTAAACTAGCGTGAAATATTTTCGAAGTCCTAGAGAACAACAGTGCGCATGCGCCAGAGTTTATAGAGCCAGAGATAACCCACAATCAAACTACATATCGATTATCATCCTCGGTTACTATCCGTCGCAATGAAATTTAAATTACCAATATTTGCAATAAATCCCCAAATCTAAGTTTAAAAAATATATTAATAATATTAAAATTACGAAACGTTTATTAAAAACGGGTGTACACTCACTTATCGCACCCTAATGCTGATCCAACCAGCGATAACCCAAAACAGCAATAGAAAAATCAGAAAATAAGTAATATACTCTGTGGAGAAAATAGCAGTTAGCATTACAATATTGAATAACAGTATCATAATATTGGGATTTGTATATTTAAATAAATACTTCAAAATTGTTTAATAATGTTATAAAAATTGTTTCAAAAAGTTTAAATATTAAGTAATGTTAGTAAATATAGAGGAAGAGCTATAGTTTACAACAATATAACTGAACAATCAAGCGCTAGTTGAAGTGCAGTTGAGCCGGAAAAAATTTAATTTACCTTCCCTTAATTTTTGTGTCCTACAGTGAAATATGTGCATGAGCATAAGTTTATAGAGATGTCACTAGATGGAATCACATAGAAGTTCTACAGAAAATTTAAAGAATTGGCACAAGATGGAACCATGTAGCTGCGACCAAACTTCAATACATCCCCAAACATTTGTTAGAAATGGATATACACCAACTTTCTCCTTCCTAACTTAACAAAATAAATTATTTGCATATTATTTAATGAAGCATACACTAATCTGATATTCACTAACCTGTCCCATCAGAACCTAGAAAATGAAGTGAGTGAACATCTATTTCTGAGAATATACTTTTGAATGTTGGTCATTCCAATTTTCACAGATATCTATCTTCACCATCTAGTATAAGTTCTTTTAGCGTTCCATCTAGTATAAGTTTTTCTAGCGTTCACACATGTGCACAATGGTTCTGCATACTTCAAAGAAATAATTGTGTATGGAGATAAATATTTAATAATTGTAAAAAAAAATGTATAAGTATCGTTGCAAAATGTTAGATAGATGGAAAGCTCTGTGGCCGTCACTTAAGTGTTGGCGGTGAGCGATCCATTTTGATCCTCCTTAATACGTGGAACTCCGGGTTCCTGTAAAATACATTAGCACCGGTTTAAATTTTGATTTCAAATTTGAAGTTAATTAGCAGAGTGAAGTCGGAAGCGAAAATGTTTACAAAAGTACAAAGATTAGTAAAGACACAAGAAGTACGTAGAGCATCAGTATTACAAGAACATAGATGGAAAATCAAGAGGAAGATAATCTATAGTTGAGCCAGAAAAATTCAAGGTGAGCCGCAAACTGGGGTTTCTCCAAAGCGTTGTGTACTACGTGTCAGCTTTTAATAATGTCAAAACTTCACAGTGATATTTTGGGTATTATATGCCAGGATTCCATCTACATTAGTCACTGTCCAAAGAGAATAATAAACTTATCCTTAGTGTGCACCAGATTATCCAATAAACTATAAACTAATATGTTGTACACTTACCTGCCCATTTTCTCAGCTAATGAAATAAAATAAGGAATAATCTTTCCATTAAGCGCAGTGAGAATTTTTCTAAGTCCCAGACAGACACCACGTGCATGCGCCAACAAACGCGAAGCAGTTTACTCTATGGAATATCGCGATCAGCCAACATTATAAATGCTACTTAACAAACCTAAAAGCTAACCTAATGCAATTTAAGTACTCTAACTTGTGAAAGACCAACCTAAAAGCTAACCTATCATAATTTAAGCACTCTAACCTGTGAAAGAATGCAACACCCAAAAATAAATAGTAAGTTCTCAAATTCTCAACTACTTAACCTATGTTGGCTGCACTGTTGTTGTATAGAATATTCCTTAAAATCAATATGGTTGCCACGTATAAAGTTAAATATCATAGAAAATGTGTTCAAGTAATTATTAGAAAAATGTAAAATTTGTGTAAATGGTGGGAAATAATTTGGAAATAATACCTTATTGGCGCATGCGCGTGGTATCTGCCTCGGGCTTAGAAAAAATTCTCACAGCGCTTAATGGAAACCTGAGCCAAAATAAGTATATGTGGTCTCTTGGCATAGAATAGCCAATGCATTTTAATAATAATGTGTCTATGTAATAACAGCTTGAAAAACTGGAAATTAAGTATAAGTATTGAGATTCATGGTAGTACAACATAATCAACCTTGCATATTGAACATTCATATCATAATCACTACTGTAACTTAAGTTTTAAGGTTATGGCACTGTAATATAATCTCAAAATTTACACTTCAATGTTCTTTTGTTAAATTTTTGTGGGTATGTAACATATAGCCTAAGAAATTACACTTGGATAGAAGACTACTTTAGATCAATTTTTTTCCTAAATGTAAAATATGTTACCTAACTATGCTACCAATACTCTAGGCCTACTAATCTCAATGCAACCTCACACATGTTTAAATAAGAATGATGAAACACTACCTACAATTTTTGTACATTGTGGCAATAACAAAACAAGAATGAAAAGTATTGAAATTATACCTTTCTCTTGTAATCGATGTATGATCAGATCCACATTGAACGTTATTGCTTCGTTTCAAAAGCGAAACCAGACGAAATATCTTCCATACCTTCTTCAAGATGAACTGGTCTCCTTGAGATTTTTCTGTAGAATGTTGAAAAAATAATGGTTATGTTACAGATAATATCCTGATCAATTAAAATAATAATTTATCAATTTTATGATAGATTATAAAAAAGGTTATGGCACACGACATAATACACATTTTTTATTTAAAGTCGATGGCATAACCAACGTTGTAATTAAGATTTTAATTAAATGGCATTATAATATAACCTCAAAATTTACACTTCAATGTTCTTTGGTTAAATTAAAGTGTGTAAAATAAAAGCAATTATACTTTGAAAAGCACACTTTTCATAGAAGATTATTTGTTAAACTTCTATCCCTATTATAAAATGCATTATATTATACAGTATTATCGAATGAAGCTACAGGTTCAAGTATGAGTATTAATGCTAATTCATGCTCATACCTCTTTAAATAAAAATGTTTAAATAATCACCTACAAATATTAAACAATGATTGTGGAAATAATAAAATACAAACGAAAAATGTTAAAATCTTACCTTTTCGTTTTATGTTCTAATCGATGTCTGATGAGATCAAGGCGAAAGCGGACGAAAAATTCTTCATCATTGTAATTTTCAATATGATCCGGTCTTCCCCTGATTTTTCTGAGTTGCCGAGTGTTGAAAATCATATTACAAAACACTTCGTCATTACAATCGGTATCGATAAATAAATTTCCATCGGCCATCTTTAACTCAAGTATTTCTCAAAATTAGGCTTCGAATGACCGTACAAAGTCTACCGAGTTTATGCCCCTCATTAGGTGATATACTGTCGTGGTACAATGCAACTTTGGCTGAATACTTGAGGTAGCATGTTTTCCGAACTTAAACCGAGTTGGTACAACCGGCCCTTAGGGTGCTAAAAGTGCGTTCAATCGACGCCGTATTGCATGGTAAAGACAGGCATATTACAATTACTTTTTGATGGATAAGAAATAATCGCACTCGTCCACGATGTTAACGAAATCACCTTATTTATCCTTGTCACTTCCTTTCATCCACATACGGTGCCATAGTTCAATTTCGGTTGACAAACACTCGATTTTATAATATTCTGAAATTTTGCTCGCCGTTGCTTGGACATCTTTCAGAGATGTTTTTAGGTTTTTAGGGTGCAGCATTTGAAGTTGTTCTTCAAATCTGTCTCACAAAGCTGTGTGAAAGAAATCCAAGTAGGGATTTAAGATGGCCACCTTATTTTAATATTCGGAATTACATTGTGGATAAGCCCATTGTGTCTGCTTATTGGATATTCTTGGTAGTGTGATTTCTACACCTAGCTCCCGTCACCTTTTTTGATATCTATTACCATGCTTTTAATGCTTTCAACATGGGACAAGCATTTAATTAAATCTATAGTCACGGCTTGCAGCAAACTAACGACAGGTTTCAAATCACTAGAATACTTTGCTATCAGACACTAACAAAAGATGAAAGTACTTCTTCTTGCAACTGATTAGCTTATTTTCGGCTTGGTGCGTTTTTTTACGGCAATCAATTTCTGCCCGTTCATCAATTCCAAAAAAATATTTCTTAAATAGGCTATCCCAATACTTTTACATTTTTGCAACCACCGTGTTTCACAGAGCATTGGGATGCTTGGGACGTGCTGTCTTCTCAACGGCTACTCTCGAAAAGCTTATAACTTCCTTAATTGTAGCTATCTTGTTTCCATCCTCGGGCACAATATTCATATAATTTACCTCAATAATGATTTTGTGGCTCGGGCAGTGGAAATAGATTCCTTTTGAAAAAAACTCGCGCAGACGTTCCTGAACCCCGTTGTTTTTTTTCCTGCCATTGTAGAGGAGCCGTCATAGCCCTGGCCGACACATTTGTGCGGATCAATGTCTATCTCTTTAAAAAAATAAATTTCTGCAGCAATTGACTGGGCATCCTTTCTTTTCAGTTCAACAAAGCCAAAAAAGTTTCTCGAACTGCATTCAGTTTCTCAACAAAAAACCGCAGACCAATGGACAATTGCTCCTTTCCAGAAATGTCACAGCTTTATCAGCTAAACACTCTAAGCGCTTTCATTTTTTACATCATCCGCAATCATTTTCTTTACCTCATGTCACATAATTCAATCAATTCATTTTTAATTTGTGGAGAAAGGTAGATAGCATTCTTGGCGTTTAAATGAGTTTTTAAGTTTATATCACAGGTATCCACAGGTATCCACTGAATCAAATCCCTGAAGACGCCTTCGTCCGGTGTTTTACCCCTTAAATGCAAGTCATAGAAGCCACAGAAGATAATGGTATTCGATGGGACACAAATATTTCAAGTTATCCACCCCATTCTTCTTATAGCCACTTACGAGTGTTTGACTAACAGGGGCCTGACTTAAATACAAGCGTGCTGACTGCGCAGCTTCCATTTGCCAGTGGATCTCACAATGTTTTTAGGGATTTCATGTATTTTGAAAAGCTTCTGGAAGGGCCTCAATATGAATGATCCTTTAACGCCCCTCACAATATGTGGGGAGAATATAACACATTATAAACAATTTGCACCTTTAAGTATTGCGGAATAATTTAGCCAGGGTAATACTGTTGGATCCAGCAATGCTCGAAGTTCCGATTTAAATGTTCAGCATCTTTGCTGAAATTGTAGCTTTCGGGTGGACTCCAGCAGTTTGTTAGAATGGTCACTTTATCTTCTTTACTCATTAGCTCCATTCTCCCGACCCAGTTGCCAATATCATTATGTGGGTAAATTATAAGTAAATCTTCTTTTTTCGGATTTGATGAATTCTAAACTATCAGGGACAAAATAGTACTGCAATATTACAACTTGTGTACGTACTTACCAAAGAATTTCTTATATCCATATTTACGCATACACACACTAATACACGTAGTTCAACGTTAAAGCATGAGTCTAGAACCTTCGAGTAAAGAATGTCAATTGGATAATTGTTTGAGCCTATCGAACGTACTACAAAATACGAAACATAGGCATGGCGAATCTTTGACCAATCATGGTAAATGGGAGTTGGTCAATGTGTGGGAACAATGAAGAGTCAAGGTCATACGAAACTTCTACAAGCATCTAGGCGTCAACAAAACAAACTCAGGTATTCAGCTGAAATTCCAGAAGTGAATGCTGTGTTAGCCGTTCATCATAGAGGACTATAATTTTCTGTCGTACTGGCGATGCTTATTTCCACTGGGACAGGTACTTGATAAATTGATATATCACATCGATTAGGTTTGGTCGCTTAATATTATTTTTTACATATATTTTTAACATTTTACTCATAATTTTGGATAGAAGAAAATCTAATTCTATCTAGTGTTGATTGGTCGAAAATCAAGGGGGGTGCAAGTGCACCCCCCTGCGCCCACCTCTCTACGCCAATGATTATCAGGTCCTTCTGCAGGAACGTTATAGGTACGATTTATTATAAAAATGTTTCTCTGTTCTCTCGCCATAGTTTTTCAGAAAGCCTGGAATATGCGTTCTCCCTTCTCATTAGAAATTAAATTTGAACTTCTTACTTTTATATTATTACACATTTGCGAAGAAAATTGTGGCTCTAACTTCCTTGCATCTCTTTCCGTATCATGTGTCACTTTTTCATCATTAGACTCTTGTAGCCAAGATAAAATTCCTCTTCCAGTCTAAGTTTTTTTACACTCCTCCATTAACATTTTGTGACTTCAAATGTATTTCCCTCCATCCATCCATCCATCCGCAGTAATTCTGCCCGAGGGCAGATCTTTCACTGCAATCATCACGGGTGAAGGATGATGTTGATAATGATAAGGATGATTATGATGGCCGGATGATTTTCGGGGACCGTTGGACCCTAAGCTTACTGACATTTGTCTTACAGGTGAGGAAAAACCCCGATAAAGTCCTCCCGCCCGAGAATCTAACCCATGCCCGCTGCGTGACAAGGCAGCACGTTACCTCGAGACCACAGTGGTGGACGTTTTTCCTGTTTGCTAATAAATTTCCATGAAACACCCTTTATTATTATCATCTTTATTAGTTTCTGACAATTCTGAAGTTGTATCAGAAGCATGCACGAGCTCTTCGGGATCGCTTATATACATATAGGCATCCGAATTACGGTGCAGGCTTTTCGTTAACAGGATACCATTTTCAGTTTATGAATCATCTGTAGAGTAGAGGATTTTTTAGTAACCTTCCATCGGTTTTGTGAGATTATTCCTAAGTTATCCCTGGCTACTGTGTAGAGGAAACCCTCCTTTGGATAGGAAACACAGGGATCGAACTCAATTTCATTGTACAATAACTATACTTTAAAATGAACTTATAGTTTAGTGTTACGTTCCGGGTTTAAACAAAATAAATATATACATATTATGATACTTCTTATGACATACCTGTGTTAATTATCACAGAAGTTTCCTCTGCCTTGAGTGCAGAACTTAGTACGCATAAGATATTATTTTCACTAAAATATTCCTTCCTCTATTTTATTACCCATTTCGCTTCCTCTTGTTTGCGTATATTGAATAATTTTCTATTTTATTTAATTTTTCTTTATACGTATATTCATTTTGAGTACTTTATGTACTTGCATTTGATTGCCCAATACATATATAAGTCACTTTATGCATTGAGATTTTATAGAATAATCTAGAATGTATTGTTCTTAAAGAACACCAGCCACTTGCGTCATCAAATTATCGCAAGTCATTCTTATATATTTTTTGTCTTATCAAGTTTCGCGGCAAGTATTTTGAATATTAATTTCCCATTGGTTATCATGGCTTTTTGCGGTCAATTTTTGTTCACTTTTTGTCTGCCAAGTTAAGTTCCGCCAAATAATGGAAGCTTCTAGACGCTTTGCCTGCATGCTTATAAAACTTTGCCTCAGCCTCGATACCTTAGATGCGGTTAAAAGTTCGTGCAAGAAGTAACACGTGGCCCATCTCTGCAGCAAATGCATTGCATAAGGAATATTAATATAAAGTACAGTGGAACTATTGATCATGAAATGAATTGAATATGATTTAAAGTGAAATTATTAATTTGAAGTCAAAATTAAAATGAAGTTAATTTGACTATCGTATTCATTATAGACGAAATCATATTATTACAGTTCCACTTGTTTCTTGGCCTTCGTAAGGAATTCATGATCGTGAATTTTACCACTCCACATATATAATAAGAATAAAATAGTACGATTCTTAAGATTAAAAATATAATACGATTCTATAATTATAATATCAAACATACAAACGACAATATGAAGTTATTTAGTTACTACCTTCTTATAAAAATACAGTTCAATAGGCCTATATTTTCCTTATATCGCACCACACGCCGACACAAATTCACGAGTGAGTAATTCAAGTTGTAGCCGCGATTTGAGTAGAGATATTGTTGATGACAGATACGCGGTATTTCCTCAGATATAATATGCCTTCAGTTACTCAGTATTGTGCCCCATTTTCTTAGGCACTACATTCAAATAATCAGAGCATGTATATAGACCCAGAATTACCAAATATAAAAAAAACAGTTTTGACAAAAAAGTCAATAACGCAGTATTATGTCTTGCACGACGATATATTGGTTATATACAGAGAGCATCAGAGAAAAAGCTGTCTGACTTTCAATGTATTCGGCATGCAACCGTCACACTTACTTTGATAACATAAATTACAAATGGCGTGTGGACTGATCGCCACGAGGTCTAGCGTCAAGTTCCACATATTCATTTAATGGCTAGTTCCTACTCGTGGCAGTTGAATTAAGTGTGCATTCTATGCTGCTCTATGTATGAAACAATAGCTTAAAATATTTACCAATACCGGTAATAGCACTATTTTATGAAACAATGTAAATTAATTGATAAAACAATAGTATTAGTGAGGATTTTTGATTAGTTATATATTAAATAATTCTTCAATTTATTTTTGAAAGATGCAATTATCTGACAGTCCATTGCGTAGGGCGGAACATAATTCAACGCTCTGGAAAGTGAAACTGTTAAAGTTTGTGAGTAATATTTAGTGTTTAGGAAAATTATATAAAGGAAAATATGTTGATGCAAACAAGTGCCTAAAGTCCAAACACTGATTTTTTTTGTTAAGGACCATGCAAGCCTACATCCATACACGTCATTCGTGAGTTCAAAATGAATCAAGCTGCTCGCAAAAGAGTGCCACAGCTTTTTTAATAAACGTGCAAATTAGATTTTAGATGTTTTATCTAAGATCACATATGCAAATTTATGTCGCAATAGAAGACCAAACGAAACAAATCATATACTGCAATGTACATTTATAACGCCAACATGACTACGTAATACGTATTGTCCAATATTGTGACACGTCGTATTAAGTAGGTTTGAATTTCGCAGGCGAAGACGAGAATAGTGCTCTCTCATAGGTAGAAATAGATTTGCGAGTCGTAAGACCCGCGCATATTACCGAAGTGTGTGTGCTCTTATTCCAGAGATTTCTACGCACCTCTATATCCAATTTCGAGAAAGATCGGTGACAAGAAGTTTCCATGTGGAAGTGTCTCGACTCTGGGTCTAGAACTTTCCTTCCCCGCCCAATTTATTTGTGACGAAGGGAGAAAACAAGTCAGTCAGTTGTGATTTGGAAGTGATAGAGATCGAGCTGCAGCGAATGAACTCATCTGAGACTCTAAAATAATTGTATACTAGATAAACTAATAAAAACAATTCAATGAAGCAACAGCTCTAATAGGCTATTGACCTACCAGCCAGATGCTGGCCTCTCATTCACATGTGTTAATCACAGAAGTAGACAATCATCCAACCACTCTAGGGGTGACACGTGGTCAACAAGTCGCGTCTCCCAGCTGAGATAAACAGATAATGAAGATTAATTATCAGTGCAGATTATGAGGTAGCGTGCTGCCTTGTCGCGCAGCGGGCCCGGGTTAGTTACCCGGTCTGGGCAGTTTTTCTGGGTGAGATTTTTATCGGGGTTTTTCCTCACCAATAAAACAAATGTCAGAAAAACTTTAAGGCCCAAACGGTCCCCGAAATCATATCGCCATCATCATCATCCTTATAATTATCATCATCATCATCATCCTTCACCGGTGTGGAAAGCAACAACTAGCTACCACACCTACAATTCCCTAATAAAGCTGCAAGCGTAGTATGAAAATGCTATGATTGCAGTGAAGGACCTACCTTCGGGCAGAATTACTATGGATGGATGGATGGATGTCTATTGTGAAGTAGTATGATGTACAGATTTTTCATCGGTGTCATAGGCTTGTGTAGAGATTAATTAAAAATAAATTTGGTATTAATACTGATTCTGTACACGTAAAACCTAAATATGCTTACTTGTTATATATCATAAATATATTGAATATACAGGGTGATTCTATATCTTTATTACACTTTCCTGGGGGTTGTAAAGGTGACTTATTAAGATAAAGTTTCGATGAGGAAGCCATGTCCGGAAATGCAAAACTTTTGGCACTATAATGATGATAAAAATATTTCAAATCTCTTACTTCGCAGTGAAAAACCCACTTCGACAAAGGCTGTTCAAAGTTCCAACATATATTGTGACGTAACGTATTAACGGCGTTTGAATTTTACGGCTGACAGCGAGAACAGTGGTCTCACATTCGTTGAAATAGATTAGTGAGTAGTTGACTTGCGAGTCAAAAGATGTCATCGATGCGTCAAGGAGATTACTCTAAGCCTCTACTTTCCCTTTTCGGGAAAGATCGATGCTAGAAGCTTCCGTAATGAAAATGTATCGACAGGAAGCCGATGCATTGTATTCCCCGCCCTATATAATCTGCTTCTAGGAATGGGAGGTAATAAGTTGTGAATTGATAACGATGCAGTGAGCTGCGGAAGAGGAGAAACTGTAGCAAATGGATTCGTTACAGTCTGACGATAATTGCTGTGATAGATAAACTTCAGAATAAGAATAAATACTAAAGGAATTTCTTAGTAAAACGCCAGGAAGAGTTACTAGAATTAAATAAAGTTATTGTTGAAGTTTTTCGAAATGAGCTTGCGTTACTTCTGTTATTATGATAAGATGACATGAAAACTGAACTTGGCAAACAGTGACAATGTGTAGTCTGTTTACAATCATATACGGTTTCTAATTTATTTACTTTTCTGCAGATAGTAGTGGTGGTGTACTTGGAACACGTGTGACTGAAAATTCTTGAGAAAATAAGTTTGAAATAACAAAACATTTACTTTCCATCTAATAAAGTCCCCGTGAACATTTGCGGAAAATTGCAATGATCGAAGGGGCAACCCTTAAACTATTAATCTAGGTAAAGAAGTAAATATGATATTGTGTACTTGTTATCACTGTAGCACGTAAAAAGTGCATATTCAGATATGGATTTCTCTGCAAAACTTCATTTTCTAAATATTCTTACAGCCCCAAAAAGTGTATAAGAATAATTATTATAAATCAATATTTGCATGTGATTATGTAATCAGAGAAAACCATATGATTATTTTTTTTTTTGCTTTTTTTCAGGAAGGATTTAAGTGCAGACTGAAAACAATGCTTCTATTTGTATTTCCGTCAATCGCTGAATATATGTTAATATGGTGTAAATCAGTATTCAAATAAAAAATTATGGCTAGGGTAAGTTGTATTCAATTTTATTAAATTAAGTAAGATTTTACTCTTTAAAATTATATTTAGTCCATTAAAAAATCCTATTATGAATCAAATATCCTTACATTTTTAGGTTGTTATTATTAAACAACTACACAAAACACATGTTCAGTACCAGTTAAAACAGAAAGATAAATATTTTTAAACTTACAGAAGTACACAATAAGCATGAGGAACCTCGTATAGGGCCTATAGGCCTAACAAAGGATTTGACTCCTGGTTGGTAAAGAAGTAAATAATATGATATTATGTACTTGTCATCACTGTAGCACATAAAAAGTGCATATTCAGATATGGGTTTCTCTGTAAAACTTGATTTTCTAAATATTTTTACATCTAGCTATAAATGTATGAGGACGTTTTATACCAGGCCTTTTAATGAGTGCTTACAAGCTGTGAAAATACGTCCCACTCTTCCTTATGCAACCTGTCCCTCCTATTCAACTCTACAACAGATATTGGCAATTGTGTTGCTTCATTGGGAGTGCATCTGTAATCGGATAGGAGGGAGGCCGCCTTTTCACACTTAGTGAGCACTAGTAGTAGTAGGACTTCATTAGACAAAAAGTAAGATATTTAGAATATGTTTTGCAAATATGGGTCGCACGGGTAGTAACCGTACGTGCTGTTGACAGTCCGTTACTATAAAGTAATAATTGGTACTATTATAAAGAAAATTAAACAAAAAAAGCAATAACATTACAATTACATAAAGAAAACACAATAATACTACAATTAAATAATAACACAATAGCATTATGCACTAAAAAAATAACATTACAATTACATAAAGAAAACACAATAATATTACAATTAAATAATAACACAATAGCATTATACACTAATTAATTTATATATAATTATTAAGAATTAATGGTATTGCATTTTGATAACATATATTTATTCATGAATGAGTGTTCTTATTTTCCGCGTTTGTACAGAAATTTACCCAAGTTTATCCAATTTTCTGGATTCACCATTAACTCGTAGCATGCCAATCTTCCCCGATTTGAATTTAGAAATCTTTCCGGTAATAACTGATGTCTCCAATATTCTAATCATCTTCAAAGTTCAAGTATACAAAGTTTCAAGTCGATCCAATGTTTCTAAGTGGGTGAAAATCGTGTTCAAAGATTCCGTTACATAGATACAAAGACACTTTTTATAATTTTCTGACGATTCTGGCCAGGATTTTAGAAACAAATTTGAAAATATTGTATTGTCATGGGACCTTTACAAGTATACAACGTTTAAAGTTGTTCCAATGTTTCTAACTGGGTGAAACTCGTGTTCAGATACTCCGTTACATAGATACAAAGACAGGTTTTTTGATTTTCTGATGATTCTGGCCAAGATTTTAGAAACAAATATGAAATTATTTTATTGTAAGGGGTCCTTCAAAAGTGGGTGAAAATCGCGTTGAAAGATTCCGTTACATAGATAGATAGATAGATAGATACAGATCAAGCTAATGTAAAGCCTGTAAAAGTAAATAGGTCTTATACTTATTGTCGACATCACGTATACGCTGACGATTTGCAAATTTACATTCACTCCCACCCTGACGATGTACATGACACACTAGACAAACTAAATAGTGACCTAGTCTCAATTTCCCAATGGTCAAGGAAACATACACTTAATCTCAATTCTGACGAGACACCGTGCATAATTATAGGACATCGGCGAATCCAAAGCATTATAAAGTACGATAATATCCCTGCCATTTCCCTACATGACAAAAACATCCCTTACAGCTCAGTAGTAAAAAATCTGGGTATATACATGGACCAACAACTAGACTGGAAAATCCTGGTGAATAATACCTGCAAGAAAGTGTTCTCAATTCTTCATTCCCTAAATAGTTTTAAAAACTTCCTTCCAACAAATTTAAAACAAATACTTGTACAGACTCTTATAATACCACACTTCGACTACTGTGACATATAACTGACTAATCTGACAACTGATCTATCTGACAGACTAAAGCGCCCTCATAATGCGTGCATTCGATTTCTATTCAATCTCCGTCGTTATGACCACGTGTCTCCTTCATTCTAGGCCTTATCATTGCTACGCCTAAATGACAGAAGAACTTTACATTCACATACCTTACTATTCCAAATTCTGCACACATATTTACCAACTTATTTAACAACACGTTTTCAAAATTTATCGGCTCATCACAATTTCGGAACAAGCTAACAAGGATATTCTTTAATGTGGTGTACCACAGCACCAGACAAGTCTAGATTCCCGACCGAATCTGAAATATCTATGACTAGAGCATGGAACTCGCTTCCCAGTCATGTCAGGGACTGTCAATCGCTATCATTATTTAAATACAAATTAACTGATATCTTAAGTTTGACACAATGAAGCATTAACTGCATAACAACTATATAGAGCGTTCTATAAATAATCATCTAGGCAGCTACTTACTTTATTTTATATCATTTCATTCTATTATATTTCCATGCTTTTATTAGTATTAGCTAGTATTGGATCACATCATCATTGTATTATTTTAGTCTGTATTTTAATAATACCTTAAAATTGTAATATGTATGCAATTTTTGTATAATTCTACGATTCACGGGTTGAGGTGACTAGAAGGCCTGATAGTCTTAACTCTGCCAGCTAAAACAAAACATTATTATTATTATTATTATTATTATTATTATTATTATTATTATTATTATTATTATTATTATTATACTGTATATCTCTATTGGGGTCTCTCAATATCCGTGAATTGGCCCGAAAGTAAGCCGTTTGCTCAGTGCAAGCCGCAATTTTAAAATTCGAGGATAAAAATAAAAATATAATAAACCACATCGGAACTCATATTAGAAACATTACCGCAAAAAAGATTTTGAATTAATGTAAGACTTTTATAGAAACTTCGGCTTTAATACATCGTGTCCGGAGCCAGTTGTTCGATTTAAACGAGACTGGTGTCATTAGAAAGAGAAACTCAAAAGTGTTAGTACCTGCCCCAAAGACAGTCGATGTGCGCTCTATGAGTCATGCTTTAGACATCAAGGCTATGTTCTTTATTCACATCACAGAGGCTCCAACATATGTATGGGGATGGAGTAGAAGGCAGTAGTGATATGAAGTCAGTTTATTTATGTGACCCCATAAAAAGAGGATACATTCGCTTAAGACAGGACACCTCGGACAACTGCTGGAAAAAAATATTATCTTGTTTCCCAGCGTGCCCAATCCATGATACTGCCACTCGTTGATTTAAAACATCGCGAAAACCAAGATGTCATAACCCTCTAAATGTTGCATGATTCATACACACTTGAGAATCTAACATTCATACCATTTAACACAACTTCTTTGTCTCCAGCAATGCTTTAGAGATAAGCAAAATAACAGGAAAAGAGTTATTTTCCTTCTTGTGCTCTCATGTTGTTTGTACGAACATATATATTTAAAAGTATTTGCGTTTATCTTTCTAATGACACTAGTTTCGTGTAACTCAGTCAACTGACTTCGACTCTATACCAAGTTGTAACCACGGATTGTTTCTCTGTATACGGTGTACAATACTATAGACACCATTGGACTCAAATCTCACCTGGGAATTTCCGAGCAATAGCACTATATGTCTTGTACGGAGTTGCTAATCTCGTCCAATCACGTCCACACTTCTGGGCCAACTGCAAACGATGCAAGCAGACTGTGATGGTGAATGAAGGCGCGGGAAAAAGCTACTAGTTTATAAGTCCAACCCTCTCCTTATAAGAAGGTTAAAGTCGCAAGTATCATCACGGCGTTTGATGACAACACATTTGAGAACATATACGATGATTATCATGTAAGAGGTTTCAACGCATACGACAAGCTTCTGAAAATATACCCTAAACTGAAGGCTAAAAGCAATATTAAAAACATACTGGACTACGTGGCAAAGAAACGGGAAGGAAGTACAGTTTTCAAAGGAAATCGTACACTGCAGTTCAAGATCATCAAGGAGCGTGTAACGGCGAAATTCGATGAAGCACGAGAATGCGGTTCCGCCATTAAATATTAGCATTTACAACATTGGGCACAGGACGTAGCCAGGAATCTCGGGTCTACAAACTTTACAGCTTCACTGGGATTTATTACCAACTTGGAAAAGGAGTTTAGGATAACATCACGCCGTATGACTACGCTGCAAACACGAAAACATAAGGATGACGAAGAAGAGCTGATTCAAAGAGCTCAAACGTTTATCGCTAACGTCAATGAGCATATCACAAGAGAAAAAATCTAAATTAGTTCTGTATGGAACAGTGATCGGAGTCAGTTCAACTATGAGCTTCCTTCTGACAGAACGCTATCCATGAAAGGGGAGACAAACACTGTATCGATGTTGCAATCGGTTAACAGTGCAACACATATTTACACGATCGATGTTGCTATATTAATGGAAGGACGATTGGCAGACAAACTTTATATTTGCTTCCAAGAACCCAGTGGTAAGATTGGACCCCGTGTGTCAAGGGAAATAGAAACTCGGTGCCCTCCAAATGTCTTCGTCAATGCAAATGTGAGTGGGAAGATATCTGAAGACGTTTTTTTCTGTAAGTTTTGAATCCAAATTTGTACTAATGACTTTGTGACTCCTGGTCTGGACATAAGGATGAACAAGTACTACTGGAAGCATCTGGCGGAAAATATGTACATTTAAAAATCATTCAACCTAAAACTACAAAATGTGCACAACCTCTGGATGTGTATTTCTTCAGGCAATATAAAATATATGCCAAGAGAATAACAGACTTTATTAAACTACGTTCCAGTATTATGTAGCCAAAATTGCATGACAGATCCTTTATCATGAACTTGCATTCTGTCATTTACAATCAATTATCTGCGGGAGTATATAGACCAATGCTTCATTACGCGTGGCAGAACGCTGGCTACGATATTGGTGAACCTGTGGACAACTTCAAAAGTGTGATTGACGTGGCGTTCAACACTCATATTGTAGAATGTGCAAATATGACATGCCATCAACTTGCTTTTCTTGACTGTGCGTCTTGCAGTCATTCATATTGCTCTGAGCATTTTACTGAAAGTCGGCATTAACATATATAGTTAAGATGTATGCATTGCGTATTGGCTTCAACAATGGCATCTATAGTGATATCTAGAGCATGGTTGCAGAGTTTTGCAGAAAAACGACACCCACCAGCACTTTGAGACGTACGTAATGGTCCTGTAACCAAACGTTCATACAGAAATGTTTGTTCGAGTCCAAGTACTTTCCTTGTGAGTATTGCAGCATATACTCGGTCTACTTAGCAGTTAAATGAATACTGATAAATACGAATGCCATGAATACATATCATCTTATTGCAGTAAATAGTGCTCGCCGTAGCGTAGTGGTTAAGGCACTGAGCTACAAGCCGGAGGGTCGAGGGTTCAAGTCCCGTTGGGGTCAGGATTTTTAAACTGACCCAAACACACTGGCGCACTATGGCCCTGGGGTCGACTCAGCCTCTAACGGAAATGAGTACCAGACGCTTGTTCTGGGGGTAAAGGCGGCCGTCACGCAGGGCTGACAACCCGGCTGACATAAAGTGCCGATTGTCTAGAAAAAGTGGGAACCTTAACCCCCTACTACCCCAAGGGCCTCCTGAGGCCTGTTGTGGGATCACTTTACTTTACTTAGTAGTTGATCAGTAAAGGAAGAACCCTCTGCTCAGGATGACACTAGTCCCGAAAGGCCTGTAATGATTTAATTTCTTTAATAGTTAAGGAGACCAGATACAAGGAATGTAAATTCATTTATAATTTTATCTTTTTAGGGGCCTATTTGGACTATTATCTTAACGGGATTTCACCATGAAATTTATTAATATTGACTTGTACAGCTCAAGTAAAAAGTCCCTCCGGAGTTTCATGGATCTGTAGAACATTATCATCATCATCATCATCATCATCATGAACAAATTCGTTTTAGGCCATGTCGCCTGTACGGTAAACCTAGCGAAGATGGTCTTGATCTTTCCACGGATGTTTTGGTCTTCCTTGGTCCCTATGTCCAGTTGGGGTATATTGGAATGCCAATTTTGGAAGTCTATTTCTTGCCATTCTCCTCAGATGATTTTTCTATTCTTGTTGGTATATTTGTATATCTTCATTTAAACTTGTTACTCCAAGTTTTCCTCTGATACTGTAGAACAGTAATCATAACAAATATGACAGAAACACTTGTATCATTGAAAAGAGTATATTTCCAAGTTTTCATACATACCTTACAGGTGTACCATATGCTCAGGTGACTCGGCAGACATTGGTCCTATAATAATCAAGCTCCTGCCAATATCGCATGGTCAATACAATCGCTGGTATTGAAGTGTGCATGCTCAATCCTCTCTGCTAGGGGCATAGGGAGGGGGACGAACAAGTGATCTTTAACATAGCTCCTTAAGAAAAAATCACAATAGACTCACATTTAGCAATCTGCAGCACACAAAACACCTTTTCTGCACCAGCGAACGCTATGTTTAATAATCTGTCCTCTAGCGGCAAAATTTATAAGTTACGCTTTATCAAAAAGTACGTATGAAAACTTGAAAATATATTGTTTCCTCTAATACAAATGTTTTCATCATGTTTGTTATAGTTACTGTTCTATAGACACATGAATCCGCGGAGGGACTATTGACTCGTCCTGTACAATTTGATTCATTCTCTCATTCCTTTCGTAAAACGAATGTTGATGTAACTTACGTGAAAACTACTTACGATAAAAACTGGGTGTGAAAGAACCTAAACATTGCTCAGAAGCCACTTATTTCAGTACTGAGGTTCTAATATGAGCTGTAAATCTATTACACAGGACTCATTTCCGAAGTTGTCTATAAACAGGTATTCTAGACCCGGAATTGTTTTTCATTGACCTCGGCCGGATTTGAACCTGCACACTTTGGATACAAAAGCGAGCATTCTACACTATTACACTCTATTGTTAATGGCTAGTACACTTCTTATTATTTTATTTTATAGTTTCAGTTACTCCATGGAGATTTGGACAAGTTACACGAACAAGTAACGAAAAAACTACTTCCTGAGGAGTACGGTGGAGAAGCCGGCAAATTGGACGATCTTTGGGGTAATTATTCTTAAATCCCATACATATTCGATTTGGTCAACTGTAATAAATCGTCTAATATAGACACTAGTTTTCGTTTATTTCGTATAAATCTCCAAGTGAAATAGGAGATAAGTAATATTTTTATTTATTTGTAGTAATAATTTAAATTTATTGAGAGAGTTGGCGCAGGTGGAATCGCTTTACACTACAATTCAGGAGGTTTGTGTTGAAAATCGGGTGTCGACCAACTCATGGTGAACTTACAGTTATACCGTGGACAAACCTGACTGAGGTTTTTACGTGATTTTTTTTAATAATCAACAAACGCTGATTTGGATATTCATTACAGGATCCATTTCATTTTAATCACCATTTAATAGCATTTAAAGTTAGTTAAATTATCAACAAAAACATATGACCAACAATAGAAGCACACAGTCTATTGAAAACTGTCGGTCCAGGATGATTAATTCTTACTAAAGGCGGTAAAATTCTATCTTATTCCCGCACGCTCTCGTAAACGAGAGCGGCTGAATGGGAGTGCGGTCACGAAATTCTCGTGTACCAGTTACAAGAACTCGAGAATGAGACGTCTCGGGATTCTCGCAGTGAGTACGAAAGATATGTCATTCAGTGTTCGTGCCACTTAAGAAATGTGTACTGCATGTATATTTCTCAATAACCAATGTTATTCCTTCTTTTACGGATAAACCATTTTTTTTTCAAATGCTCCAGGTTTGTCTTTTCGACATTCCTGGTTTCTCTCCTGGCATGGCGTACTTATAACCCACTTCTGAGGTTGGGGCGCCTGGAAGGCGGGGTTACGTTGCCGCGATGATATTATGGGTGATGATGATAATGGTGCGCCAGGAGAGTCCCTAATCCTAAGCTTAACCTAAGGTGAATATGAATAATGATGATTGCGATGGCCATATGATTTCGGGGACCGTTTGGACCTTAAAGTTTTCCTGACATTTGTGTTACAGGTGAGGATAAACCCCGATAAAACCTCACCCAGAAAAACTGTCCCGACCGGGGATCGAACCCGGGCCCGCTGCGTAACAAGGTAGCACGCTACCCCGAGACCACAGCGGTGGACTTATTATTATTATTATTATTATTATTGTTGATTTATAAATGTGTAAAAATATTTGAACGTCATTACAGATCAAATCGTCAAAAAACAAACAAAAAAAATAAACAGGGTGTAAATTAATTGTATAGCATAAATTTAGCTGCATATACAGAGGCATTATATAAACAATTCGAAATGATGAACTAATGGTCTTCGAATAAAAATGTCCAAGTTCTGATTCAATTTGTAAAATGGTTGGCACGTCACTGATCATTTCAAATTAAAAAGGAATTGATATGATGCAGACATTGTACTGGCAATATGCATGCCCCTTTAGCTCAGTGGTTCCAACAGCTTTACTATCGACGCAAATGTAAGATTGATGCCTCAAGTTTAGAAACTGGGTACAATATGTGTCCCTTTTTCGTTTCGTTTCTTCCATTAATATATACGTACTGAAATTCAGTTTTAAGTACGTAGATTTACTTCTGGTTTAATTATTTATTCGTTATTTTAGAGAATACGGTATTGGAATGTCGGCGCAGTACGCGAGTTACGAAACGTATTGTTTTGAATTGCCTGAAAGGTTGTAATAATAATGCACATACTGAAGATGGACATACAACCTACTTTCAAAAAGAGATAAAGAAGATAGACAAATGGACGGGAGAAGAACAAGAGGAAGACCAGCCAAGAGATGGATAGACAGTGAATGCACATCCAATACATCTTCCTCCGAGGAGTGATTTTGGAAATAAGAAGGATGAGAACCCTATAAATTATGTTTAAGAAGAAGAGGATACTGTAAAGTACAGTAGGTTTCCCAAATAAAGTGTGCAATTGTACTGTACAGTACGTATGTATACTTAGATAAATAATAGTACAGTGATCACAAGAGTAATAACCCTGAAGAGGTACAGTGTATGTACACATGACATACATAATGTTATTGGGAAATAAGGAACAATACACTTGAGTAAATGGAAAAAATAAAATCTCAAATCCATCGTTTTAACCATTAAGCCACACGTTAACTACACAGATTCTGCATATTTCACTCTGAGCTAAGGCTCTCATTGTACCGATTCTACTGTAACCAGTGCAATGGCGCGCACTCATCTGCTAAGTTCGTCATTTTAAGGAATTTGATAACCCAATATTTCATGAAAGTTGTTGAAGAATTATTAGCAATCTGGATCTCGGAATTAATACAAAGATCTTTAAGTTATTCTAGTAAAATTTTCTCTCCAACTTTGCTCTCCTATTGATTTATCTGTATCAAATGTCGATTAATTTGATTTAATATAACTCGTCTATTTTCCCGCGTAGACCATATTATATATATATATATATATATATATATATATATCCTAATATATAAAAATTTCGTGTCACGTTGTTTGTCCGCAATGGAATCCTAAACTACTGAACCGATTTTAATAAAATTTTGCACACTGTGTGAAGTGTGATCCAACTTGAGACAAAGGGTGGTTTATAACTAAATTTATAGTCGTATTATTTTTATTGCAAATTATTTGTTTATTATTTAACAAAAGACAATTGTCTGTGAGTTCCATTCGATTCTAACAGATGGCGATGTAAGGTAATTTGGTAAGGTAATGTTTTTTTATTATTTAACACAGAGAGATCCGGTGACTGTGCTTTTTGTTGCAACCGCGAATTTCAATTGAATTACAAATATTGATTATTTCATAATTTAAGTGTTTTCATTGTTTATTTTATTTTCAATATATTAATAATAATATTAATTTCATGTGTAAATACTAGTTTTAAATAATCTGTCTGAAAGACAGTAACTTAATTTAAATTTAACTGGACTGAGAAGGGAAATTGAACAATATGGTGAATCAGTTCTAGAGACCATGAATGATAAGATATCAAGTGAATTTCCGCAAATTTGTATAGGCCTATGTGACATATATCTTACATTTAAGAAGAATGTCAATTTAAAAACATATGAAGATCTTAAGGAACGGAATAAAAGAACTTTAAGGACGTCTGTTAGTTATAATAATGTGTTTAATATTACAGAAACAAGCTCCATGCCTCAATTAAATGAAAACCAAGAAGACTATAATATATCACAACATTATATGACTATACAGAGACTTCTTGATGATGATGAGAATCCAAACTGGCAACAAGTTCGTAGAAAAAAATTGAAAGTATAAGGAAATTAGCAAGCCTCGTCAAAATATTCCATCAATAAATGTATATAATCCTTATGATACACTTATGGACGCTACTGAGAATGCAGACAACATAAATTCATCTCAATCAACAAAACCACTTCCACATAAACCACCACCCATATTTATATCGGGTGTAGTTTACGTACCAGAACTAATAAATTGTGTAAAACAAAAACTTTCTGATTCAGATTTCTCATACAAAATGTATAAAGAAGAGGTTAAAATCCTGCCAACCTCTACTGAAGCTTAGAGATGGTTGGTGAGATTGCTAAATGAGAATAATGCAAAATATCACACGTATCAGTTAAAACAGGAAAGGGCTTTCCGAGTAGTTCTTCGTAATATGCATTACTCTATAAATACAGAGAGTATTGTTCAGGAATTGCTAGAACTAGGACATCGAGTTCGTAACATATATAACATTCGACACAGAGTTAAAAAGGAGCCATTACCACTTTTTTATATTGATTTGGAGCCTCAATCCAATAAGGAAATTTACCAAATTGAATCATTACTACATGCAAAAATTATCTTTAAACCACCTTATCTTTAAACCACCTTATCTTTAAACCACCTTATCTTTAAACCACCTTATCTTTAAACCACCTTATCTTTAAACCACCTTATCTTTAAACCACCTTATCTTTAAACCACCTTATCTTTAAACCACCTTATCTTTAAACCACCTTATCTTTAAACCACCTTATCTTTAAACCACCTTATCTTTAAACCACCTTATCTTTAAACCACCTTATCTTTAAACCACCTTATCTTTAAACCACCCTTATCTTTAAACCACCTTATCTTAAAACCACCTTATCTTTAAACCACCTTATCTTTAAACCACCTTATCTTTAAACCACCTTATCTTTAAAACCACCTTATCTTTAAACCACCTTAATCTTTAAACCACCTTATCTTTAAACCACCTTATCTTTAAAACCACCTTATCTTTAAACCACCTTATCTTTAAACCACCTTATCTTTAAACCACCTTATCTTTAAAACCACCTTATCTTTAAACCACCTTATCTTTTAAACCACCTTATCTTAAACCACCTTATCTTTAAACCACCTTATCTTTAAACCACCTTATCTTTAAACCCACCTTATCTTTAAACCACCTTATCTTTAAACCACCTTATCTTTAAAACCACCTTATCTTTAAACCACCTTATCTTTAAACCACCTTATCTTTAAACCACCTTATCTTTAAACCACCTTATCTTTAAACCACCTTATCTTTAAAACCACCTTATCTTTAAACCACCTTATCTTTAAACCACCTTATCTTTAAACCACCTTATCTTTAAACCACCTTATCTTTAAACCACCTTATCTTTAAACCACCTTATCTTTAAACCACCTTATCTTTAAACCACCTTATCTTTAAACCACCTTATAAAAAGAAGGATATGTTTCAGTGTCTACTCTATGGTCACACAAAAAGCTACTGGAAGCGTCCTCCTAGATGTGTTAAATGCGGACAGGAACATTATTTTTTTATTACATATTATTTATTATTTATAATTATCTGCGACTTCCATACGATTCTAACTGATGGCGGTTTAAGGTTTACTACAACATAATTTAACGTATACCGTAGCCACAACAACGCGTGGCCGGGACTTCTCTCTCTCTCTCTCTCTCTCTCTCTCTCTCTATATATATATATATATATATATATATATATATATATATATATGTATTGTAGTCGGATTAGTTACACTACTTATAACTCAAGAACGGCTGAACCGTTTTTTATGATCTTTGATTTGTTGGATTTGTTTCCGCCCCGAATAGCAGAATAACTATTAAAACATCGGAAAAATTAACGTAAAAATAATTAAAGGCGATAGGAAGTTCGCCGGGCCAGCTAGTGTATATATCAATGCAAATCTTTCGATTGAATCGTAGTCTTTATTTAATGTAGGCCTACGTCCTATCCAGTTCCATTTTCGCTAATATTATGATATAAATTAGATGGAAAGAAAACATTGTAAAGCGAGAAAGGTTTCCGTAAGAGCAAAATATTTATTATGAACATTACCACCTAGATTATACGTAACTACTTTTATTCCATTTACTGATATTTCTCCACTTTCCCCTTCTTAAAATAAAGTGGCGCAATGTTCTGGTAAAATTATCCTAACATTTACCCATATTACTTTTACATGGGGGAATAAATAACTTTCTATTTACATACAAACATCATACTAAGGTATTTATGTTCCGGTTTAAACATTTAATTCACATTAATCATTTTGCTGAATATGAAGAGAACAAACGAAGGGTTCACAAACTCTAAAATAAAAGACTAACTAGGCAACCAAATAAACATAGCTTGCATCATCATACATATAATATTACGAAAATGTGTTAATTTCACAGGAGTCTGGATTAAGAAGTTCGAGAGTTACAACCAGTAGTTCTCGGAACACGAGAAATTAAAGTCGGATGAATCCAAAGGACACGGAGGTAAATTCAACTCCGAAAACCTTTTTGGATTTGACGGTGTATTCAGAAAACTGGAATTGGATTAATCTAGATCAGGCCTGTTACACCTTGCTCACTAGGTGGGAATAGACGCTACCCCCTCGTATCCGCATGCGGTGTACTCCCAATAAAACGACACAACTGACAAGTGAGTTGCAGTGTCGATGCAGGCTTCAATAGAAGGGGCGGGGTTGAGTAGGAAGGGCGAGATGTCTTTTCACTCCTACTGACCACTTTAATAGCCCTCATATACATTCCCAAGAGCCATCGAATTCCTGTATACGGAATAGTTGGTCAATTGCCTTCTGGAACTGAAAATTTCCTTTTGCAATAGATTGATATTTAATTAAATACTTAATACTAATATAGATGTAGTACGCATTAACTCAACGAGACAAAGTAATTTAATACATAGGCCTATAAGTAAATTAACTGTATGGTGCAATAGGCCTAGATGCTCATGGCCTACTAGCTGGCTAATAATATCGCATATATTGACCACAGAGGAGGACGATTGTCTAGCCAGCTTAGGCCAAACAAGATATAAGCATGTCGCTTCCACCGGTTATAGCTGATCTTCTCAATCCGGATCCGCTACTTATTGTAGCTACTTAAATTCCTCACATCGATGTGTTGGCACCAGTCTCATATTGGCTTAAATTCCATTAGAAAATTTCTTCGAAATAGAGCAAGGCCTGTCTCTCTGTACCAAGCATGATGATTAACTTGTTCGGCTACGGCGCGCGACGATGACGTAATATCAGAGAAATAGATTTGGTCATGGATCCTTTATTGCAAGAAATCCTAACAGGGCAACAAATACTCTTACAACCTTTGACATATCTGCACTTCTAAACATTACTATAAATAATATAATTATTCCTTATTTCTCCTTGGTACTCGATATTGGACTACCTCTAGACCCAAATTTAACCAGCAAACACAAGTGAAACATAGGCCTACGTAACACATATTTTTCTATTTTATGTTATCTTAGATGTTTAAAGAACTCCGTCCCTCCTTCACTAAAACAAACCCTTGCGCAGAATCATGTGTTGCCACACTTCGATTATTGTGTCGTTATATATCCATCCATAGTAATTCTGCCCGGAGGCAGGTCTTTCACTGCAATCATAGCATTTTCATGCTATTCTTTGAAGCTTTACTAGGGAATTATAGGTGTGGTAGCTTCTCGTTGATTTCCACATCTGTGAAGGATGATGATGATGATGATGATGATAATGATAATGATGATGATGATAATGATGATGATGATGGGCTGATGATTTTCGGTGACTGTTGGACCCTGAGCTTCCTGACATTTGTCTCACAAGCGAGGAAAAAACCCCAAAAAACTCACCCAGGAGCCTGTACCGATCGGGAATCGAACCCGGGTAGAACGCTACCTCGAGACCACAGAGGTGGACACGTTATATATCCATCCATAGTAATTCTGCCCGAAGGCAGGTCCTTCACAGCAATCATAGCATTTTCATGCTATGCTTGCCGCTTTACTAGGGAATTGTAGGTGTGGTAGCTTCCCGTTGCTTTCACACCAGTGAAGAATGATGATGATGATGATGATGATGATCATATGATTTCGGGGACCGTTTAGGCCTTACGTTTTCCTGACAGTTGTCTTACGGGTGAGGAAAAACCCCGATAAAAACCTCACCCAGAAAAACTGCCCCGACCAGGGATCGAACCCGGGCCCGCTGTGTGACAAGGCAGCACGCTACTTCGAGACCACAGCAGTGGTCCTAACCATTTTAATTCCTTTTCCTCAATTCTTTCAATTATGCTTTCTTCTGCTTCCATAATGTTTCTAATTTCCTTATTTGTGCAACTATATTTGAAGAGAAAAATATATGCTCAGACTGGTGGTTGAACCCAGGAGCTACGGCTTTCTATACCACGAGGCTACAAATTTGAGTCAAACTAAAGTGAAATCTGAAATATAGAAACTATGGCGTCAATTTAACACAATGTACTAAACCAAAACACTGTTATTGTCCAATATAGGTCCAATATCAGGGCTGATGTGTTTCGCTAAAATGTACACCACATCTTCATGCCCAGTGAGAATTTTAGAAGTCTTAGAACCAGTTCTCTGTGGTCTGGATATCCTTAATATCTGTTGACGTTATGGTTGCCATAGCAACTCTGAGAAGACAATTTTTTTCCCCCAAAGTTGTTAAGTGTCAAAGAAATAACCCATTAAATTTTAGTTCAGTTCACTGTGGTAGGAACGCTCTGGTGGACTATCAGCAGCCATTGTTCTTAAGAAACTGATGTAAAATAGACATTCTTTTGTCAGAGGAAGATAATAAATACCAAAATAAAATAATTGTACTGTTATATATAATTAGAATATAGGTGAAGTGGCACTTCACTCACTTCACCTGAAAAGCCGCTACTGTCATACATTCTTATGGCACTACATACTTTTACCATCTGTAATAACATTTCGCACTATTTTAAACTTTTGCAACAATTTATATATAATGACCAAAAATTTGACTTATCGCAGAGAGTGCAGCATGTTCATAATTATTGCGTTCATTTCATTTTCAACACAAGTCGTTGTGGTCATATTTTCGTATAGGGCCTATTTCATTAATCTTCTTGGCTACGTCTTAGAGACAGACATAAACTACATTTTCTTTCACTTCTTTTCAAGTTATTTCATGCTAGTTCCATGGCGTTCCAAGTTTGAGGACTTTTCGTCTAATCAAAATTTTGACATAGCCTAAGTTCACAAGATAACAGTCTACCAACAAACCATCTCCACAGAACCTATTCTTAATCCAATTACTTCACAGTAAATCCCTACCTGCTCCTTGATTTCCCTCCCTCAAGATATCACGGGTTGCCGCACTTAAGGAAACCGGTCGCGTAGGCCTATATGTAGGAATGTGAAACACGCAAGAGAAGACCATGAAAAAGCTATAGGGCCTATATACATATGTGTGCCTGTGTGTGTGTTAGTGCCCGAGCGACAGCATTCTTATTATTTTTTTTGGAACCAAACTCGGCATTCATCAATCAATTAGGAAACGTAAAGTCAAATTCATAAACCAGCAAATAATTGACGATTGTCAAGCTTATAAAATTACCTGTTGATTAATGATTAATATTTATTACAATTAAATATATTTAATATCATTAGTAGTTTTATTTTGATTTTTCAATCTTGTACAATTAATATTTTATTCGTTTAATCTAAAATAAATCAGCATATATTTTAGGTAATAATTGCATTTTATGTATACCCTACTATTATTAATGACTATTTTATTTTAGATATAAGACTAATCATTGTAAATTTTATCTAATCTGGATGAGTGACAGACAAAGCCTTAAGGTCTTATCTCTGCCAAGCAAAATAAATATATTATTTTTAAATTAAGTCTACTATTTTTAATTAAAGCTATTATTATTAGACTATTAATAATATTATACTATTATTATTACTATCAATAATAATAATAATAATAATAATAATAATAATCAACAACAAGGATTAAGCCCAATGGCCTTTTCCGATCTGATTATAGTTCGAATTGGTCCTTCCATCTCTTCAATGGTCTTCCCAACATTCTTCTCCCTTTTGGTTTATAATTATAGGCTACATTCTTCTTCGTATGCGCTGCTCATTCATATGTAATACGTGCTGAAGGTAAGCATTTTGTTAGTATGTTATTATTTCACAAAGATTAAATATATTAAGTTCTGTCCTTATATCTTCGTTTTTCTTTTTATCGGCCCTTTAGTGTCCTGCAATTGCTCTCAATATCTTCATTTCTGCAGCCTCTATTTGTTTACTATCTTCCTTTGTTAATGTCCAGGTTTCACATCCATAGGATAAGTTAATAGATGGAACTGCCAATACTTTGTAAAATTTTTAAATAATTTATTTTCTAGTTTTATTCAATAAAGTACGTTTAATTGTGTCACATAGATAACTGAATCGTATTTTAGTGTGTTTATCAACATTTCTGTCATTACCTAATATTATTATTATTATTATTATTATTATTATTATTATTATTATTATTATTAAATATCTAAAAGTCAACTTTCACATCCTACAATGAATATTTCATACGAAGGATTAGTTAATTATGTTACCAAAATCGATCGTATAATTAACTATCGAGAGGTGTGTAAGATTCAAATATGAGGAGTCAAATGTGCATATATATATATATATATATATATATATATATACAGCATACATAGTTAACAACAGTGATCGGATGATCAGACTTTAAATAAAATGTAGAATAAGGTGCTTAATATGTAATTTCGTTATTAAAAAAATATTTTTAAACATCATTCATAGAAAAAAAAATCAATAGAATACTTGACTTTTTCTATTAACGTTACTTAGTTTGTCGCAAATAATTACAGTATTACTTTCAATTGCCAACACGGATATGTTGTCATTTAACACAAAATGGCATTTCAACAATTATGTTTTAAATCGGTAACTCAGTGGAAATCCTCTACTAACATGTATCAAAAAACTCAAACGTGAACACATTGTTCCGATATTAAATGATATCCGTCATAAAATGTTTTTTACGTACCTGTCATTGGAACAAACAATTACTTTTAATTCCTGCCAGACACTAAATTACAACGAAAAATTTAAAAAGAAATGTATAACTTTAAAAAAGCTAAGATAATATAGAAACACTAAAAAGGGCAAAATAAAACTATTCCATAATATATTATTGATCACGAATATCCTATCTGTAAAATTAATATAGGCTATTATGGAAGTTAAGCACAAAAAAATATTCTCACAAATTCATCCTCTAGTTATCAGTATATATATACTTACTCTTACTCTTACTCACTGGCACTATCGAAACCTTGAGTTCATGGAAACACGGACATAAGCTCTCCATACATCCCTATCCTGAGATAATGCTTTCCAATCATTCCCTGTATAATCTACTTCCCTCAAATCATAGTTAATGTTATTCTCCCACCTCATTTTTAGTCTACCAACTGGGCGTTTTCCCTTTGGCTTTCCTACAAGAAGCTTTCATGCAAGTCTTTCATTCCCCATAAGTGCAACATGTCCTGCCCATCGCAGTCTATGAGACTTAACTGTTCTTATTATATCTGGCTTCCTATAAAGACCATGTAGTTCATTGTTATGAAGCCTTCTCTATTCACCTGTCTGTTCATCTCTCTTTGGTCCAAAAATTTTCCTAAGAACTTTATTCTCAAATACTTGTAATCTCCTTTCCTCCCTTAAAGTAAGAGTCCATGTTTCGCTTCCATATAATATAACTGGTAGAATAATAGTTTTATATATTTTCAGATTAACGTTTTTTTGAAAGGAGTTGGGACATAAAGAGTCTCTTCAATGCATAATAGCACGCATTCCCAGAATTGAGCCTATGTTTAATTTCTTTGTGCATCTCATTCCTATTTGTCATTATTGTTCCTAGGCATTTGAATTCAGCCAATTCCTCAAAATTTCCCTCATTTGTCATTAGCTGTCCATTTCCATTATATAATGTATTTCTACGTGTGACCAGATATTTAGTTTTATTGATATTTACTTCCAGTCCTACTTTCTTTGTGTTACTCAATAGTGTGTACGTGTCGTCCTTTAGTATCTCCTCGCTATCAGCCAATAGTACTACATCATCAGCATAAACTAACAGCTTATTAATACCATTGAGTTATGAGCTTTCCTCATTCTCTAAAGATTTAATAGCATGCTCTAGTACAAAATTAAATAGTAGAGGAGATAGTCCATCTCCTTGCTTCAACCCATTCCGGATTTCAAAAGCGTCCGACAACTGTTTGCCTACTCGCACCCTACTCTTTCTGCCATTTAGACACATTCTTGTAAGTCTAACTAACTTTTTAGGAATTCCGATCTCCAACAGGATAATATATAAATATGAAAATCAAATAAAACTACGTTTTATTTTTATTTAATCAGTATATAAATTCTCCCTCTTAATTGAATCATATGTTTTTTTTAAGTCTACGTATAGTTGATGTACAGTACCACTATATTCCCATTTCTCTTCTAAAATCTGTCTTATACTAAAAATCCGGTCTGTTGTAGACCTGTTTCTTCTAAATCCACATTGATGATCTCCTAGAATGCCATCAATATAGGGAGTAAGTCTGCTGACTAATATATTTCTTAGACTTTTGTAAGAAGTTGAAAGTAATGCGATGCCCCTGTAGTTGTTGCAATCAGTTTTATCTCCTTTCTTATAAATTGGTACGATAATCGATTCTTTCCATTCATCTGGAAGAGCTTCTGTTTCCCAAATCATACCAAGCAACCAGCGTATCTTGTCCATCAACTTTTCTCCCCCTGTTTTTATCAATTCTGATGGGATCTCATCCGAACCTGATGTTTTATATATCTTCAATTTTTCAATCGCCATTTCAACATCTAATCCACTTGGTTCTGCGACTAGCATTTCTGCTGTCTGTAAATTATCCTCCTCAATATCCTGTTCTGTATGAACATTTAATAGCTGATTAAAGTAACTTTTCTATCTATTTAATATACAATTGGAATCTGCAATCATATCCCCATTTTCATTCCGAATTATGTTTGTTCTAGCCTGAAACCCTTTCTTCTCTATACTTATTAACTGATATAATTCATATAGTTCATTTCATGATCATTAATCTTCTCTCTCAAATATTCCCTCTTTTTACTCTTTAGTATCTTGGTGGTTTCCCCAATTGCTCTAAATTTACCTCATTTGGCTCGTGTAACCATTTCATTTTTGCTAGCTTTCTTTTCTTTACAATATCGGCACATTCCACATCAAACCATTTTTGATTGCGCCTATTTTTTAAACAACTCAGTATATATATATATATATATATATATATATATATAATGTAATACTTTAAAAAGAGAATAATTTTTATTATACAAAAATGTAACTTTCTTTATTTCCCATTACACCCTTCACCCATTGTGTATATCCTTTATAAATGTCCTGAATTTTAGCCGAGTTGTATGCAAAATTTGTCTAATAAAATGAAAAACCAATTTTACAATTTAACTTCGTCGACTATTTTTGTTTACATAAAATTACCGATGGTATTCGGGGACAACATAGTGTTTATGTCCTGATATTTGTCTTATAGGAGATGGATAAAATAAAAAATAAAAACTCACCCAGGAATTTGTCTTGAGTATAAATCGAACCTGGGCCTAATGCGTCCGACGAAACGATATTTCTCTTGACTACGGTTGTGGGAAAAAATTATTAAACCAGCAGATTAAATACAAACACTAACCAAATCCTTTGGAAAAACGTTAAACTCTAAATTTATAAAACTGTTATACGCTCAGTTATATTATATGGATGTAAAACATGATCTCTTACTTAAAGAGAAGAAAGGAGATTACGAGTATTTGATAATAATATTTTTAGGAAAATGTTTTGGACAAAAAGAGATTACCTATCTGCTGCATACAGAAAACTATATAATAGTGAGCTACATGGTCGTTATAGGAAGACATATATAAGAACATTTAATTCTCATTGACCGCTCTGGGCAGGACATGTGGCACGAATGGGGAATGAAATAGATGCATGGAAGCTTCTATAGGAAAACTAGAGGGAAAATGCCCAGTTAGCAGACCGAGAATGAGGTGGAAGATTAGCGTTAACCATGATGTGAGGGAAGTAGATTAACGTACTCAGGGAATGATTGAAAAACATTAACTCAGGATAAGGATGCATGAAAAGCTATTGTCCGCGCGAAATTGAACCTACGGGTTCGATAGTACCAGTGAGTTATATATATATATATATATATATAATATATATATATATATGCAAGTGTGTATGTGTGTGTGTGTGTGTGTGTGTGTGTGTGTGTGTGTGTGTGTGTGTGTGTGTGTGTGAACTCTTCAATATATTGGAAGACAGAAATATACCAAATTTACTTCTGCAGAACATACAAAATATTTACAAAGACAACACCATAAAAATTAAATTAAATATCAGATTTTCCGAAGAAGGAATTATAAATCGTGGTGCGAGACTAGGGTGCCCCCTATCCCCAACACTCTTTGCAATTTATATCAACGAAGTGATATGTTGCTGGAACAATAAATATAAATTTGGAATAAGAATATCAGAAAATACAAAATAAAACAACCTATTGTTTGCAGATGACCAAATAATAATTGCAAATTCAGAACATAATCTGCAGAAAGATCTGTATGAATTTAACAAAATTACAGAATAATATGGATTCAAAATATCTATAGAAAAACGAAAATTATGGCATATCAAGTTGTAGATCCTGTCAGAAGTAAAATTGTACTTGACAATAACATTTTGGAGCAGGTGAATAATTGTACATATCTAGGATGCAGTATCTCATATGAAGAAGAAAAGGATGTAAATGCAAAATGTATATTTTTAAAGCATTTATGGGGTAATAAATTCTATCTTGAAGCCACAGTTAATCCAAAAACATTCAAGACGAAAAGTGTATAAAACACTGGCTCTTCCAACCCTTTTGTATGGTATCGAAGTATGGACGTTGAAACATAAGGAAATACAGAGACTTAGATCTACTCAAATTACATACCTTCGGAGGACTGCAGGATACACACTATTAGACCACAAAAAATGAAGACATCTTAGAAGAATTACACATGGAACCTTTAGAAAAGAAAATTTCTGTTCATCGAATGGAAGATCGCAGGATACCCAAACAAATGTTAAGATATCAACCTGCAGGAAGAAGAAGACCAGGACATCCACTCAAAAGTCTTCTGGGTTGTGTTTCTCTTGAGGACCAAGCAGGTCAACAAATGGCCTAAATTCGTGAATGCACTATGATGATGAACTTTGAGGTCAGTTAAGTTGAAATATATTCAAATTGAGTTAAGTGTACTGTGATAATCTCTCAGGCCTCCTGCGCACTGTAAACTAGTTAGTAACCCAGAAATCTGATATTTTTTTTCGAGTTATAAATATATGAGTTTCTTGGTATCTCTTCAAGTGCTGCTTAAAACAGCTTCTGTTAAAAGTAGCAATATTTGTATTAATATGTACAACTTTCCTCATTGCCTCAAGTACAAAGTGATACATACAATTAATTTTTGGAATTGATGAAATACAGTTACTAAATACATTTAAAAAAATTCAAATTGTAGGCCTAATTGAAATATATAAAATAGAATTTTTGTAAATATGGTTTCTTAAAATTGAAATTGTTCCTCTAATGGCAGCGATAGCAATTTTAGAAAGATACGCCCTGTCCAAATCTAAGGAATTCCAAAATTTGGCTAAGAATCCTGGTATAGTACCTCTTGCCCCGATCATCAATCCTGTGACAGTTATACAATATAATTGGTAATTATCTTTATAATAGTCAATTTTTGGCTCATATATGGCTTTCGTTTTGGAGGCAACTTCCTCAGGGTGGTCACTATCAGTCACAAAACAAATTTTGGGATCTAATATCATACCAATTTTAGAAGATGGTCTAAATGCAATAATATCTATTCGTCTAATACTTCCATCAGTGGCCACACCATGAACTTACTCATAAACTGTGTATCCAAATTCTCGCAAAGCTTCTGCCATCATATTTCGAATAGTGTGGTGCCTAATGTTTCTCAGTGATTCTCCAAACGGACAAGCCCCAAGGACGTATGCAAGGGTTTCGTGCTCTCTGCGACAACATCTACAGAGGGTATCGTCCCTAGACCTGCCCGGCAAAGAACGCACCGCCGATACATTGGCTTGCATTTTAATCTCTTCTCTCCATTCGTAACCAGACAATCCCTGATGGTCACGAATCCATTGATTTGCTATGTATATTCATTGTAGAAAACAACGCCTTTTTCTTTATGAGGAAGTTGACTCCAGAGAACTGCTTCTTTATCTTTTAGTTGTTTCCTGATTTCCCTTGCATTTGGTAGAAGACTTCGAGTGTGAATATTGATGTCACTAGGTTCAATGTTAAGGTCTCTCACACACTGTAAACTTTCCTCTTTTAGGTTTCAGAGAGTAGCAATATATGTATAATTGTCTTGGTAAAGAATATGGCAAATGTTTATATGCTTTAATTTTGTTTCCCATCTTGCACAACATAAACCAACTCCTTTATTCCGACGTTCAGTATACAACATGTGATCAGGGACATCCATCGGAAGATGTAAACTTTCTTTAAGTCCACTTCTCAAACGTTTATCACAATTCACAGAAAATGTTTTTGGTATTTGATTTGGTGGTACTGTTTGAATCGGGTGAATTAGAGTTGGATATATGGAACAATTTAAAACTGTAAATTTCTGATCAGGTTGTAACAGCGGTGAAGCAATTAGACTTTCAATATTATCCCGTAATTTAGTAAGGGTTTGCTTAGAATCAATAGTTATATGATCTGAAAAGTCGACACCTAAATAACGAATAGTGTCAGTGATTTTATGGGCACGAATTGCATGTCCATACAATTGGAGATATTGTTCACATAGTTTACCTTTCTCGATTGAAAACACTGCTGATTTGGAAACATTAATTTGAAGGCCTATTTCCTGAAACCTCTGCAGAACAATTCTTGTCAGTTCACTGGCAGCTGCTACATATTTCCCTATAATCACCGTGTCAGCAGCAAAGTTCATAATTGTTAGATGAGGTTGATCCGTAAGTAGTAGATAACCATATTGACTTTTTATTGATTTTCCTGAGAGTTCATCGAGAATATGATTAGTTGCAATGTTATATAAGGATGGTGATAATGGAGACCTTTGTAGAACTCTTCGATTGATAGTAATTGGTTTAGTTTATTTTGATAGGTTTAAATCTGAGTCGTGCTTCCTTCATGGCGATTTAATATTAATTTTGATAATTGTTTTGGCACACCGACAGTATGTAATGCGTTCTTAACATGGCTATGTCCTATATTATCAAAGGCTTTACTGATATCCAAAAAAAAACTATACATGCAGACTCATTCTTTTGTTTAGCTGTTTGTAAGATGTAGAATTTATGAAACCTCTCTGGTGTTATTGAAGGTTATGTAACTGCACAGGTGTTTATTAGGAGCTCTCTCGATTATTCTCCGAACTACTGAACAAATGGTTATAGGACGCCAGTTTGAAAGTTCGTTTTTTTCATCACTCTTATAAATTATTACAGTTCGAGCTTTCTGTAATACTGGTGGCACAATTCCTGAAACTAACATTCTTGTAGCAATTAGAGATATGATTTCAGCGGCAATTACATGATCTGGCGCACTGGCAGTGAGTATTGAAATTTTCCTAGTAGCGTCATTAATTTCTTTGTACTTATAGAATTATCAAATGTTTCACCTAATTGAATAGCTTCAACTTTACCTAGTTTGTTTGGGTATTCTTCTCGAACGAAATCATTGTGTGTAGAAAATAAATTTGAGAAATATTCATGTAATGTAGGGCAGTCAATAAAATATAAAGTATTGTCTCCTTGAAATACTTGTCGGATAGCCTTCCGACGTTGGTTGTAAAAATGAAATTGAGTCAGCTGATACCTATATGCATTTTTCCTCTTCAGTCTATTTCCTTTCGAAGCCCTTTCAGGATTAGTAGATGTTTTATAACTTTGTTGATTATTTGGTGCATCAAAATATCTTCTAGCGGGATGTTTGGGACCAAGTAAAATATGAACTGCAGATGATAAGAAGGAAACGAATTCTTAAACGAAATTATTAAACAGAAAATCATCAAGTTCCACTAAAAATGTCTCCTTGCAAGTGGCTGTTTTTATTTGATATTCGCTTAAGTCATGCTTTAAATAATTTTTGGGATCATCAATATGGGTGGAGTTAAGAATTACTTGAGGAGATTTACCTCCACGGTTTTACCAATTTATCTTTGTATTCAGTTGGATGTGATCCACGTACATGTATTTTTAGTTCTCTGTCATTTTTAAAATTTTTACCACAGTGTATACATACTGTTTGATTATTTTAGTTTCCTGTGTTTATTTATCACTTGCAGTCATTTTATATTGATGTATCGAGTCCTGGTCAGAAGGTGAGTAATGTAGTTATTAAAATATGTAGATGAGTCCATTCAAAAAAAAAATATGAATGTCTCTACATCTTTGGTAACACTCAACAATCATTAATAATTAAATATTTGTATAAATATTTAATTTTTCAAAATTTCCTCAATGTTCTACGACGGACAATTATATTTACTACAAATAACTATTTTACAACAGCTGTGGCAGGAAAACGTTGCACTCGACATGTTGCAAGACAATCTTCTTAGTTTACAAAAGGCGTTAACTATTATATTTCTTATTATCACCAATGTTATTACTAATAGTGTCGCCATGTGGTCGCACGGAGTGAATAGTTCACTTTATGTACTTTATATCACTATAAATCCCAAAAATAAGAGTGTTGTTGGTTCAGTTGGTTTAATTATTGAGAACTAATGATGTTATAATATGTGTAATGGAACGAATTGTCCTCGATAAACTTGGATTAGGTTATGTCGCCACGTGGTCGTACGTGGTGAATTGTTCACTTTGTTTACGTTGTATCACTAAAAATAAATACGAGAAATAATAGTGTTGTTAGTATTTTTGGATTAATTATTGATAACCAATATTGTTATGATATACAACTTATCATCTACGGCCAACATGTCAGTGTTATTCATTTAGGTAAGCAACCAGCTTTACACGTATTTCGTAATATTTGTTTATTAATAGGGCAAGGCTTTTGAGTTTTTGCATTTGTTTCTATGAGAACTAAACCATGCTCAATTAATTATAAATGCGTTTCGGAAGATGAAATTAAACAGGAACTTGTGGTTGCATTTATTTGCATTTTCTGAAATATTTTCAGAATATTACATTTTTTGTGGATTACTTAGCATTTTATTGCCTATTTCAATCACTCAAACACCACCAGAATAAAAATGACTTGAACTTCCACACTTTCCAACTAACTGTGCAATGGATATGGCGAAACAAAGCAGAAAATAAATATATGTTTGCTCTTTCTTCCGATTGCCAAAGAAACACAGGATTATGGGTCAGTGTCCCTACACAGTTACCTATTAGCCATTGTTGAGAATCCCAATGCAGAACTAAAAATTCACCCTAATTTTATAGATATATTCCATTTTTAATTTTAATGCATTTTTGTAATCGTTAGTGCATTATTGCATTTTTATAATGCATTATCTTGCATTCTGTTGTGCATTAAAATGCATGGAACAGGTCTACAAGAGACCAGAGTTGCAGTATAAGACAGATTTTAGGAAAGAAATTGGAATATAGCGGTACCGTACATTAACTACATATAGACGTCAAAACAGCATACGATTCTATTAAGAGGGAGAAGTTATACAGTATCCTGCTGGAGATCGGAATTCTTAAAAAGTTAGACTTATACGAATGTGTCTAAATGGCACAAAGAGTAGGGTGCGTGTACACAAACACTTTTCGGATACATTTGAAATCCAAATGGGTTGAAGCAAGGAGATGCACTCTCTTCTTCTATTCAATTTTGTACTAGAACAATTAATCAAATTTTTAGAGGATGAACAAGGCTTACAACTCAATGGAATTAATAATCGGTTAGTTTATGGTGATGATGTAATACTGTTGGGCAATAGCAAGAAAATACTAAGGGCCAACACACACGCACTATTTAGTAACACTAAGAAATTGGGACTGGACTTAAATATCAAAACTAAATATATGGTCCACAAAGAAATACATTATATAATGGAATGGGACAATTGAGGGAATTTTGATGAAATGGCTGAATTCAAGTACCTGGGGACAATAATCACAAACAGGAATGAGATGCACAAGGTGATTAAACATAGGCCCAATTATGGAAATGCGTGCTATTATGCATTACAGGAACTCTTGTCGTCCCAACTCCTTTCAAAAAAACGTTAAATTGAAAATATATAGAACTGTTATTCTACCAGTTATATTATATGGATGCGAAACATGGATTCTTACTTTAAGGGAGGAACAGAGATTACGAGTATTTGAGAATAAAGTTATTAGGAAAAAAATTGGACTAAAGAGAGATGAACAGACAGGTGAATGGATAAGACTACATAACAGTGAACGTCATGTTATTTGTAGGAAGCCAGATATAATAAGAAGAGTTAAATCTCGTAGACTGCGATGAGCAGGACAGGTTATACTGAATGGGGAGTAAAAGACGTGCATGGAAGCTTCTTGTAGGAAACCCAGAGGGAAAACGTACAGTTGGTAGACCAAGAATGAGGCGGGAAAATAACATTAATCATGATTTGAGGAAAGTAGATTATGCAGAGAATTATTGGAAAACATTAGCTCAGGATAGGGATGTGTAGATAGGTTATGTCCGTGCAGCCTTGAACCTACGTGTTCGATAGTGCCAGTGAGTTATATATATATACAAATATACATATATATATATATATATATATATGTCCACCACTGCGGTCTAGACGTAGCGTGCTATCTTGTCACGTAGCGGCCCGGGTTCGATTCCCGGTCGCGACAGTTTTTCTGGGTGAGGTTTTTATCGGGGTTTTTCCTCACCCAAGCGGTCCTCGAAATAATATGGCCATCATCATCATCTTTCACCGGTGCGGAAAGCAACAGGAAGTATCCCGCCTACAATTCGCTAGTAAAGCTGCAAAGCATAGCATGAAAATTCTATGACTGCAGTGAAAGACCTGCCCTCGGGCAGAATTACTATGAATGGATATATATATATATATATATGTGTGTGTGTGTGTGTGTGTGTGTGTGTGTGTGTGTGTGTGTGTGTGTGTATGTGTGTGAACATAGAGAATCAGTTAAGTCTAAAACTATTCAAATTGAGTTATGTGTACTGTGATAAACTATCAGGTCTTGTGCGCGCTGTAAACAAGTTAATAACCTAGAAATCTAATACTTTTCATTGGAGTTATAAAAGTATGAGTTTCTTGGTATGTTTTAAAGTAGTGCTTAAAACAGTACTTATCTGAAAAGTAGCGAACATTTTATACACTGGGTTCAACGCATCGTAACCTGAAGGGAACATAGCCACTGATCCATCGGGACCGATCTACAAATCATGTTGTCAATTCAATATTTGAAAGTCACCAGTAGATGGCACAATCTTCTTAAAGTTAGTCTTTGACCTTTCAAGATCATTGAATTCGTTTCAAGTTTCCATTCCTGTATAAATTAGTATAATTATGATCGGCAAAATAATGCACTGCTTAAGTTGTATAATGACTGAAAGCGTACAACTTTTGAAGTTTTAGAAATCTGCAAAATACAGCATCACAATCATATTTCATAAAATTACTAAATAGGATTAAATCTATGGTGTAATAACTGATGAGTGTGGAAACTGATTTTGGGAGTTGTCGTAGGAAGAAGGTGTTATAATAGAGATCACAAATAACTAGAGTAGAAAAAATTAACCAGATGGACGGAATCCGGTATTTAGAACTAAATGTAACCGAGCAGAACATCTGCTAATTTACCGTACACTGTATCATAATTTTATTTTCATGAATTGTTCTCTTCAATCTCCTTATTCCCAAATCCCTTAGGTCTTTTTCCTATAATTTCAATATAGATAGGACTATATTCCTTCTCCCTTCTATCAAATCAGTAATGTCGTAACTCTCTAGACGCACAAATTTTTATTTCTTAGGAATCAAAGTTGCCATATATAAATAAATTAAAATAAAACATCCTCAACTCGTGTCCAACTATAGGACGGATCGAGGAAGAAGATGAGATGAAGCACTTACTTATTTAATTTATATTCAATTAAAAAACATATTTCGTTCAAAAAGAAATCGTACAAATAAGAGAGAGATTTTATGCATGAACCGAAAAATCGTTTTGGCGGTCACAATTTTCGATGTTTCGCAAGAAAAATCTACATATGCTACTGATAAAAAAAAAGAGAAAGTTGTCTTCTAAAATTCAGCGAAATTCAACAACTACGAATGGGTGTTCATCTTAAAGCAATATTATTTCATAGCTCAAGCGGCCGGCATTTTTCTTTTTTCGCAACGTATCTGGATACATACGAAATAATTAACAAAAGTCTGTCATCCATGAACTGCGTAAACTAAGTGAATTCCTCAGGAAGTCGAGTTTATGATACAATTATACTGGTTCGAGGAATGTATCTTTATTTTGTTAATTAAATCGTATATATCCAGTTGCTTTGTGAGGAAAGGAACATGGCGGCCTCTAGGTAATGTATATTTACTATATTCAAATATATCCTCATCCATAATGGTTGATTTTTCTTATTTTTGGGAATTCCTTTCTCGTATTATTTCTATGGCACATACCGAGTTCTGTCCCGAAAAAAGGTAAATTGGGCCCACTAGAGCTGTATTCAAACTTTCGCTTCGGTTGAATGTCCATTTTTAATGATCAGATTTTGCTTGTTAATGAGGTCGACCTTACTTTCCTTAATTGATTGCAACATGCCAAGTTTGGTTCTGAAAAAAACAAAAGTTACAATAGCTGCAGCTTTAACACACATACACAGACGCTTGAGCATAGGTCGTTCAGTGGGACGATGAAGAAGCATGTGTAGAATGGAAGTACAACTTCTCTCTGATAGATATGGTATATAGTTAAATAAACATTGAAAGTGTCATCGCGGATAGTGTGCAGTAGCTCGTATTGGTGCTTGTGAAGTTTTAAGTTCTTAGAAGGTGTAGTTAACAGGATGAGACGTAAGGCGAGTTCTCAGCTCCTTAAAACTGAAACCTGTCGGCTAAGGGAGCAAACCCTAAAAAAAACCCCAGGTCCTCCGTGTCTGGGTGTTAGGCGTCAGGCTGGCAACCTGGCCCTGAAAAAAGTATATCGCTACGTACTTCTGTAAAATATGTCAGCCGGGTGGATTTAAATATGACAGACTTAAGCTACGAAAATGGACCTTTGCTATTGGCACATGGAATGTTCAAGGCTTGAACACTAAAGAACAAGAAATAATAGATGAGATTACAGCAATGAATGCTGATATTATTGTGCTCTCAGAAACAAAATAGAAAGGGAAAGGACAGGAAAAATTAGGAAATTGTACACATATCTGGAGTGGATTACCAAAAACTAGTAGAGCAAAAAGAGGTATATCCATTTTGATAAAAAAATAAGTTGGTAAAAAATATAGTGTCTTGGGAAGAAATTGATGAAAGAACTATTAAGTTAAATCTCAAACTTTTTGGGATAGAGCTTATAATAATAGGAGTATATGCCATAAATGAGGATGCAATAACCATAGAGAAAAATGAATTTTTTGACAAACTGTCGGAAATTTTTGAGAAAGTAAAAAACATCAAGAAGTAATAACAACAGGAGATTTTAATAGTCAAGTAGGAAGTACAATGAAAGATGAAGTGATTTGGGAAAAAAGTGGAAAATGACAATGGAGATAGATTGATAAGTTTATGTAACCAACATGGCTATATGATAATGAATATTTTGTTCCAACACCGGGAAATACACAAATGCACATGGGAACAGCCAACAAAAAGTCTCAAATCAATCATTGATTATATAATTGTGAAACAAAAACGTGATATGATAGTGAAAGATGTTAGAGTGTATCGGAAACCAGATTGCGGAAGTGATCATTATATGCTTTTGGGAAAATTCATATTAACAAGCAGGAAAAAACAAAATATTGAAGTAACGATAGACAGAATAAATACAACCCCTTTGAATGAACCAAGATATAAAGTAAGTTTACTCTATGATAAGAATATAAAAAATATTTTTCAATCACGATTAAAACAAAAACTCAATTTAAATTTAAATAAATCTGCAGTGGAAATGTATGATCAACTAAAGGAAAGTATACATTCAGCAGCTTTAGAAGCACTTGGGACTGAAAATCTAGAAGTAAAAAGAAATAATGAATGGTATAATCACGATATAAAAAAATAGTAGAAGAAAAAAGAAAGCACGGATGAAATGGTTATCAGATCACTCAACAACATCTCGAAAAGAATACATCACTTTAAAACATAAAACAAAGGTGGAAGCTAGAAAAACAAAAAATGAGTACTGGGATAATATATGCTCGAATATACATCATTCGATTGGATATGCTAGATCCAAAGAAGCATGGAAAACATTACAAAATATCAGGAATTCAGAAAGAAACAAGATAAATACACAGTTGATAAGACCATCAGAATGGATGTAACGTTATAAAAGTTTACTTCAAGAAAAGAGAAATGGGTTTCAACTTCAAGATACGGATGTAGAATATAAATTTAACACTACAGAGATAACAGAAGATGAAGTAAAAAGAGCTTATAAGAGGCAAAAATGGGAGAGCACCAGGACCAGGGTATCTTCAAACGGAACTCCTAAAACATGGATTAGATATTTTAGTAATATTTTTAACAAAACGTTTTAATAACATTAAAATTGGAGACGATATCCCAGAAGAATGGAATTTATCGTGCATTACTCCTATTTTTAAAGAAGTTGATAAAAAACTGTGTTCCAGTTATAGAGATATAAGCGTTTTACCTTCAACAGCTAGGATTATTAGTAAAATTATAAATTTGAAACTTAATGAGATAAAAGATAACTTAAGAAAAGGACAATGTGGATTTCGGGGTGGCTTATCATGTATTGATAATATTTTCTGCATTAGACATTACAAGAGAAAATCCTAGCAAAAAATAAAGAACTACATATGACCTTTATTGATTTAGAGATGGCATATGATAGTGTATCTCGACAATTGTTATGCATGACAATGAGAAATATGAATATATGTGAAAAATGGATTAATACTCGTATTGTAAGGAGGATCTACAGTAATACAAAAGCTACAGTAAAAATACAGAATAATTTAACAGAGGAATTCGCAGTGAATAAAGGCCTTAAGCAGGAATGCAGTTTATCACCAATTCTTTTTACATTTAATAATAATAATAATAATAATAATAATAATAATAATAGCTTTATTTTACCTGCAGAGTTAAGGCCTTAAGGCCGTGTCTATCACTCAACCAGGTTTTTAAAAAAATTCAAAATAGTACTCTTACATCTAAATTACAATATGTCATGAATGCAATAAATTAATATTTATAATGTATTTTGATTTGCTCTAAATTTAACGAATTAAATATATAATATGTTCAAGATATATAAAAAACGATAAAAAGATTAATGACATAGTATAAAATGAAATAAACAGAGAAAAATTAATTATTAAACAACAGGTAACTGTATAAGCGTGACTTAACCGAGCCATGTGTGCGGCAACCCCTGATATTTTGAGGAAGGATATTTCAGGAGCGGGCAGAAGCTACTGTGAAGGAAGTAGAATAGGAGGAAGTGATATGAAGAGGAATTGTTAGCAGACTGCTATCTTGTGACCTAGAGGCAATATTGTGGTAAGAGGATAACTTCTCAAATCTGGACGCTAGGTAAGTAGGAATGTGGGAATTCAGAAGTTTGAAAAGTAGTGAAAGAGAATGCCATTTACGTCAGTCAGTAAGACGGAGCCACGAGAGGATTTTTAGTGTTCGGCAATATGGTCATAACGGCGGATATTGAAAATGAATCGAACGCAAGCATTATGAACACGCTGCAGTCTCTGCGACAAGTCATAATTTAGATCATTATATATAATGTCACAATAATCGAAGAGTGGTAACACAAGATTCTGCACAAGGATTTGTTTTAACGAAACTGGGAGAAAATTCTATAAACGTCTAAGATATTATAAGATGAAGAAAGTATTTTTACGTATGTGTTTCACTTGTGTTTGCCAGGTTAAATTTGCGTCTAGATGTAGTCCAAGATATATTACTGAAGAAGAATAAGGGATAATTATATTATTTATAGTAATGTTTGGAAGTGTAGATATGTCAAAGGTTGTAAGCAATCTTTGTTGTCCCATTAGAATTACTTGTGACTTGTTAGGATTTGGATTTAGACCGATACTTGAAGACCAGTTAAAGATGGATATGAGATCGTCATTCATTTTCGTCAAGCTGTTAGAGAGAATGAGGAGGTGAATGTAGGTAAATGTGGAGATCATCAGCATAGAGGTGATAACGGCAGCGCTTTAGTACAGTTGGTAAGTCATTTATGTAGTTTGAGAAAAGAAGAGATCCGAGAACACTGCCCTGGGGGACTCCAGCCGGCACGTTGTACCAAGCCGAAGATCTACAGTTTAATTAAACGTATTGTTGACGACCGTGCAGGTATGAGTCGAACCAGGATACAGCGTTGTCAGACAAGTGTAGGTGCTTGGGCTTTATCATAAGTAAGCCGTGGTCTACTGTGTCAAAAGCTTTGCTGATATCAAGTAAGGTTAAATGAGTCAATTCACATCTGTCCACGGCTTCGCGAATATCTTCAGTAATTTTTAGCAAAGCTGTGGTTGTGCTATGACCAGATCTAAAGCCGGATTGATAAGGATCAAGGAGGTGATTTTTTTGGAGATATTCAGTCATTTGCTTATGTACAATATGTTCCAGGGCTTTAGAAAATGTCGGGAAGATGCTAATCGGTCGGAAGTCATTACTGTTAGTAGGTGTACTTATTTTTGGTATATGCCGAACTCTAGACTGTTTCCATACAGTTGGGAAGATAGAAGTTAAAGGGAAGCATTAAAAGTATGAGTCACTGTGGGTAGTATAATGTCAATGATTTTATTTAGCATTAAAATGCTGATGTCTTCTGTTCCTTGTGCAGTGGATTTAATCCGCTTGGGTGTGTTTTTAACGTCTATAGGAGAAATGTCGTAAAAGTAAAATTTATCTCTTCCTATATGGGGGGATGGGGATAAGTCTTTAAGAATGTCTATTTTAGTCTTGTTATCTGGATGTGTCATGGGTATTGAGGTAAAATGTTCATTTAAGTCATCTACAGAAATGTCTAAGTCCCATTGTACGGAGATTTCGCCAAGTGTCCCGTGCATTTATTTCAGGTCCGATTATACTGTGGGCGTTTCTTAGTTTGGCATTGCGTATAGTTTGTGTAGTTGTGTTCCTAAGTTGTTTGTACAGTTGCCAGTTCTCGTCATTTTTATGTCGTCTCTATCTTCGGTATGCTTTGTCTCGTTTTGACATAAGCTCACGTATTGAGTCATTCATCCAGGAAGCAGAGGGGCGGGAAAATCGTCGGGATTTTACTGGTGCATGTCTGTCATATAGTTGTATCAGTGTATTAAATGTGTATACTTTTTCATCAACTGATCTAAGATTCCATATTGTGTACCAAGGTAGTTCTAAAGCGTCTGATTTTAGTTTAGTATCGTCTTTGTTTTGTAAATTTCTGTACGTAATCAATTTAGAGCGTCTTTAGGACATTGGAGTGAGGATTCTCCGAATACAATGTCATGAGCAGATATGCCGGGAACTGGAATTTGTCCATATGACAGTATTATCTGTGGATGTGTATTCACTATCAAGTCCAGTAAAGTGTCGGTAGTAGCAGTATGATGTGTGGCAGAGAGAGGAACAATGGTCATATTAAAGCTTTGGAACATATTTTTAAGTTGTATGGCTGGTGAGTCAGTCTGAAGAATATTTGTATTAAAATCGCCTGCGACAATAACGTGTTCATAATGACGCTATGAATCGATCAGAGCGTTTTCTAGATCCGAAAGGTACCCTATTTTTGGAGATTTGTATACAATGCATAAGATACATTTTTTCAGATGGCTTGAATTTCTACGAATAGGAATATACAGAAGGGGACTTGTGGGCAATTCTTCGATTAAGCTCATTTGATATAAAGGCACACACTCTTCCATCTTATTCAGATCAGGCTCTTAACGTATGATATAAAAAAATGTTCTGGTAAATGGGTATTCCTATAGGAGGAAAGGTACTGCATTCATTGTTGTTTGCAGATGATCAAATAATTTTTGCTGGGGATGAAGATGATTTGAAATATATGATAAATAAATTAATGGAAGAATATTAAAAAAATGGGAACTGAATATAAATTTACAAGAAAACAGAATATATGTGTTTGGGAAAGGATGTGGATGACCTCATACTTGAAACAGGGTAAATAAAAAAAAATTGATTTTTTTAATTATCTTGGATCAATAATTACAAATTTAGGTACATGTGAGAGAGATGTACAGACTAAAATTGCAATGGCAAAAAATGCAACTAAGATAATACATGGAGTAATTTGGAACAAAAATATTACAAAGGAAACTAAAATGAAAATTTATAAGAGCACAATACAGAATATTTTGCCATATGGAAGCGAAACGTGGTCTTTGACGGAATTACAAAAGAATAAAATTAGAACCATTGAATTTGATTATTTAAGAAGAAGCCTCCAAGAAACAAGACAGGATAAAATAAGAAATGAATTCCTTTGGAGAGAAATGAATGTCACCACACCTGTTGTTAAGAGGATTGAAAATCAAACGCCTAAATGGTATGGCCATGTACAAAGAATGGAAAATTAAAGATGGCCAAAAATATATATACCAATGGTCACGCCGTGGAAGAAATAAACATGGCAGACCAAGACGGAAATGGAAAACCTACGTCAGAACAATAATGGAGGATAGGAATTTGGAAGAGGTAGATTGGAATGATAGAGATAAATGGAAACTGAAGACGGCAAAGCTATAAGTGGGGGGAAATCCGAAAAAGAAGAAGACGAAGAAGAAGAAGAAGGTGTTCTTTGAAGTAGTGAGGAGTATTATCTACTAACAGTTTATTTTGAGATATTCTGCTTTCATCGTGCGTGATATGTCCTAAGAAAATGTAGACTTGTGACCAGGATGTTGAAAAATGTGTGAAGCGTGTGTTAGAGGAGTCATGGCAGGAGCCGCTAGTCACCCTATTGAAGGATGCGGAGAACAAAGTGCGACCAGTTTTTGTAAAATTTATAAGCTACAGAAAACGAAGTGAAGTATTTAGAAATAAAAAACAATTAAAGGAATCTGGCATTACAAACAGGGAAGACCTGACTAAGAGACGGCTTGACCTGCTTCAAATGTGCATACAAAAATATGAAATGAAGAATGCATGGACATTAGATGGTGTGATACACGTGAAGCAAGGCGACACCAAACGACGAATCACTACATTTGGTGACATTATTTAAGCCTATACCAAATTCTAGCGATACACGTTACATTTCATTTACTGTGTTCATTTTTTCCCCCATTTTTTCGTCTATAATCTATTGTTTATTTTTTAAATTAATTTACACTGAGCTTAATTTAATTTGGACTTCATATACTAAACACTAATTGATATTTAATATTAATGTTTTTATGTTTTTAGTTCTATTCAGGTAAGCAACATTTCAACCATACATTTAAGTAATGCACCTGCAGCCCCTTTTCGGTCAGTACCATTGTCCCGTTTCATGCCAGACCCATCTCAACACATTCCTTCCACATCAGATATTTTAAAATCACGATTCTTTTAACAGCAATACGCTCAAAATAACACACTGTAATGCACAGTCACTCCAGTGCCACTTCTCAAATTCCAAACTATATTTGCAAAACTAAATCTGCATGCTATTTTAATTTCCGAAACATGACTGAAAAATACACTTCCTTCTTCTCTTGTAAACATGAAAAATTACACCTTGATAAGGAATGGCAGAACAAGGAAAACTGGAGGTGGCGTGGCGAAGTATGTACGTTCCAAAAATTTTATCCCATTCGCCTAGTGAATACTCGTCTTGACCCGAATATCTATTTATAGAAATTAAACAAAAATGCAGAAATGTTTATTAGGAGTAGTTTATAAGCACCCAAATGTCGGTCACCTGCATGACATTGAAACAGTTCTCCATAACCTGATACCATCTTTACGAACATGTAATTGTACTTGGAGACTTCAACACTAACCTACTAGCCACAAAGTCTTATAACAAAACATCTACAGACGATGTTTCAGTCTTGAAATGTGACAATACTGCCTTGAGAACCAACCCATCGTGCTAACTACTCTGACACACTACTAGACTTAATTATAACAAATAATCCTCAAAACATTATAACTAGTGGACAGATAAAAGCTACAGGCATCTCTGCACATGACTTAATATACATTGAATATTCACTCCTTTGCCCTAAACTTAGGCCGGTATTCAGAAACCATACTCTCCTCTCCCCCCCTCTCTCACTTCCGTAAGTTGAGTCTGAGCACGAGAGTTGGAGATGGTATTCATGAAACCATCTCGTCTCTATCTCAGGCGAGATGGAGGCGAGGTGGAAAAATGCGCATGTTGGCAATGATTTTAAAAATGCACAGAGAAATAATCCATATGATATTGTGAAATATGGCGTCTTTTAAAAATCGTTTGCAATTTTGTAGGTTATGGGAATGCGATTGTTTGCCTAAAATAAATTAACCTTATTACAAAAATGAGGAAATAGAATCGGATTGAGGTTAAACATAAAATATATGTGTGTAACCAAAACGTATTCATGTCAAAATTAGGATTTCCTACATATAGAAATGTCCAACAATGAAAGTAAAAACATATATAATTGCCCAGTTATCACTTATAAAATTAGTTATCTGAATAGGCTTATATTATTGACAAATATAGTAAGAAAAGTATAAAAGGTCAAATTGTAACATTCCACAGCTTTTATATTTTATACATGTGTATTGTGATGGAGAAAAGCGTACGTTATGGGATATCAACAAACCAAATTAATATAATATGCGTGATCTATTTTATATCAAATTAAAAACAGTATTAGTAATTCATTTGAGATGGTCAATTTTATTTGATTATGTTATATTTATGGATAATAGGTATACCTTTATGCATAACAGGTAATACTATAGGTCGTAATAATTTTCTAGGCCTAACCTTAAAAGTCGAGATTGTAGCAAAATAATAATTTAGTATTATGGTTTATAAAATCATTGATAGGTAACTATGTATTAATTTATTGTTGTAATTGTTAACAGAAAACCATTATCATAATTATACTATGAAGATAATATTTTAAGAACATGGTAAGAAATTACCATCACCACGTTATGTAAATACATCAAATAAATACAAAGTTATTAATCCATTTTTGATGGTGCATTTTATTTTCCTTCTTTGATAATAGATACACATATGCATAACACGTAATACTATAGGTCTGCCTAACCTAAAAGTTGAGATTATGATAAAAAATATACATATGGTATAGGGCTCAACTGCACTAATACTAGCGCTTGATTTTTATATTGTTGTAAACTCTTCTTCTGCATTAACTAACATTATTTAATGCTTTAAACATTGTCAAACAATTTTTACATTATTAGACAAATTTGAAGTATTTATTTAAATATGCAAATCATAATGTTACGCGAGGGGTCTGTTTAGCCCCGCCGTAATGTTAGCGTTAAGTTCACTATTGTTTAAGTGGTCTTTGCCCCGAGCGGTTGGCCTTGGTTTTGGAGGATGAGTTCCACATTTAAACATGTTAAAAACACAGTAAACGAAAAATAACATTATTTATTAAAATGAAACCAAACATAAAGAAATATTAGATTAATAACATATAAAACAATTTATTAAAGTCAGATGAAATCGCCACATTGTCAAACGTCAAAATATTCAAAATATTAAAGTGTTAAAATTCAGAGAGAGAGAAAACAATCATTTTAAAATATTCAACTTTGTTCGTTATTCTAAGTTCTTTGGACCATTTGGTCCCTTATTTAATTCTATTGTCTGAAAATGACCATTACGAATGATAAAAAAGATTCATATTACCAATGTAGCTGCCTCCCCTGCTGGGGGGGACCACATCCGGTCCCGCCGCTGTTCTGCCTTTTTCCACTAAAAATCCCGGCTCTTATATGATTATCTTTACCTTTCACCATCCCCTAAAACTAATGGAAACCCTATTTTCTTGCCCCATCTGTAGTAATATTCCTAGTAGTTTATGGCCAAGTTATATAAGGTGTTTTTAACTTCTTATCCTAATGTGTTTGGGTTATATAAGTTTTCGTAAGAATTTCCTATTTGGTTGAAACTAATAAGTTGTTTTTGATATTATATAAGATTTCGTAAGTGTGTCTTCATTGATTGAAAAATATATTGATGTGAAATAGACATTTTATAATAATTTTTTCCTAGTTTTTTATCTATAAAACTCGTATGTATATTTTGATTGAGACTTTAATCCGCGTTTAAAGGTTGAATATTTATGCCCTATTTTTCGGTATAATACACATGTATATGTGTCTATCCTTTATCGGCTTTTTTTATAGTATGTTGTTATTATGGCAGTTAGGCCCTAGTGTTGGCATAACAATTCCCCCACCTAAATTAGACTCTAGGTTTAAAAAACCGAAAGTCTTTTTTCCTTATAGGATATCTCTCACCTCCGGGGGGTTTGTCCTGACATATATCTTATTAACTTACTTTAAGTGGGAGTGGAACTGACGTCGTCAATTGGCGATTTCTTCTGTCCTGGAAGTATTTTGTTCTCATCCTAAGAGGTTAGATCGTATTTTATTTGTAAATTGCACCGGATACCCTTAATTGTGTCGTAATATCGGTAAGATCTGTTTACTTAGTGAGAACACTATACTTAAAAAAAATCACAATATAGCATGCCTTCGCGGCTCTAACACAATATGTTTATAAATATAATTTTCCACTAAAAATGTTTACTGCTAGAAACAAAGGATATCGACTATAAAAATAGTTTCACTAAAAGTTTTTCTCGTCTCCGCGCTTCTTCCTTGTTTAACCCTTCTTGTGGTTTCTTTAGAAACGATGCACTTTTCGCTTTTATTCATATCCGACCCACTTAACAACATTTCATTTCTTTTTTTGTTATTCACTTCGACGGTTCAATTTCGTGAACCGGATCACTGTTAAAAAAAAATATCAGAATTGCGGTGTCTGCTGTGGCCAGCTTGGATGTCAGGGTTTGTGTCTGCTAGTCTTGATGGAGGATGCGATGTTCTAACGCTCGAGTTCGTGGTTCATTTTCAGCTGCCGTTGGTCCAGGTAAGCCTTTGATTTAGTTATGCCTAGTTTCTTTAAACAAAACCCAGTTAGGTCCAAGGAGAACTTGTGAAGGGTTTGATAGGAATCAATCTTGATGTGGAATTTGTTTTCTTGCTTCATCTATAGGAAAAATTTGGAATGTAGGATGTTAGGCCAAGGTTGACGTTGGAGATAGTTATTATTTTTTATAATTGCCTGGGTTTGTTCTTTACTACTAGTGAGGTGTTTGCCTTAGCTGGTTGCGAGTCTGGACATTCACCCATCTTAAGCTCCGTCACGAGATGTGTGGTTGGTTCTGGCAGCGTTATGCTGCTGCTCTCGTCCTCAGATGTACAGGGTGCGGTTGGTCCTGGCAGCGTTATGCTGCGGCTCTCGTCCTCAGATGTACAAGTTGCGCCGTGAGTCTGGCCCTCTTAATCTTCCTCCCATCATGTAGTGTCGTGGTGGTGGCCTCAGGTCCAGGCGTGAAGCTGCAATCTTATGGCATTTGTTAAAACTTGGGAGGATAACTTTAAACATCGATTATGGGTTTGGTGCTATCCCGTACTACATGGGTCCGCATCCTTTTTATCACTCCTTGTCATAGAATGGTCAGTTTAATTTAACTTCATTGCTTAGAGGCTTCATTTTCAGCCATCTTATCTCCGATACTATGTTCCGAATCTTGCATATTAGACGTCCTGGCTTTAGATTGCATCGTTTAGGTTTGTGCACCCATGTTCCTATCTGTCCCTTATAGCTAGCCTCAAGTTGCAAAAGAAATGCTTTTAGGTTTCTGGTCTTATGATTTCTCACGAATCATTTACGCCCTTATTCCAATTCAGGTTTTACTGGGTTCAAAAATTGTCAGTATCTCACCGTATTTTACCGCTTGTTTTCAAAACTTTCCATTGCTTGGATAAAATTTCAATTTTGCTTTTCCTTCTCTAGAGTCCTGGGTTCGATCGAGTGTGCTCGCCTACACATAAATCGCTAGGGCTATAAGATGTAACTACTACTTAGTACGATTATGTAACCTGAATTCCGTACATCATTCCCTCGTGAGGTCCTGATTGTGAGAGCATTTCCTTTCTTCTATCCGTGATGCGTCTTTGCATCTTAAATTCTCTCGTTTCTAACTTATCTGTCGATTTCCCGTGCTACAGCCTACAGAGTTAACTTAATAAAGAAAAACCTACATGGTGTTGTTTCCTTAAGTCTTCCTAATTCGTTCGGCAATATCTCAACTGTTCTCTTGAATTTCTGTATTTAACTTTTTACATTACTCCAGATTATGCGTGGACTTTATTCCGTGTCTTGGGTCCCCCTCTTACCTATGGGTTTAACCTCTCCCTTTTTGTAATCTCCTACCTCTGTTATTTTCCTCTTAATTCCCATATGTGTTTTTGAGTTAGTTCCTGGTCTCATACGTGTAGACTTATTCCCTATCTTACCTATCTTACATATGGGTTTAACCTCTAAGTTCATGTACAACCCTATGTGTTTTAACTTCTAATTTCGTGTACACCCTATGTGTTTAACCTCTAATAATCTGTACTATCCTTATGTGTTTAATTTCTAATTTCTTGTATTTCCTTATGTGTTTAACCTCTAATTTTCCGAGATCTCCCTACCTAATGTGTTTAACCTCTCATTTTATGTACTACCCTATGTGTTTAACCTCTAATTTTCTGTAGTACCTTATGTGTTTACCCTCTAATTGCGTGTATTCCTTATGAGTTTAAACTCTAATTTCATGCACTTCCCTAAGTGTTTAACCTCTAATCTCTGTGATCTCCCTTTATGTACTACCTTATGTGTTTAACTTCTAATTCCGTGTATTATCCTTATGTGTTTATCTTCTATTTCCATGTACTACCCAATGTGTTTAACCTCTAATTTTCTGTAGTACCATATGTGTTTAACCTTTTATTGCGTGTACTCCTTATGAGTTTAACCTCTAATTTCATGCACTACCCTATGTGTTTAACTTCTCTTTGTATGTACTACCTAATGTTTCTAACTTCTACTTTCCTGTATTACTCTATGTGTTTAACTTCTAATTTCGTGTACAACCCTATGTGTTTAACCTCTAATTTCCTGTACTATCCTTATGTGTTTTAATTTCTAATTTCTTGTATTTCCATGTGTGTTTAACCTCTAATTTCGTGTACTCCTTATGAGTTTAACCTCTAATTCCATGTATTCCTTATGTGTTTAACCTCTAATTTCATGTAGTACCTTAGATGTTTAACCTCTCTTTGTATGTACTACCTAATGTGTTTAACCTCTCTTGATATGTAATACCCCTACTTAGGTCAAACTGTCCCTCTTGGCTCTACTCGTTGATCGCACAATCGCATGTATATGTGTTTCCCTTAGTATTCTTCATCTAGTGTCTCAACGTTTCTGATGTCCCTGACTAGTTTTCGTTGTCCCTTCGTTATGACCATATTCTATGTGTGCGTACGACTTTTCTTCGCGGTTTTCCTGGCATCATTATTGACTCTGGATGGTCCCTGACCATCGATCCTTGTATTTCTGACTTTTTAGACCGGCGTTCGGGCAGTCGCCAAAATTGATAGTGTTCGGTCCCCATCCTCGTCTTCGGGTTCCGACTTTCGAGGGGCATCTGCCTTAAGACGAAGGTAGGAGAAATCCAAACCTTATCAACAGGGTCCCTAGTTCCGTCTACCTCAGACTTCGTTAATCCTCGGTGGCAAGCGGGAGGGGCAGGCATCTGCCAAAATTGACAGACATTGGGTTCCTAATGTTATCCTCGGGTCCCGTCTTTCGACGAGCATCTGCCACAAGATGAGAGCAGGAGAAATCCCAATCTTATCAACAGGGTCCTTATTCCCCTGTACCGCTTCCATCCTAATCCTCTAATTCTGCTGTCTCAGAATTCTCGATTTCGACGTTAACCTTAGGGAGAGCCTTCTTGAACTCATGGACGCGGCCTCATCGGAAAAGTGGATTTTAACCTAATCTCTTTGATGGGGTTCCACTGTTGTCCTCATCTTTCCCTAAACACGGGTATCATTAATGTTTCTGTGGGTCTCTCTGCCCGTAATTGCATTGTTATTTCGTTTGTCTCTAGTTTCTCGGATGTCTATCTCTCTAGCACGTTGGCGAAGTGTTCAGGCAACTCGACAAATTGTCGAGGGCAGAAACCCCCTTCAAAAGGGTCCTTAGTCCTTCCCAACTCGTATCTCTTTAACAATGTTTGTTCCGCATACTCCCTAACGTCCCTTAGCTTTCTTCCTAGCACGTTGGTGAATTGTTCAGGCAACTCGCCAAATTGTCGAGGGCAAAAGCCTCTCCAAAAGGATCCTTAGTCCTCCCCAACTTGTATCTCTGTGTGCGACTATGTAAATGTTTCATCTCTGTATGTGTATTTCTAACGTTACCTAGCCTAGTTTTCATCTGTTATCGTAATATGTCATATCCCATATGTGTGTGTGTCTACCACTCGACTGGTCACTAGTCCTAACTGACATGGAACAAGGCTTGCAGTATAAGAGTCTAGGCGCCTTTAGGCCCTCCAAACTTTTCCAAGCCAGTCCATCTCAGCAGGAACCATTTCCTGTAGAGTGTATTATTGTTGCGTCATGCTCAGTTATAGTATATGTGTAACCCCTGGGTTCCCATTTGAACTTTCACTTTTCTACTAGATCGGATAAAACATCTCACTGTTTTTCAAGTATCCTAATTTCCACCAAATATATAATGATAAAGCCAAAAAAGAAAATATTTATGGGAATAAGTCTATCCTTTTTTTATCACTTGTGTAAGCATCTTGTTTCTGCCTCCACTCCGTATTTCTCACTAGCGGAATTCTACAATTGTGCCAAATCTCCATTCCCCTCTTCTGTTCGAGCCCTTTCTTATTTATACAGAATTTCCATTCTTTCCGTTTCCGAAACCTTAATCTGAATTGCGGATCAAGCGAGTCCTCCCTTAATTGCGCCAGCCTCTATGACTTTACTCAAGATTTACTTGATTCATGATTTAGAAACGTCTCACGCGGTAGCCGAGCCCTTCACATAATGCGCCCGTCGGCATTGTTGTAAATCTCTCAACACCGCATTAGGGGTTAAAAAATTATTTTAAACTATTACTTACCCTGAAGTTCGGTCGTCTTCCTTACCATGAGTCTACAGTTATTTCATTTAGGGAGGTGTGTGGTGCCTGCTTTGCTTTATTGCGCTAAATCTCCATTCCCGCTTTGATCGATTTCTCTCTAATTCATCCTAAACTTTCCATGCCCCTTTTCCCTACTCTTTGGTTTCGAAACTAGAATCTACATTCCTCATTAGTTGCGTTCCCATTTTTGATTGCACTACTTCTCAATTCCCCTCTTTTATCGAGTTCTCGTTTATTTCATCCTACATTTCCAATGCCCCTTTTCCTACCATTTGGTTTCGAAACAAAAATCTACCATTGTGCCAAGTCTCCATTCCCTTTTTCCATTCTCTCGGTTTTTAAATCTAGAATCCCTCTGATCGCTAATATATGCGACTTTTTATTTCCTGTAAATGTCATGGGTCTTTAAGAGGTTCTCATTTTTATTTAAAGTACGCTTTCTGATCTCAAGAAAATAAAAATATTTCCCTGTAAATACAAATAGTATAAATTTGTTCATATTTCTAATGCAGTCTGGTTGGAGTTCTTATCTATGTGGATAATTTAACTTTCACCAAAATAAACACATTCCAGAGCCTTGCTGAAATTTTACTGCTATGTGACCTCCTAATAGACACTCAGTCTTCGTGCATGTAAATGAAGGACGTGTCTAAAAACAAATAGTTCTCAAGTTGGCGGTTTTCCATTCCTCCACGATGGTGAGTCCATATTTATTTTTCAGAAAATTTCTATATTCTTGAACGGTCCCTAATATTATTATTATGATTATGGTTATTATTATTTGTCAACCAATCTCTTCCATTATTTTTTATTATGAACATATGATTTGTACCCGTACCTCGTGTGTTGATTATTATTTCATTGTGTTTATTATTATTATTATTATTATTATTATTATTATTATTATTAATTTTAAATCACTTAGTTAGTAGTTCTCTCTGTTTTATGTGTACCTCTCGATTTTTTTTACTGAAAAACGTTCCTACATATAATAAGGTGCTCGCCTTTACCATAAAATATCCTAGGATAACGAAATCGGTATTATTTGCCTCATGCCCTGCCTTATCAATGTCGCATGGTAGGCGGTTTAGCTCTAATAGGGTTTAAAATTTCTTTGATATATGTAGTATGAATATTTATTTCTACTAGCATAGTGGTTAAAACACTGCGCTACAAGCCGAAAAGTCGGGGGTTCAAGTCCCGGTGGGGCTAGGATATTTTTTAACCTGCTCCAAATCTTCTGGCGGCACTATGGCCCTGGGGTCGATTCAGCCTCTAACTGAAATGAGTACCAGACACTTGTTCTGGGAATAGGGCGGCCGTCACGCAGGGCTGATAACCCGGCTGACATTAAGTGCCGATTGTCTAGAAATATTGGGAGCCCTAGCGTTTCCGTTACCTCAAGATCTCCGGTTGGGGGATATGTTACTTTAAATGTTACTTTATTTTTCACTGTTATTACTCTATTTCCAAATCCTCTGATTTTATGTTTTCCAACTGCCTAACTATTTTCCTGCTAGTTTTCGGCTATACTTTTTGTAAAAAAAATTTTATAGTCCTATTATTAGAATAATTTTTACTTATTTATTCTCCCAATATAAATAATTCATTTCTTTGCAAGTTTGAGCCTTTCGTGGGCCAAGATTAATTACCAGTGTGGATGCACGAGCTGCTACATGGGGACTTGAATATTAATCGATTTATTTTTCTTGTCCTTTTTTTATTTGTTATGTCAATAATATTTTTGATTATTATCCCGAATATAATTAGAATTTTAATTGGTTGAGATGGATTTGGGTTAGTTTCATACGGAGTGCGGTAATGGTTAACATAGCCTCCGTTAGACGGCTCTGTAGTGAATGTTGCCATTTAGAAAAAATAATAATAGACGTCAGCCACTTCCCATTTCTTTATTCTAACAAACAATTTACCTAGTTAATAACCCACAAATTAATTTTTCGTATCCTACCTCCGTCCATGATTCAGTAAGATATCCAAGATCGTGTTTTACGCGAGTAAATAATTAAAAAAAATGAATGTTTACATAGTACAAGTATTTAGTGCATTAGTGGCGTAAGTATAAGATGTGACCGCCATCTTGTTTGCTCAAATATATCACCCTTGTAAAAAATTTCAATACGATAACAAATTTCAATTTAGTGGCGTGTAAAAGCAACCTATGATCCCTTGGGCTTGTCTCTCGTGGTGATGCTTTCAGAAATGATTTATGTGTACATGTGATTGTGCCACGCCTTCCCGATAGACGAAATAATAAAATATGTCGTTATTAACGTACAATTATTAACAGTGGATGAGATATTGCCTTAATTAACAAAACAACATTAAACCCCTTTCATTACTACATTCTACAAATATTCTGAAAAAAAAATCATAACCTAAGTTAACAAACAAAAAATATCATCTGACTGAAAAACTTTGTCAAAATCATCAAAATTATTTATAACCAAAACTCTATGTGTATAAAAAATCAAGTTCTGAAAATAATACATATAACATAACCTAGAAAAGATATATAGATGTCTGACTATAAAGAAAATAACATCTCTATGAGAAAAAAAAACATCAACAACACCAAAATTTGCCGTATATATCCAAAAAGTTTACCCATTCAGAAAAAAAAACAATAATTATGCCCAGAAAGATAAAACATTTTTTGGAAAACATCAATACCAAAAATATAACCTAAAAACAGCGATATATCCATAAAATCCCCAAAAAAATTAAATTAAATAACCTAAAGCCAGTTAATAATAATGTCCCAAAGTTGAAGATTTTCTGGTTCCTCTCTGTTTTAAAAGACATAGTTATTCATTAGTACCAATGTGACTCTTGTCTTCCGATTAAAAAAACATATAGATTTTTACTGTATACGAATTGAAGGTTAATTTTGTGGTCTAAGGTTCTTTTCTTTATCCGTGAATATAATATAACATTATTTTCACGAATATACCATCGTCTGCTCACCAGTTTGTTACGCGAGGGGTCTGTTTAGCCCCGCCGTAATGATAGCGTTAAGATCACTATTGTTTAAGTGGTCTTTGGTCCGAGCGGTTGGCCTTGGTTTTGGAGGATGAGTTCAACATTTAAACATGTTAAAAACACAGTAAACGAAAAATAACATTATTTATTAAAATAAAACCAAACATAAAGAAATATTAGATTAATAACATATGAAACAATTTATTAAAGTCAGCTGAAATCGCCACATTGTCAAACGTCAAAATATTCAAAATATTAAAGTGTTAAAATTCAGAGAGAGAGAAAATAATCATTTTAAAATATTCAACTTTGTTCGTTATTCTAAGTTCTTTGGACCATTTGGTCCCTTATTTAATTCTATTGTCTGAAAATGACCATTACGAATGATAAAAAAGATTCATATTACCAATGTAGCTGCCTCCCCTGCTGGGGGGACCGCATCCGGTCCCGCGGCTGTTCTGCCTTTTTCCACTAAAAATCCCGGCTTTTATATGATTATCTTTACTTTTCAGCATCCCCTAAAACTAATGGAAACCCTATTTTCTTGCCCCATCTGTAGTAATATTCCTAGTAGTTCATGGCCAAGTTATATAAGGTGTTTTTAACTTCTTATCCTAATGTGTTTGGGTTATATAAGTTTTCGTAAGAATTTCCTATTTGGTTGAAACTAATAAGTTGTTTTTGATATTATATAAGATTTCGTAAGTGTGTCTTCATTGATTGAAAAATAGATTGATGTGAAATAGACATTTTATAATAATTTTTTCCAAGTTTTTATCTATAAAACTCGTATGTATATTTTGATTGAGACTTTAATCCGCGTTTAAAGGGTGAATACTTATGCCCTATTTTTCGGTATAATACACATGTATATGTGTCTATCCTTTATCGGCTTTTTTATAGTATGTTATTATTATGGCAGTTAGGCGCTAGTGTTGGCATAACACACAATATTATGAAACAGTTAGACAATATTATGATGCTATTTTCTCCAATATGCTATTTTCTCTTAATATTGCAAATATTAGTAATTTAAATTTCATAGCGACGGATAGTAATCGAGGATGATAAGCGATATGTGGTTAGATTGTGGGTTATCGCTGGCTCTATAAAACCTGACACATACGCACTGTTGTTCTATTGGACTTTGAAAATATTCCACGCTAGTTTAAGTGCAGTTTTTCCGTTTATAGAAACACTGTTAAGTAACTATGTATTAATTACTGCTGTAATTCACCACAAATCTTTCATCACCATGTTATGCAAATTATTAGTATTGTCTCTTCTCCTTATGGTCATTAATGCTTCTCCTGATACAAGACTATAGTCATAATTTATAAACTTTGATACTCTATCAATGTTATTCTAAAATTTATATCAAAATCAAAAATGGGACATTACATGTATTATAAATATCCCCACTTACTTTGCCCTACAGTCCTATAAGGGCATTTATATAAACAACCATCTTTAAAATATGAGGTCATTGCATGAAACTTCATTTGAGTTTACTGTTTTACCTCATTTTCGCGTCAACATGATTTTTTTCAAATACGTCCCCTTGAATAGCTGATTGGTTTTACTACTTACATTGCAAGCTCTAGGGCTTTATGAAATACATAAGATAAATGGCACATTCACTAAAGCCCTCCACTGAACCTTTTACTCAACGAACTTAATCCAGTAAAAATTTATTCTACTGTCTATTCAATCTACATGATCAACCCATAATAAACTTATAAAACTTATAGCGACAAATGAATTTATTTTATTGAGAAAATACCATTAGGAAGGTTTAGATGGGGAGAATATTTGGATGAATCTTAGGGAACAGCATATTGGATATAAACATCTGTTTTTGGTGGACATGAGTTTGTATGATAAAAGAAACAGAAGTGAATTCTAGTACTTGGACAATGCAGGAAAATGAAATTAAAGAATAGTCCATACTTATATTTTATTGTGGAATTAATATGTATGACACCTGAAATAAATACAAAATATGTTTTATTTGAAAACACTGCTTTCTATTATTATCAGGATTCATAATGACTCATAAAAATTGTATACAAGAATCAATATCGATTTACATACATGAACATGACACAGCTAACAATGTACATAAACACACAAATTCGTAACACTAATACCTTATATATTATTGTGAAACATTACTATTTACATATTTTTTAGAATATAATACCTCATCGTGTCCACCACTGTGGTCTCGAGGTAGCGTGCTGCCTTGTCATGCAGTGGGTCCAATTCCTGGTCGGGACAAGCTTCTGGGAGAGGTTTTTTTGGGGTTTTCCTCACCTGTAAGACAAATCTCAGGAAGCTTAGGGACCAACAGTCCCCATATACCATCCGGTCATCATCATCATCCTTCACCGATGTAGAAAGAAAGCAACGGGAAGCTACCACACCTATAATTACCTAGCAAATCATAGCATGAAAATGCTATGATTGCAGTGAAATACCTACCCTTGGGCAGAATTACTATGGATGGATGGATCATAAGGCTTTTAAGTTTCCATACCCAACTTACGGAAAACAAGATAACAAAACAATAAAGCTAGCCAAGGATCTTCCTACTTAATCAAATCTTCTTCTTCTTCTTCTTCCTTCCAAGTATTAGGCCAAGGCCTGTTACGATCCTATAGAAAATGTTCCCTCAGCTTCTTCCGGAAAATTCTCGTATAAGACCTGAAAGCATAATAATAGTCCCTTCGATTGGTTGCTGGCCAAAGGAAGGCAAGACCAGTGATGGGCCTGCCATCTTATAGCCTCTGGTCAGGCTTTTCTGGAGAAGAAAAGAAAATAAAGGAAAGAAGAAATGGAAGAAAGGAAAGACTCCCTAGCCCTCGGATGCTCTAATAGCGTCGGGGTCGAAAAAACAAGAGTTAACCAAGAGAGGTTAGATTGTAAAGTTAAAAGAGTGCAAAACACAAGTAAGTGGAAGAAATGTTTTGCTCGGCTTGGGCACCTTGTGGTCGCCATCCACATATCCCCTAGATTAATCAAATCTAAATTACTTAAATGAAATTTTATGATGGGAATTTACATTATCAGGCAAATAAATTAAGTAAGTCAAATTATTACATCTCACCTCATAAAACTAGGTGATTCTCACAGGACCGGTTTCTGAAGTTATTTCCTCTATCGTCAACCAGAACTCAGACTATAGAGTTAATGGAATCTTGGCTGATGATACAAGCAATAGCTTCAGAAACCAGTTCTATGAAGATCACGGAGTTCTATGAGGTAACATGTAATAACTTATTTGACTCACTTAACGTAATATAAAATAATAAAAAAAACATGGCTTGAAATGCCTAGAAGGCTCTTGGCCTACTAGCTGGCTGTTGGTCTCCCTTCCAAATGAGTTGATCACAGAGATAGAAGATCATGCACCCAGTGTAGGATTGATATGTGGTCAGCATGCCAGGTCCCCGAGACATTATAGCTGATTTTCTGAACTTGGAGCCGCTACTTATTGTAGCTACCCAAATGTCTCATGATGCTGAGTGAGCAATGGCCCAATACTGGCCAAAATCACAAGAAAAAATATTTTCTCCCATGGAGACCCGAACCAGCGCAAGTCCGGTAACTCTCTGACAAAGCATCTTGCCTTAACCATTCAGCTATGGTGCAGGACATAAAACAAACAAACTGAATTAAATAAACATGTTCATAATTGGCTATACCAGAAATGTGAATAACTGTGCACGCATTTTAACTTACGTTATCCAATAAATGATAGCATTAGTGACTTAAAGGACAATTACAAAGTTCATAGCTGATATGTCACATGGAATAGGGCCCTATTTAAATTACATATTAGAACAAATAAAATTTAAGATTAGATAAAATGATATAGTGTTACAGATGCACCAATAATTTAGACGAAGAAATCTGCATTTTTAACACATAATGGTCTATAAATACAACACAAATATGTTCACAGCCTTACAGCAGAGGAAGTACAGAAGACAAAAAAATGCACAATACATGATAGTGTTCACATAATTTTGTCCAATCACAATCCTAAAATTACTAGTAAAAATACAATGGGAAGTAACTCTATTAGGACCTTCTTAATAACAAATAAGGTAAATCCGGAGTTATTCTACCTCATAACTTGTTGTGTTCTATTTGAACTAGTTTCTGTATATAAAGTATACCATCGTCAGCTTTTCCAGATTGTTGAAATTAACATTGTCGTTCCCTCGATGTCCAGAGCTGACAACTTAAATTTCAACAGTCTGGAAAAGCTGACGATGGCATACGTGAAGTATCAAAACTACTTCAAATAGAACACCAGTTATGAGGAAGGATGACTCGGTATTCACCTTACTTATTATTAAAAGTGGGCATCTATTAGAGCCCTTCTGGCTGTCAATCCATTTGGCAACTCAAAAACATCACTTACAACTTGAATAGCATTATTGGTGGCAGATCCTCTATTTCAGCATCGTTTGCCCTCCTCGCTATATTGTGTAACACAGTTGTTGCAACTATAACAGTCGTCGTCGTTTCAAGTTTGAGTTATAATTGAAATCAGCTCGTGTTTGTGGGTTGATGAGGAGAGGTGTCATTAAAAAATGATGGCACGCATACCCACTGTCTCCCAGGAGAATTCCAGACCTTCTCCTTCTTCAAATTGGCCACAGACCATGCTACTTTTGAACATACGACTGTCGTGTGCAGATCCAGGCCAGCCTGCAGCGATGTTTATGAATTCCATAGTGAAATTCACAATGGCCTGAAAATTAAAAAAAAATTCAAGATATAAGAATCTATTCTCAATGCAATAAATAAATAAATATATATATATATTAATTAAATAAAAGTATAATTTAGTTTTATTTGATTTTCATATTTATTAAGATATAATTCAGTGACAGCTGTTTCGGTACACTGAACCTTCTTCAGACGTATACCGAAACAGCTGTCACTGAATTATATCTTAATAAATATGAAAATTGAATAAAACTAAGTTTTATTTTTATTTAATTAATTTATATGGATTTTCATCAAGTAAATACCAACTCAATTGATTATATATATATATATATATATATATACAATTTTTCATATTCAAAATTCTTACTATAAACTATGCCGATCCTGACGAAAAACTATTAATTTTCTATTCATAGCCATTACAAGCACTTCAGTTTTGTCTTTGCGTTAAAATTTTTATGGTTTCGTTAATTGTTTTATTGGAAGTAAATTTGACTCAACTGCACTTTTACTAGCGCTTGATTTTTCAATTATATTATTGTAAACTATAGCACTTATTTTGTATTTACTAACATTATTTAATATTTTAAACTTTTTCAAACAATTTTTATAACATTATTAGACAGTTTTGAAGTATTTATTTAAATGTGCAAATCACAATTTTATGATACTGTTAGAAATATTGTGATGCTAACTGCATTTTCTCCACAGAGTACATTACTTAGTCTTTGATTTTTCTATCGCTGTTTTGGGTTATCGCTGGTTTGATCAGCATTAGGGAGCGATAAGTAAGCGTACACCCATTTTTAATAAACGTTTGGTAATTTTAATATTATTAATATATCTTTTAACATAGATTTGGGGATTTGTTGCAAATATTGGTCATTTAAATTTCATAGCGGTGGATAGTAATCGAGGATAATAATCAATATGGTTCGATTGTTGGTTATTGGTGTTCTCAAACTCTGGCGCATGCACACTGTTATTCTATAGGACTTTGATAATATTTCATGCTAGTTTAAGTGCAGGTTTTTCGTAAATTTACTTGTACCTTAATAAAGAAAGAAAAAATAATGCTTGAATTGTGACTTGAACCCTGGATCTCTGATTCTGTACATTAGTACAATACCAATTACACCATCTGAGCACCGATAAGAATGTCAACATTTCCTTCTACTTATACAATTCTCGTTCGTCCGAAGACCATCAATACCAACATGCCAATTGAAATCTTTTATTCAGAAGTACTTCTATTGAGAATTTATACATTACTTTTGAACGGTAAAGCTTCATACTTTGAAGTTTTTATTAAATTAACACTTTCCAACCTAGATTAATTAAGGATGAAAAATTAAGGTTTGGAAAGTGTAAATTTAATAAAAAACATGAAAAAAATAAAAATATGGTTATATTTTATTTGTTATTTATGCAAAAATCTAAGTTATGTTATGGGATAAATGATATGAGGTAGTAATCTAGAACAATTTTAACACAATACATTTTCAAAATGTTTTTCACTGATATTGGTCTACAAAATCTCCTACTTGGCACAAATTATTCGGGTAAAAAGCATCATAAATCAAGTATACACCTAAAATGGTTCACAGATGCTGCTTGGAGGTCTGCTTTTATGTGCTATATATTTAAGACAGTGCACTAATGGCTTTGTTTCAATTTTCTTACAACACTGATCAAGGCAACTTAAGCCATGGATCACATGTCGTAGATTTACAACACGTAGAAGAACCTGAATTCTAAAAATAAAGCTTCTAAAAAAATTACTTGGACCTTTCATTATCGGTTTTGAATTACAACTCTAATGATGTCATTTAAAGAGCATAAGGGCCTTCTAGGCCTGTCGCGCTTGGAGAGAGGGAGAGAAATAAAATAATAATAATAATAATAATAACACACAAAATACTTGCTTAACTAGTCTTTGTACATACCTGACAGTTGAAGGAGAATACGCCCAAGCTATTTCTGAAGATTTCAGGATATTCTCCTCCAGGATTCCTTATTTTTATATGCGTGCCATCGATGAATCGAACTACACCACGGAAACAAGCAATTCTATGAAATTCATAATGGAGATGACGAACCTCATATCCATTAGGTAATGTTATAAATTGTAGTTTCAATTCTGCAATAGAGGTGGATACTTTTCTGATGATAGGTGACACAGTACTTTGGCTGATGCCAGGGAGGTCTGCCACTATAAGCTGCATACTTCCTGTGAATAGAATTAATAAACAAATAGAATAAATTCACAATTGGTATGACACAATATTTATGCCATAATAAATTTGATATTTGTCTGGCCACACCTTGATTAACTATTTGTTCCTGAATCGAGGAGTTTAGCATAAAATTAAATGAAGCATTATCAGATAATCTTTCATGTGCATAATTTAAAGAGTGAAGCAAATTATGGGTAAACTTTAGTATTTGACTCTCATCTATTCAATGAATAAGTTCTACAGAATCGCACTGTACATGCACGAATGTTTAATGTAAACTTTACCAGGTGGCAGGATATTAATGCGAAATCGAAATAACCAACCTTCTCAATAAATTCCCAAACAGTTTATGAGAAACTGACATACACCAATTACACTCTTCCTAACCTAACAAAATAAATTGCTTGCATATTATTCAATAAACTATAAACTAATCATACATATACTAATTTGTCCCAACAAAAACACACGATATGAAGTTAATTTCTTGAAATTAAATAAGAATAATGTTAAGTATTAAAAATTTAATAGAAATATTGTTTTATAAATTTCTACTACAGTACACTGAATGAAGATGTTTCATTACTTGCATTTTCCTTATATAATATATATATATATATATATATATATATATACACTTATATATCGTACTATTAAATTATTAATTATTATCCAGTTTTCTTCGTTATGTGACTGGAGTTAATAAAAATTTCACTTTTTTGCGTGTAATATACAAACAAAAAAACGATCATGTTAATGATTATACACGAGAGTGATATTTTATTTCTCTACATAAATTATTTGTAATCGGTTTATATAGTATTTCCATACACGTTTGTAATAAACAACACTAGATATTAAGAAAAGTCTCACGATGCATATTGAAGAAGTTAGAATATAATGAATCATACAGCATATATTACATGACTTACCTGTATATCGGGGAATATCTTGAAAGTACAGGCGGCAACGGCGATTCGCTTGATCCCGTAGATTTTGTTCAATTTTCACATCTTCTATTAATTTCTGTGCCTCCAAACCCAAAAGATTATTCACTTTTGGAATTCCGCCATTTTTACTGAGGTGGAGAATAAAGGGAAAGACAACAATTTATTACGTCACTGATAATGTCACATTAGTTTTAATAAAAATAAATAAGTAAATTGAAATATAAGAATGACAAAACCTAACCTATAAGACCTGTATAACAATGTTTTAATTGAAATGAGCTTACCTTCATTTTCATCTGTAGCACTGCTGTCAAGAATATAATCACTGTCATCTTCCATGATTTCCAAAATAATTATATTCACTATTTCTTCAGTATTTACTCCCACAATACACTCAAAAACAAGAACATAAAACAATGTGCTATGGATTCCCTCCAATTTCTTTCTGATGCAATCATTCTGTTGGACTTGGTTCAATATTGCTCCGAAAGATGGCACTAATATGTCACAGCTTTATGGAACTGCTGCACTCTGGAGGAATAGTATTGAAATTCGGACTTGGTTCATTATTACACCGAATAACTACCATAATTTACTATCATAAAAGGGAAAAATAAGATTTTTTTAAATTTTGGACTTGGTCCACTTTTGCTCTGAACCACTCAGATGAACTAGTGTCATATTCCCAACCCACCCGAGAAAATCCTTTTTTTCCAATATCTCACCCGATGACGCTAAAAGAGCAGTATTACGCATTAAATCTAAAGCACAAGGAATAGACAATATAACAACAACTCTCCTGCTAAAAATAATTGACATTATTCTCCCGACAATAACCCACATTTTGAATGCCTCTATAATGACCGGGACCTATCCCTGACTCTTAAAAATGGCACTAGTTCGTCCTACACCGAAATCAAACATTCCCACAACACTCGATGATTATAGATCAATTAGTATTCTTCCCTGTTTATCTAACACTGGAACACATAATACACTCACAGTTAACAGACTACCTCATCACACACGACTTACTTGATGAGCATCAGTCTGGTTTTAGAACAGCACATTATACAAGTACTGCACTACTTGACATTGTAGAGGACATAAGAGACTCAATGGACAGAAGCAAACTCACCGCAATAGTCCAACTCGACTACAGCAAAGACTTTGACACAGTAGATATAAACTTAATGCTATCGAGACTAAAGACACTAGATCTGTCGAAAAACTGCCTTGACTGGTTTACATCTTACCTCACTAATCGTCAGCTATCAGGTACTGTTAATAATCGCATTTCTTCCTGGCAATTGATGAGGAAAGGGGTACCTCAAGGCGGCGTCCTCGCTCCTCTTCTCTTCTAAATTTATATTAACGATGTGACCAAGAACCTACAACACTGCAAGCATCATCTTTACGCCGACGATTTACAGATATACACACACTTTAGGCCTTACGAAATTAAGGAATATATTGACAAAGTAAACACTGACCTCAGGCATATACATTTATGGTCCAGACAATATGGGCTAAAACTAAATGTAAACAAAACGCAAGTAATATTTATCGGACATTAAAGACTATTACACTCCATAAACAATGACAATATGCCGGCTGTCATGTTAGATAACGAACAAATTCCTTATACCGACGTCGTTAAAAACTTGGGACTTTACTTAGATTCAAATTTAAGTTGGCATGTCCAAGTAAAACAAACATCTAAAAAGATCTTCTCCATAATGCATTCCCTAAAGCGTGTCAAAAATTTCCTTCCTACAGCTCTTAAATAATTTTAATTCAAACCTTAGTGATACCGCATTTTGACAATTGCGACGTTCTGCTAACTGACATTAGTGACAGATTGTCGGGCAAAGTGCAGCGTGTCCATAATATGTGTATCTGATTCATATTTAATGTTCCAAAATACGATCACATTTCTCCATCTTGCACGAATTGTCTTGGCTACATCTAAAAGAGAGAAGAAAATCGCATTGTCTAATTCTCTTATTTAAGATCCTACATACCTTCATTCCCAATTATTTATCATCTCGTTTCCAGTATCTATCCTCAAACCATAACTTAAACACAAGATCACAGCATGGTCTCTTGCTTAATATACCGCAACATAGGACAACACTTCACGCCATGTCATATACTATCTTTACTTCTCGCAACTGGAATTCCCTACCACGAGAAATAAGGAGCTGCCAGACATAGGCAACTTTTAAAAGAAATCTAGATTTATATTTGCTCTAACCTCGACTTCAACATTACCCAGTGTAAGATGTATATATTAATTGGTGTTTTCATATAATTGATCATATTCATACTATAATTATTATAATTATTATTATCATCATTATATTATTATTATGAATATTATATTATTATTATCATTATTATCATATTATTATTGTTATTATCGTATAAAATGTTGTTTGTACATGAAATTTACATTGCTACATTTAATGTATCTTTAACTGTGTATAATTAGTAAAGTGTATATTACTATTTTTCAAATATTTATTTATATTTGTGCTGGTTGAGTGGAAGAGAAGGCCTTATGGCCTTAACTCTGCCAGAATAAATAAAACATTATTATTATTATTATTATTATTATTATTATTATTATTATTATTATTATTATTATTATTATGAAAATATTTTGCCCCTTCTTATGTATTATCGTACAAAATAAGCCAATAATTCGTATTATATTTTTCACCACCAGCGATTGTTTTCTGGGGGCTAACAGACTTATACAGTCATGCGCTACTCGTTTACATCCATTGCTTTACTAAGGCATAGCTATCATTCTTCCGTTAAGAAATATTTTACGTTTGGATAGCAGTGTTTAAGTGGAATTAGAGACCGATATGTAAGCAGTACAGTTGTAATAACATGATCTAATACAAACTCAATCGTTTTTTGTTGTTATACTACTGATGCATTGAAAAGATAAAGGGAGAGCTGTAGAAAGATAGTGTGGATAAGGCCGTCAAAGATATTATGGAGAAAATCATATCATTTCGAGAACATCAGATTTATATTCTGTATCACTTTGAACTCTCCATGGTCGAAAGTGATACGCCAGACGAAAAAAGTACCTTGGTCGAAAGACTGAAGATCTTTCACCGTACAAATACAACCGTCAAGAAATGCAGACTTGGGTTCATCTGGGGTAAATTTTCAGGAGGTCAAATAGTCCCCCATTCGGTTCTCCGGACGGCGACTACTTCAGGGAACACATGCTAAAGGCTCAAAAACAGGGACATGATTTTAGGAACATTAAATATTAGGATTTTATACAATAGCGGGTTGTTAGAGGTATTAAAGCAATTAGTTAAATCACCCATCCTTGAACATAGTCGTTTATAGGAAGTTAGATAGCTATAGAAGGCAGTCAAGAATCAGGAAGATTTACATTATACTACGGGGGTGCAGAAGGACCTGAATTTTCTATGGGTTTTTTAGTACGAAAGAGGAACCTGTCCATTGTCCGGGATATTAAGTCTGTCAGTGATAGGATATTGTTCATAATTCTAATGGGTAAACGACGTGATTTTCTTATCGTAAATGTACAAGCGCCCATTGAGGATAAAGATGACAAGTTCAAGGATGAGTTCTATGAAGAATTAGAACGCGTATTTGATAGCAATTCACTATATCATATGAAAATTTTCTTAGGAGATTTTAATGCAAAAGTGGGGCGGGGAAGATTTATTCAAACCAACAATAGGCATATTCAGTCTTCATGAAGATAGTAACGACAATGGCGTTAGATTAGTCACCTTTGCCACATCAAAGAACCTCATTATTAAGAGCACAACACTTCAGTATAAGGATATTCATAAATACAACTTGACTCTCCAGATGGCGAAAATCGGACCCAGATATACAATGTATTAGTGGACAAACCCTGGCACAGTAACAACATCGATGTAAGAACAGTTAGAGGGACAGACTGCAATACGGATCATCATCTGGTTAGGGTGAATATTTAACAACGGCTATCGCTTCTGAGAGGAACAAACATTAAAGATGATTCTAAAAAAATTAATTAAAAAACTTGAAAAGTGATTAAATGCGGCAAGAATAACTAATTAAAATTGCTAATAGATTTGATGTACTGAATTCTTCGTATAGAAATGTGGAAAATGAAGACGAAACTGATATAAATAAAGAATGGGAGGCTATAAGAGTTACTATTAAATTGTCAGCATCAGAAAGCATTGGTTATTTAAAAAAAAGAGGCAAAAAAAAAAGAAATGGTATGATGAGGAATGTGCCGATATTTAAAGAAATGAAAACTAGCAAAATGAAAGTTTACACGAGCCAAATGAGGCACATTTAGAGCAATTGGGTAGTATTAGACGGGAAACAACCAAGTTTCTAAAGATTAAGAAGAGGGAATATTTGAGAGAGAAGATTAATGGTCCTGAAATTAATGTCAAAATAGGATCACTAGAGAAGTATATCAGGAAATTAGTAATGAGAAGGAAGGGTATTAGGCTAGAACAAATAAAATTAGGAATGAGAATGAGGATATGATTGCAGATTTCAGGAGTATTTTAAATAGATGGAAGAATTACTTTAATCAGCTTTTAAATGTACACCCTTAGACAAAAAATGAGTCACCTCTTGATTCTATCGACCGATCGGGGAACTTCGTGAGCATCGCAGAAGCCTTATTCACATTAACACGTTTTCAGTAATTGTACTGTGTTGTTTGCTAGTTAACGCAGTGCGCACTCAAGTAACATAAAAGAGAGAGCTTGCCTTTGTGTGTTTCCGTGGTCGAGTTGTTTAACACACAACATCTGAGTTCGTGACTTCACGGGTTCGATTCCCATTCTACTTTTTTTTTACTAAATGTTAGGATATCATTTCGCCTGTAATATAGTTTCATATTTTATTTTATATTTTAGTTTTATGGCTTTAATGCACACACAAAACACATAAATGGAAACCTTCTAATAATTATATTAAGAAGAAAATAATATATTCTAAAATGAAAACTTTTACAAAAACGAAATCAATATCGGGTGTATGAATCCTCAGCATCTACTGCCGCCCTCAATCTGTGGGACATTGACGCAATCAAATTTCTACAGGCACGTGGACGATCGGCTAGATCATCCCAGGTGTCTTGAATTTGTGCCCAAAAAACATCTTTCGTTTTTCGTGCATCTGCAGGCCAATTAGAGTTCATCTCTATTTTCATCTTAGCCCATACATTTTCGATTGGATTCAACCTGGTGAACAGCGAAATTTGATTTGCCTTCTCCTTTAACAATGAAATCAAATTTCGCTAAACACATTTCAGAAATCGGCCACAGTTTCAACAAATTCGATAATACAATGTAAATTATACACAGAGAGAACAACAGGCACAAAATTAACATTTTACAAGAAATCGAAATTATCAAAAAGGTAAAGAATACAAACATTCTGAACGAAAATGTGCCTAATAAGCAAAACTCTCTATTAGACATACAGTTAATTCAATACTACTACAACAACTCCAGTAGATGAAGCATGCATCGAAAGACCTAGAGTGAACTCAACGAAAATTTTAGATAGTTGAGGAAGACGGTGGTATACAAGATAAAAATAAATAATAATTTAAAGAAACTAAAACAACACGCTTTCTTAGAAAACCGAACTAAAAAATGAAACATATGTTTTCCCCCCAAATGCTTGTGACAAAATTAAAGTGGTCAGCAAAAAAATTATATCCAACACATCTAAAATAATACTAGAGTTATCTACAAAAAAAATAATATCAAAAGCGTGGGATGCTCTATATCAATTAATATATTTGATAATAAACAGATATTGGTAAAGGTAAAGTCTCTAAGAAGAAAACGTAAAAACCATAAAATACACCCTACGCTCTTGATGGTAAAATTATTATTTTTGTAGATAACTCTAGTTTTATTCTAGATGTGTTGGAGATTATTTTTTGTTGACCACTTTAATTTTTTTTTTCCACAAGCGTGTTGGAAATTAAAATTACTTTTAATTTTTTAGTTCGGTTTTCTAATAAAGCGTGTTGTTTTAGTTTTTTAAATTATTATTTATGTTTTATTGTTCAGTTTGGTTTTCTAATAAAGCGTGTTGTTTCAGTGTTTTAAACTATTATTTACTTTTTTAATGTTTAGTCTAATGTCATAAACCGGAATCCCATGAAAATTTAATTGCTTAATACATTTCTAAAACACCTCCGGCTCGGATTTGAACCAGCGAGCAATTGATTGCTGTAATTATATACCACTACAGTCCACCCCTTTACTAACTGAGCTCTTACAGCGATTGGCTAAAAAGTCGATAAGTCCGCAACCTATTACACCGGTTTTTATTTTTTTATTTTCCGATGATTCTGGCTAGGATTTTAGAACAAAAATGAAATTATTGTATTGTCATGGGTCTTTACAAGTATACAAAGTTTCAAGTCGATCCATTGTTTTTAAGTGGGTCAAAATCGTTGTTCAAAGATCCCGTTATATAGATACAGGTTCGTTACATAGACAGATACAGGTCAAGCTAATATAAAGCGTGTACAAATATATAATTTAGCATTATTATAACCTCAACGGTATAAAAAAATTATGAACCTACAAAGTATAGAATAATTAAAATGTCCAAATAAAATATATTTAATTCATATAACGTTTTAATACAAATATCACGAAAACAAACTGCGTAATTGAAGACGTGAAACTGCGATCTTCATTAACAGAAACATTGACCGAATGCTTTACCGCTGAGCTATCGGGACATGTAGAAGAGTCTTCAGTTCATGCCACATAACACAGTAGCTCAGGGACTGCACAATTATGACTAGTTCCTAGTTTGAACCCAGCGCTGTGCCGAGTATGATTTAGAAGAAATGTGCGTTCAAGAGATGACTCATTTTTTTGTCGAATGGTGTACATACAGAACAGGATATTGAAGAGAATAATTTACAGACAGCAGAAATGCTAATCGCAGAACCAAGTTGAACCAAGAGGTTAAAATGGCGATAGATATATATGAATATGTATAAAGCATCAGGTTCAGATGAGATCCCAGCAGAACTGATAAAAACATGGGGAGAAACATTAACGGACAATATACGCCTGTTACTTAGCATGTTTAGGGAAAAGAAGCTCTTCCAGATTAAATGGAAAGAATGGACTATTATTATTAAAAGAGGAGATAAAACTGATTGCAACAACAATAGGAGCATCTCGTTACTTTCAACTTCGTACAAAATTCTGACATATATATTAGGAAGCAGGCTTAGTCCCTATATTGATGACATTCTAGGAAATCATCAATGTGAATTTAGGCCTACAACAGATCAGATTTTTAGTTTAAGTCAGAATTAGAAAAGTAATGGGAATACAATGGTACTGTACATCAACTATACGCAGACTTCAAAAAAATTTATACGATTCAATTAAGATGGAGGAGTTATTTTGATCCTGCTGGAGTTCTCAATTCCTAAAAAGTTTGTTATATTTATATTAGTGTGTCTAAATGGCACAAAGAGTAGGTTACGTGTAGGTAAACAGTTTTCGGATACTTTTGAAATCCACAATGGGTTCAAGCAAGGAGATGCACTATCTCCTCTACTATTTCATTGTGTACTAGAGCATGCCATCAAATCTTTAGAGGATGAAAAAGGCCTCCAAATCAATGGTATTAATAAGCTGTTAGTTTATGCTGATGATGTAGTATTATTGGGCGATAGCGAGGAGATACTGAAGGCAAACACGCACACATTATTGAGTAACACTAAGAACTTAGGACTGGAAGTAAATATCAATAAAACTAAATATATGGTCACAGATAGAAATATATTATATAATGGAAATGGACAGTTAATATTAAATGAGAGAAATGTTGAAGAAGTGGCTGAATTCAAATACCTAGGAACAATAATGACAAATAGGAATGAGATGCACAAAGAAATTAAACATAGGCTCAATTCTGGAAATGCGTGCTATTATGCATTCCAGAGACTCTTGAAGTCCCAGCTCTTAAAAAAAACGTTAAACTGAAAATATATAAAACTATTATTGTACCAGTTAAATTATACGCATGCGAAACATGGACTCTTACTTTAAGGGAGGAAAGAAGATAACGAGTATTTGAGAATATTTTTTTAGGAAAATATTTGGACCAAAGAGATATTAACAGACAGGTGAATAGAGAAGACTTACATAATAGTGAAATTCATGGCCTTTATAGGATGACAGATATAATAAGAACAGTTAAGTCTCGTAGACTGCGATGGGCAGAACATGTGGCACGAATGGGGAATGAAAGGCATACATGGAAGCTTCTTGTAGGAATACCTGAGAGAAAACGCCCAGTTGGTAGACCAAGAATGAGGTGGGTGAAATAGATTATACAAGAGATGTTTGGAAAATATTAGCTCAGGATAGGGATGTATGTAGAGCGTATGTCCGCGCGGCCATGAATCTACGTGTTCGATAGTGCCAGTGAGTTAGTAGGTTAGTTATTATCACTTTCAAAGTGATCAACTATATGTAGACTTCAAAAAGGCATACGACTCAATTAAGGAGGAAAAGTTATAAATATAGTCTAGTTTCCTGCTTGAGTTCGGATTCACAAAAAGTTAGAAATACTTATTCGAATGTTTTTTTTTCTTCGGATACCCTTCAAATTCACAATTTGTTAAAGCAATGATATGTATGATCTCCTCTATTATTTAATTTTATACTAGAGCATGCATCTAATCTTTGGAACATGAAGAATATCTACATCTCAATGCAATTAATAAGCTGTTAATTTATGCTGATGTAGTATTATTAAGCTTTAGTGAGATGATATAAAAGGCCACAACACACACATTCTATTGAGTAACACAAGAAATTTGGACTGGTTAAATACATCAATATAATTAAATATAATATGTTAACATATACAGGGTGTCCCAAAATTAGCCCGACAAACTTTGGGAGCTGATGATTAACATTATTTTAAACACTTTTTGTTAAGGAAGGTGTTTTGTTGCGGTGCTTCGTTTAAGCGCTGGGCGAGTTAATGTCATTACTACTTTCCACCCACAAAGACATTGGCCATTTATCTGATTTCGCCAGCTGCGCAGGTTATTCGAGCCCCACGGTCCTCTTCAGATTCAACACGTGTTTCATACACGATAGTCTTTATGTGCCCCCACAAAAAGAAGTCAAGTGGAGTAAGGTCAGGGAAGCGTGCCGGCCAGACAATGGATCCACTTCTGGCTATTCAGTTATTGCCGTATGGAGCCGCAAGATGACGTACTTCAGCACCAAAGTGAGCTGGTGTGCCATCATGTTAAAACCACATGTTCTGTCTGGTAGGAAGGAGAACTGTTTCCATTCGATCAGGCAAAACTTGTTGCAGAAATACTAAGTGATTGTAATCATTGAATCAGGCGGGCAAAATGTATGGTCCTAATAAGAAGTTATCCATAATACCGGACGACACATTAACACCAAATGTCAGTTGATGTGACCTCTGAAATGTAGCATGGATATTTTATAAGGCCCAAACATGTGAATTCCGACTATTAAATAACTACTCACGGGTGAAACATACTTCATCTGTGAACATGATATGGATGCAAACAGTACATCGTTTTCAATATTGTCCAGATACCACTGACAAAATTGCTGTCGCAGAGGATAGTCTTGAGACCTCATTGCGTGGACCTATTCGAGATGAAAAGTGTGCAACAAAATTTCCTGCAGAATTCTTCCCACTGTGCTACGACCTAGGTGCAATTGTCGAGCGATGGCACGAGCACTAGCTGCAACATTGTTCTCAATGCACCGCAACACATATTCCTCGTTCTCAGGAGTCCGTACACAACGTAGCCGTCCTTGACCTTCTGCTCGTCTATCCAAGGAGCCTCTTTCGCGTAATCTATGTTCAATGCTGTAAGTGTGATGAGGAACTCTTCGGTTTCGGAACTATTTTTGGTAAAGCCTTACAGCCGCACGACCCGAACTAGCTTTTCCATACACCAACAGTAGGTCCGTCATCTCATTCCACATGTATCTTTCCATGTTGTTAATAAACTAGTATGCAGCAGCCATTCCAGCAAACTAACGCACAATGTCAAGGAAACACAACGGTGAGCTCAGGAAGTAAACATGCTAACCGAATTGAAGCGTCTTTGTTTGTTTTTTCGTGTGTTTCCTTTAGAAGATACATACTGTACACAAATGTAACTTACGTATCTAAACAAACTGGGAGGGAGGCAGTAATGACATTAACTTGTCCAGTGCTTAAACGAAGCACCGCAGCAAAAAACCATCCTTAACAAAAAGTGTTTAAAATAATGCTATGTATCATCTCTCAAATTTTTTTTCGGTGTAATTTTGGGACACCCTCTATAAATATATAATGAAACTGGATAGTAATGAAACAATAAGGAAATTTTGAAGAAGAGGTTGAATTTAAATATCTAGGAACAATAAATAGCCTACACATAGGAATGAGTAATACATAGGAATTAAAGTTTAGCTCAATTCTGGAAATACATGCTATTATGCATTACAGGGACCCTTGACGTCCAAATTCTCAAAAAAAAACATTAAACTGTAAATACGGTAGGCTATATAAAACTGCTATTCTCCCAATTATATTATATTGATGCGAAACATGGACTCTAACTAAGGAAAGAAACTATATTACGAGTATTTGAGAATAAAGTTTTCAAGAAAATGTTTTGCCCAAAGAGAGATGAAGAGACATGTGAATGGAGAAGACTACATAACAGTGAGCTGCATGATCATTATAGGAAACCAGGTAGTCCTCTAATAAGAACACTTACGTCAGTGGACTGCGAAAGGCAATACATGTGGCACGAATGAGGAGTAAAAGAGGGACAGGAAGATTCTTACAGGAAAATCAGAGAGAAAATGCAAGTTGATAGAGCAAGAATGAGGTGGGAGAGTAACATTAATCATGATTTGAGGGAAGTATATTATACATGGTATGATTGAAAAACATTGGTTCAAGATACGAATTGGTAGGAACCTATTGGTTCGATTGTGTCAATAATTTAGTTATTTTATCAGTTTCAGATAAGTAATATATAAGTGCATGTTATTAACGGACAGGGATGGGTTCTTGTGAGAGAGTCGTAGTGTATTTTCACAAGAATAAGAAAAAATATTTGTGATAAAGTTGTTTATATTTAGAGAGGAGCAGAACATACAATGTCGCTAGAACAAATTGGTAAAGAGCATATCTCAAACGTCACGGACACCTGAGTGGGAAAATTTCAAGGTCTGTCCAGAGCACGAATCCAAGAAAAGGTAAACAACTATTTCTATATAATATTGTTCACAGTTCTGAAAGAGTATGAACTACTCAGTGAACTGGAATGTAACTATAATATGGACAGTTTGAAGCCCCTACTCTAAGCCTGCAATATACCACCTAAAATTACATCTCAAAACGGAACACATGAAATGGTTTCATTAACTAGAAATGAAGGAAGTGAAAATGCAACGTTTGCTTCATGCTGTAAATATGTAAATTTACAACATTCCGCGACCTGCCTCATGGACTAGTGGTCAGCATTTCTGAGTACAGTTCATGAGGTCCTGGGTTCGATTCCCTAACAGATCATAGGAATTTTTGCTTAAAAAAAATATTCCCGTGGTGTCCCATTGTCTGGAATTTAGGATAAGGACTGTCTGGCGTTTTATTATCATTTATCACCCACAATATCATCCGAGAAACCTAACTCCGCCTTCCAGATGCCCCAACCTAACAAATGAATTACAATCCGCCAATGCCAAGAAGAAAGCCAGAAATGTCGTAAAAGACAACTTGGTGGCATTGGACCAAATAAAGTACATTCCATTGATGAAAATGTTTAAACGTCGAAGAAAACTACTACAGTGATGTTAGATTTTTAATTAGATTTAATTTTCAGGGAAAAAGTTAATTCGTTTTTAAATTCCTTTGGAATGTGGATGAAGCTTCATATTTAATTATGGAAATTGAAACTTCTGTTTTTTACTAATACTTCTAACTGTAAATATTTATTTTATGATCAGAAATTTACCATCGTGGAAACAATTCCGATCAAAACACATAATATGATTTTTACAGAACGCGAAATTTGTTAACCTTCCATGGATTTTGTCATTGTATGTGAAAGTATACTTTTTATTATGGAAGTGCAAGATTATATTTCATATTAATGGTGAACCTTGATAACAATGTTGTAAGACTGTTCGAAAATTTATATTGCCATATTTAATTTAGCGCAATGATTCCTTCATATATTTTATTTATTTATTAACTTATTTCTTTATTTATTTACTAACTTTCTTATCTGTGAACCATTGAGTATTAAAATAGCTCATATCAATTTGCCAAATTTCGAGAAAACTGAAATTTTCTTCTCTATATTTGTACTGATTTATATAGTTTATTATACAAAATCTCATACAAAAATCTATTTCTCGTTTTATGTTACATTTGTCGAAATGTACAATATGTATAAATATGGCACCTTATTTCATTTACATCGTGTATATAAAACCAATCAGATGATGGTGGATACACGTTTATGTTATTTACTTTATTTTTATTTATTTATTTTACCTGATGGAATTAACACTGTAAGGTCTTATCTTCCACTTAATCAGGGTTAAATTATACATATAAGAAAAATTTCGATTTATTTACATGATGATGAATGATATATAATAGATATAAACTATGCAATATACATTTGACAAGGGGAAGAAAGCAAAAATAATAACCTACCATTAGTTAAGAAATTAGGACTGGAGTAAATATCAATAAAATTAAATATATGGTCACATGTAGAAATTCATAATATAATAGAAATGGACAGCTAATGAAAAATGATGGAAATTTTGAGGAACTGGCTGAATTCTAATACCTAGGAACAATAATCACAAATAGGAATGAGATGCACAAAGAAATTAAACATAGGCTCAATTCTGGAAACGCGTGCTATTATGCATTGCAGAGACTCTTGATATCCCAACTCCTTTCAAAAAACGTTAAACTGAAAATATATAAAACTATTATTCTACCAGTTATATTATATGGGTGCGAAACATGGACTCTTACTTTAAGGAGGAAAGGAGATTACAAGTATTTGAGAATAAAGTACTTAGGAAAATTTTTGGAACAAAGAGAGATGAGCAGACAGGTGAATGGAGAAGACTACATAACAATGAACTACATGGTCTTTATAGGAAGCCAGATATAATAAGAACAGTTAAGTCTCGTAGACTGCGATGGGCAGGACATGTTGCACGTATGGGGAATGAAAGACTTGCATGGAAGCTTCTTGTAGGAAAGCCAGAGGGAAAACGCCAAGTTGGTAGACCAAGAATGAGGTGGGAGAATAACATTAACTATGATTTTAGGGATATAGATTATACATGGAATGATTGGAAAGCATTAGCGCAGGATAGGGATGTATGGAGAGCTTATGTCTGCGCGGCCATGAACCTACGGGTTCGATAGTGTCAGTGAGTAAGTAAGTAAGTATCATTAGTTTAAATACTAATATGAATACGGCAAGTGACAGATTGGAATGGAAGAGAAATGTTGAGAAGGCCAGAACTTTCACTTTTAATATTGTCACGCCTTAGGATGATGAGGATGGTAAGAAAAGTTTAAAATATAAGGGAGTAACAAAAGAATACATGGAATACGGTGATATATAATATTGTCTAATGAAATGTGAAGTGAGTTTTGATTTGAACTTTTTTGAGTCGGGCAGTCCTTGATATACAATGGGAGGGAATTCCACAGTCAGATGGCTGAAACAAGGAAGGTTGAAGAATACGTAGTGAGATGTTCAATATAGTGGAACAGCTAAAGTTAAATTTTCTCTCGATCGTGTGTTTAAGTTATGGTGAGAGGATAGCGAATGGAAGCTAGTAAAAATATAAAGGGGTGATGAGGTGTACAAAGTGTTGTATAAGAAGCACAGGCAATGTATTTTTCGCCAGTCCTCCAATCGGAGCCAAGACAACATTTCAAATACTGGAGTTATGTGGTCTGATATATGTAAGTTGCATATATAACGTGCACAAGCATTATGAACTCGTTGCAGTCTTTGTCTGAATGTGATACTCATGTCAGTTAAGAGTAAGTCACAACAATCGAAATGCGGCAGAATCGAAGTTGGGACAAGCAGTTTTTCAATGAAGACGGAACGAACTTTTTCAGACTTTTAGGGAATGGAAGATTGAATACACAACACACACACACACACACACACACACATATATATATATATATATATATATATTTACAAGTTTCTCTTAAATGTACCTGCCTGGTTGAGTGGTAGACAAGGCCTTAAGGCCTTAACTCTGCCAGGTAAAATAAAGCTATTATTATTATTATTATTATTAACTAAGATTTCGGTCCAAAAATAAACGAAGATTTTTCATGGAAGATTTTAATCAAATTTCAGTTTGATTTTTATTCACAGAAATTATCGATGAATAATCCATTTTGTTTAATAGACTTTGATGGTTGATGACAATTGCTTGTGACTTCTAAGGCTATATAATAAGGTCTGTTTGTTTTGTCCACGTTGCTATGGAGTCAAGATGTACATTAAGTTGCTTAATTGTAGCGCTAATCAGTTCCTGTCTAGTATGTATATAAAGTTGTAAGTCATCAGCGTAGATATGATATTTGTAATGTTTAATGCAGTCAGTTATGTCGTTAATGTATATAGAAAATAAAATTGGACCTAATACTGATGCTTGTGGTACTCCGCACTCCACTGACATCCATGAAGGAACGCGATCACCTAGAACAACGCATTATTAGTGGCCAGTAATTAGAAGTGAAACTACTGAATCGAGTTTTCAGAATAAAAATAGCAATTAAATTTTGACAGTAAAATGTTTGTATTAACCGTGTCAAAAACTCTGGAAAAGTCGATTAGAGTTGAGATTATCAATTTACTCTGATTCATATCCTCACGTATGCCCTCAGTAGTATTAAGCAATGCGGATGCCGTGCTATAACCAGCCCGATATCCTGATGGGTAAGTGTCAAGAAGTTAGTGTTCATTTACATAGTCGGTTAGTTGTTTATTTATAATCCGTTCCAATGCTTTTGGTAAGGTAGGTTAAATGCTGATAGGTCTATAATGTTGAGGGGAAGAGGGTATTATTATAAGTAGTATACCTACAGCAGATATTTTATTTATTTTAATAGATATTTGGTAACACTAGAAATATACAATTATAAACATAAATATTCCCTTGAGGTATCAAGGGACATGCTCACTTGTAAATACATCAATTTGGACATTTTAATACTCAAGAGCCCATGTTGCCTACTGAACCGAATTGTTGCTGTCTCGTGATGTTTATGCTAATTTCAGACTTAATTATGTTACATCAATACCGAATGTTATTACTTAACCTTCGGCTTTTATATGCCTACATGTCACATTACATGCATTGCAGACTTTACACCTGAGGTAAAGGATGATTGTATGTCTGAAATATGAATTTTAAATAATTTTATTATTGTACAATCACGTTTATGTCAGCAGATTTTTGGATAAACACACCGAAATTAATTTTGGATAAATCAATTGATATCAAAAATATTCCGATGAGTATACTATGCACTCAAAATCTTCTATCCGTTTTATTTGTTTATATGTTCCATTTGTATTCCCTAAAATAGTTACATTATTAAGCACCGCTAATAAAAGTAGTATATTACTATCAAGTAAGGTGGTAAACATTAGCAAATTTCCATTGATGTATTATTTATTTTCATTATTTTATGCTCCTTGATATTTTTATTTTTGTAATTATAATGTGAAATATGTTTGGAAGAAATCCTAAATATAAATGTGTATTTTATGTAATGATACATATTGTTATATACATAACAAGGAAGATGTTTACATCCTAAATAAAACTGAATTTATACTTTGTATGCAGTTTAAATACATAATAAAATATATTCATTAACCATATTTATAAAGGTTACTTTATTTATTTATATAAAATTCACTATTTAAGATACTACTTTATTAGCCGACTTTCAGTGTTGACTCTTCATTTGTTAAAATTACCTTGAGTGACATCGTACTCGCGAAGTATCACAAACAACGATGTAGTACATATGAACAAAATATATTGTGAGATGTCGCACTTAAAAAACTTGGTACCACAAACATTCTACGTTATCTAATCGACAACAATCTAGATGTGTCTCAATAGTTCGCTGCCTGTGGTCCATTCTAGCATGGAGATGGCAATATCTGATAAATTAATTAAATAATTACAAATACAAATATTATGTTGTACTTCTTCAGACATTTCCGCCATAAAGTTCGGATTATTTTGGCGAAGTCCGAAGGAATGCGCCTACAGAAATTGTTCCATTGAAAAATGTTTGCATATCTTCGTCCACACTACTTATTAGAAGCCGAAAATGACATTTTTTAGAAACCAAACTGTGCTTATAGCAATGAATTAAGAAGTTCGAGATTTTTAACCAGAAAAATAGGGCCGTTAGGAATGGGAATTAACCAGAAGTGAACATTTAAAAATCGCTCTAGCGGCAGTAATTTCAATTTTTTGTATCCGAACCTGGCCCATAATATTGAAATAAAACGACAAAGATATTATCAAATATCACCAAAATCCAAGCTTAAGAATGAGGTTATACCTGGAAGCAAAATTTAAAAATCACTCTAGCGGCCGCCATTTATTACATTTCAATATGAAAATTAAAGGATTCTTATAACCAGTAGAATCAAGCCTTTAATGTGTATCAATCACTTGAAGTCGTTCATATGGCATATTAATGTCGTATCAGGAGGTCTAGAGTTCAAATCCTGGTGCCGGGGTTTTTGGTGGTTTTCCTCATTTGTCGAGACAAACACTGAGTTTGACTTCCGTTACCACAATCTATTTAATATTTAATCACCTTTCCATATATAATTTAATATCAAATTATTTTACACCAATAACGCAAATATTATATTGTAAGCCCATGTTTTCCCTTTACAGAGATTTAGGCGCTCTCCCCCTACAGGGAAGAATTTTAACCATACTAATTTAGTTACACTTGTTTTCGTATAGATGTCATTTTGAGTGGTTCGTGTAACGCAAATATACTAGAAAATATAAAATACTCATATAACCCGAACATAGAGGCGAGATTACGAATGGTGTTGAAGTTTCTCAAAATGAAACTTAAGAAATGTAAATTATCTTTCAAGTGGAATTTTTTTCTCAAAAGACTTGGTGTACACGATTTAATTATCAAACGAGAAACATGTTCCTTATAACAGCAAAATCGAATCACTAGGATTGGAGGTTTATCTGGAACCCTACATTTTAAAATTGCTCCAGCATTCTCGATTTCTGTTTCCTCGCAACGAAATTCGTTGGAGAAAAATTATTTAATTAACTTAAGGTAAATATACTGTAAACCAGCAAAATCGGACCATAAATTCTAATTTACTCATTTTATAGTCATGCAGAAAAGACGTTTTACTTTACAGATATCCATTTATATTAATAATTGTCCTAAATGTTTATTTGTTGTTTTTAGTTAAGATACAAACTTAAACAACTTACCACTTTAAATAAATATGAACATTTAATAAATTATTCCATAAAACACATAAGCTATAATCATGCACATGCTCGTAATAAAAGCAAGAATGTATTAAAATTTAGAAACATTATATATATATATATATATATATATATATAATTTAGTAATTATTGAATGAAATTGATTAATATTTTCCTCTCAACTGTCAGCCAGATAAATACTGTATTCAAATATGAAAAGTGATATTCACTCCATATTATATAAATCCAACATTCCTGTGAAAGAATACCTGGAATCATATTATATGGTGGATTGCATAACATGAGTTTCTGCCTTAACCATTCATTAAAGTCTCCAGAGTTTAATAACTACTTCAAATGAATTAAATATATATAATTCATGATAAATAATAGTATATACAAACGTACGTAGGAAGTTGTCTAAATAAGGTACCAATGCTAGCAAACTTGTACATTATTAATACTGTAAACTGTGGTTCCAAAATAATGCAAAACAAAGATACATGAAAACATATTCTGGAGCTTTTCTTTCATTTAAGATTAGGTTACATTTCGTTAAAATTATTTGCTGAGTGTTGAAATGAATATTTTGAAGGCCGAGTTTATAGAATGTATTAATGTTTATAGGAAAGAATAAACAATAAAAACGAATGACTTATGTGTGATAAATTATTTCATTACATAATATTTTTATATTGTAACATGTTAAGATGCAGGGAATTAAGATACAATTTTAGAGTTTTATCAGACTTACACACTATATTGATGAAATTCTAAGAGATCATCAATGTGGATTTAGAAAAAAACAGAACTACACTGATCAGATTTACAGTATAAGACAGATTTTAGAAACGAAATGAGAATATAATGGTACTGTACATCAAATATATACAGACTTCAAAAAGGCATACGATTCAATTAAGAGGGAGAAGATATATGGTATCATTCTGCAGTTCGGAATTCCTAAAAAGTTAGTTAGACTTGTACGAATGTGTCTAAATGGCACAAAGGGTAGGGCGCGTGTAGCTTTCGGATACTTTTAAAATTCACAATTGGTTAAAGCAAGGAAATGCACTCTATCCTCTACTATTCAATTTTGTACGAGTATGCCCTCAAATCTTTGGAGGATGAAGAAGGCCTACAACTCAACTGGTATATATATATATATATATATACATATACATAATCTGTCCTAGGACAGGTCTACTGCAATCATAACATTTTCATGCTATGCTTGTAGTTTTACTAGGGTATTATAGGTATGGTAGTTTCCCATTACTTTCCACACAGGGGATGATAATGGTGTTGATGATGGCCGGATTATGTTCGGGGACAGTTTTGGGCCTCAACGATATTTGTCTTACAGGTGAGAGAAAACCCCGAATAAACCTTGCCCAGGAAGCTTCCCATACCGGGAACCGAACCCGGTCCCGCTGCGTGACAAGGCAGCACGCTACCTCGAGAACACAGCGGTGGACTATATATATAGGCCAAACAGTCCAATATGGCTGTGCGTACTATTATTGCCAAAGTAAGACCTTTTTTGTAATTCATATAATTATAAGCCGAAAACGTTTCCTCAGTTAGGTTGGAATTATTATTTAAAGTATTTATAAAATTCTTTGAGAATGGTCATGTGTCCGAGTCTTGGGTTTATGTAACAGGTGTCCCAAAAAACCGTAAATAATAAGATAAAATCAAAATTAAGCGTAGCATTAATTTACTTCAATAATACTTGAAAGCTAGTTATTAACCGGGATTTAATTCTAATAGTTTCTTCCTTAACTGTATTCAATATGACATACATAACACTTTAGTCAAATAAAACCTTAAAAGGAAATGATAAACGTAATAATGTTACGTTCTTCGTATAAAATGTACTGTCATTTTCGTACTTTCACATGTCAGATGACTGCCAGATGACTTAGTAAACTTCACAATTATAAAATAGTAAACTCACAGATTCATACTACGAAGATAGGAAATCGTCTTAGAACTACAAATATCTGTCATAAAGATGAGATACAATGAAATTAACACGTAGCAATGACATTGCTTATATATCAATAAAGTAGTGATCTCATTTGAACGTGAGTTAAAATTTAAAATATATTTAAAATTTATAACCAACTAATTCACTGGCACTATACAACTCGTGAGTAATGCTCGCGCGGTCAAAATCTTTCCATTTATCCCTATCTTGATATGTTTCCCAATCATCACCTATATAATCTGCTTCCCTCTATCAAGGATAATGTTATTCTTTCACATAATTCCTGGCTTACCACCTGGCCGATTTCTCTCTCATTTTCCTGCAAAAAATTTGCAAGCCCCTCTTTCATACCCCATTTATGGTACATGTTTTGTCTATCGCAGTCTACGAGACTTAACTGTTCTTATTATATCTGGTTTTCTATTAATATCATGCAGCTCACTGTTAAATAGTCTTCTCCATTCATCAGTCTGTTCATTTCTCCTTGGTCCAAAAATTTTCGTAAGAACTTTATTCTCAAATATTCGTAATATTTCCTCATCCCTTAAAGTAGGAGTCCCATTCATATAATATAACTGGGAGAACAACAGTGTTATATATTTTCAGTTTGACATTTTTGAGAGAAGTTGTGACAAGAATCCCTGTATTGCAGAAAAGCATGCATTTCCAGAATTCAGTGTATATTTAATTTCTATGTTCACCTATTTCCTGTTTGTGATTATTATTTATAGATACTCGTAATTGAATTCAGCAACTTCTTCAATATTTTCCTCATTTGTTATTAACTCTTCATTTCCATAATATAATGAATTTCCATTTTTGACCTTATATTTAGTTTAATTGTGTTTATATCCAGTCCCAAATTCTACGTGATTGTGTATAAAACAAATTAATGTAAACCTTCATTTATTATTTTTCATTTAATAGTTTTTACTACTAGTTATTACCGGGTTTCTTATTTCAGTAGAAATAAAGAAATTTAACTTAAATTACGGATTTTCCCACATTAACTACATTTTTCATTTTTAGAAATTTCCACTTCGCGAATACTATTTTTTACATTATAATGTGATTAGATAGGGTGCAAAATAATAATTGCACTATAATTTGAACTGATTACATAGTGGCCTTTTGCAAATGTAATAAGATAGTTATCTGCAAAGGAAAATCGCCGAGTTATGAAGAGAGTAAGTAAATATATTAATAAATCACTATGGAATTAAAATAGCGGCGAACTAGATAAATTTCAAATTTTATTGAAAATCTCGGAAGTAATATTGAATATCATTTTATAAATTTATTCATATAATAACAATAAGATGGAGAAAACAATACAGTGATTTCGTATGAATGTTTAAAGCAAAACAAATATATTAATACGTATTGATAAGTAATTATTTAATATCATATTTTCAAGGGCCCTGATACTATTTAAAGTTAACATAATACTTATTATATTGCTATTTTATTTTCAGTTTGATTTACCAGTAATAGCCTCTATTTAAGTTCTTTATAGGTCGACCACTTTATTTTGAAGACCGTTATTTACTTCTCTTATTCTGGGGACTCAGTAAGTAGCTATATTTGTGAGATATAAATTGAAGGGCTCGACTGAAAATAATAGTACGAGACACTTCAATGAAAAATGTAAATAGTGGCAAAGGAAGGTATGTTATTTGTATGAGTAAAAAGTTACTGGCTTCCTCAAGAGATGGCAAGAGAACAATACTGTCTTAGTTTTTAGAAGTCATCAGCATTGGACTCCTTGTGGCATGTAAATATTGTCAAGTGCCAACAAAATTGATGCATCTTCAAGTGATGTGTGTGCTATTTATGAAGTTATCGGGATGTTTGGAAGCAACGGAGAAAGATTTTGATCTGATGACTCTATTAAAGATATAGATTATGTTCCTGTCAAAACTATGGCTCAAAGAAGAAATTATTAGGTAAACATGAAGCACAACCATTTCATGTAAATAATGTTAAGTGATCTACGTTAACATTGTTTACGTGTTGTACTGATCAACTATTGTGGACGTGATCAACAATACTTATTTTTGTGGGATGAGGCCACAGCATAGAGAGGATCAGGTGAGATTGCCAGCTGTCCGAAAATGTATTTTGTAAGTAACGATATAAAGGGTAAAAAAGTAATTGCTATTCAGATAATTGTGGAGGTCAGAACAAGAACTGGGCAGTTGTGCCATTTTGGCTATATTTCCTAAAACGGGACGTTTCAAAGAAATACGGCATGTTTTTCCTCAGGTTGTCCACACGATGCTCTCCAGTGACAGAGATTTTGCTGTAGTGGAGAAGCATGTCAAATCTCATTATCAGATGCTGTACTCTCCTGATCATTGGAAAGAAGTTCTGAAAACTTCATACAAAAAGAAGTATTTCCGTGTAACAAGAATGAATAAAAATTGTTTCTATAATTTAGTGCTCTGAAACAACTGCTTCATCCGTCTCATGTTACTACAAATAAACATAATTTCAACATATGGAATTCTGTGCGACTATCATTCTCGTCAGAGCTACTACAGCCAACTAAAAATGCATTCCTCTGAAAGTTACAATGGTATTTTTGCAGAAATTCCACTTTATAATTGGGGACGACCAGCAGCCAGTCATTCTTTCCAATAACGGTTTAAGAAAAAATATTTAGAAGCACTTCCAATTAACCTTGATAAATTGCATGATGTACTATTTAGTTTATCATGGTGTGCCGTGTTTCTGATCTGCTACCTTTTTGTGCACCGTATCTATAGAGGATTTACTCATATATTCCATTACACTCATAGTAGCATCAAGTTCATAGCTATCAGTGCTATTTCTAATCCTTTGCCCGGGCCCATGAGAGGCAAAGATTGATTCATCCTTCCTGTCTAGATTCATAAACATTAATTAATAATAATTCTTAAAACACACTGTAGCAATTGATGATTCTTAGTTAACCTGAATATACTATTTAAAACCATGAAAGCTAGACGGGAAAAAGGAGCTCATATAACTTTGAGAAAGCTTGTATACAGGAAATACGCAAGACAGCTGTAGCGTAGCTAACATACAATTATCAGACATAGATATTTACTTAAAATGAGATTTAATGTTTGAATTGCACGTCTGAAGTTGAAAAGTAAAATTAAATATAAACATAAATTGATCATTCAAATATCAAAGAACAAACAATAAGTAATATCAGAAATAAACATTGTTTACACAATCAACTACGCATACATACTTTTTAGTCCTGCCTAGGGTGCTTTACCCTGGCTTGCCGGACCAAACCCAAAATACGCAGCTCTCCTGGAGCTCGCGTCCTCCAGACGACAGACAAGTGTTCCAACGAAAATCTATGATCGAATGATAGAGTTCACTACGTGTTTGGCCTATTTGAGAGTTCCGAGGTAGAAGGGGAAGTTGCGCACTACAAACAAAGCAAAGGGAGGGGTAGGAAGGAGAGTGGGAGTTGATACAAAGAGAAAGGAAATTGGCATAGTTCACGAATCTCACTGTAGAAGGAGGGTAATAGCACAGATGTATCGAACCGAAATAGCACTTTCGGTTCAATGAATTCCTTGCAGTATATCATGACTGGTACAAAAACCTCAAATCAGCAAGAAATTTTCAATGTAATGGTTAAAATGATGAATACGATTTATTGTTATATTGAATGTCCAATAATACGAACCGTATTTCACCATCCGGTATGTTAGGGTTTTTGTTACAATACAATTAATTATTTACAGTAATTTAGAATATGGTCAATTTCCTTTTTTTCAGAAACTCAAAATTTTAGACAAATATTAGTATTAAAAATATTATATTGAAGTAGGAAGCTCTCAGAACATCATATTTTGTGAAAACAAGTTTCTCGTTTATGTATATCAAAATACATAATTATGAGATTTTCCAAATATGTATTGACTCTTTTTCGTAGAATTCCTTAAATGTCCCTTATCATTATTTACTGCCGAGCCCCTCAATGATTTACCCTCTGAATTTTTTTTTCAAATTTTTAAAATAAGTACTAATGCATTAGTTAGTTCTGATTCAGTCTGTAATTCATTGCTGCATTATAGATTGGGATGAAACTTCAAACACAAATATATTACCACTTACGTATTTGCAGAAATATATTATTTAGATTTGTTCAACAAGACCTAAGAACTACCGAATAAATCTTATTTATAAAACTAAATAATTCACTGGGACTATCGAATCCGTAGGTTCATGGACGCGCAGATATAAGCTCTTCATGCATTCGTACCCTGAGGTAATGTTTTCAAATTATGCCTTTGTCATACTCCCACCTCATTCTTGGCATCTACTGGAGACTTTCACTATGGGGAATCCATGCTTCTTTCGTTCTCCATTCGTGCCATATGTCCTTCCCATCGCTGTCTATGAGACGTAGCTCTTCTCATTACATCTGGCTTCCCAAAAAGATCATGATGTTAACAGTTACGTTCTTTGTTTCTATTTACCTGTCTGTTCGTTTCACTTTGGTCCAAAACTACTCCTATCAATTTTGTTTTAAAATACTTTACTCCTCCATTAAAGTAAGTGTCCATGTTTCGCATATATATAACTGGCCGAATAACAGTTTTATATAAGTTCAGTTTAATATTATTGAGATTTTGAGATAACAAAGGTCACAATAATGCGTAATGGCCTGCATTTTCAGAAGTGAGTATATGTTTAATTTCTTACTGCACCTAATTCCTGTTCGTAATTATTGTTCCTAAGTACAGTAAAAGTTCCTTATTCTCTGTTCCGATATTCGCGTTTTCATTATTCTCGGATTAAAAAATTGCGACACAGTTCTTGTATTCGCGGCTGAAATAGTCTTTATTCTCGGATCCTATCGGTATGTAAGAAGGATTAGAATTCTTCATTAACTCATCAGCAACTTTTTTTTACTGCAGGCACGTGCCATAAAGAGTGATTCAAACCAAATGTGCAATAAACATAAAAGTAAAAGAAACCTTATTGGCACTAAGCCTAAAGTTCATTTTTAAAAGTGCTATATCCATCGATAAATGTTGCCTTCGCCACGATCGGTGTTTTATTATTTCAACTTGTCATTCGTTGCAATAATTTTGATTGAATTGCATGTGTCTCTACTGCATTGTTTCCAATTTATAATATCGAGTATAAGGAAAGAAAAATTAGTTCCGAAACGAAAAAAGTAGTGTTGCGGCTTATAGTAAAAATATAAAAGCTTGACTGTTTACGCGATGGCGAGGCGTTTGTATCCATATCACGTTGTTTCAATATTAATGAATCAATTGCACGATTCATCAAGAAATCCGAAGACAAAATAAGGAATTTTGTCGCTGAATTCACAGCTGAATAACAATTTGAATTCAAAAAACCTTTTAAAAGCTGCAAAATAGGAAAAAAACTGTTTTTTAAGCCCTTGCCTGAATATAATAATTAACAGAAATTATACAAAATCTCTCATTAAATTGAATTTATTTTGATAATTTTTATCATATAAGTTACCATTCCATATTCACGGCATAGGCTATTAAGGAACATATCCCCCGCAAATAAGGAACTTTTACTGTATTCAGCCACTTTGCCAAAATTTCTCTCATTTTATCATTAACTGTCCGTTTCCATACAATAAATTTCAATATGTGACCATATATTCAGTTTTATTGATGTTTACTTCCAGTTCCAATTTCTTAGTGATACTGAATAGAGTGTGCATGTTGGCCCTCAGTATCTCCTCCCTAACGCTTAATATTACTAAATCAACAGCATATACTAGGGGCCTAACAGCTTATTAATTTCATTCAGTTGTAGGCCTTCCTTATACTCTAAAGATATGATAGCATCCTCTAGTAAAAATTTAATAGTAGAGGAAATAGTGCATTTTGTTTATCGCAATGTGAATTTTAAAAGTATTTGAAAAGTGTTTACCTACCAAATTCTATTATCTGTGCCATTTAGACTCATACGAATAAATCTCACTTTTTTTAAGAATTCCGTAGTTTAACACTATACTACGTAACTTCCTCCACTTAATTGAATCATATGCCTTTTTTGAAGCCTATATATAATTTCTGTACAATATCATTAGATTCCTTTTTATTTTCTAAAAGTTGTCTCATACTACAAAAAATTGATCAATTTTTGACGAATTCCTTCTAAATCCGTATTGATAATCTCATATTACGTTGTCAATATACGGAGTAACTCAGGATACTAATTTTGTTAGAATTGTTTACGATGTTGAAAGTAATGAGATGCACCTGTAGTTGTTGCAATCAGTTTATCTCATTCCTTATAGATAGATGATTATTAATTCTTCTGGAAGGGCCTCTTTTCCCCAAATCATACTAAGCTACCGATGTACCTTATCCATAAATTTCTTGTCTCCAATTGTATCAGTTCTACGGATTCTATCCGAAGTTCCTTTATATATAGTAATTCTGCCCGAGGGCAGGTCTTTCACTGCATTCATAGTACTTTTTCATGATATGCTTTCCAGCTTTACTAGGGAATTATAGGTGTGGTAGCTTCCCATTGCTTTCCACACCGGTGAAGGATGATGAAGATAATGACAAGGATGATGATGATGGCCGGATGATTTTCGGGGACCGTTGGGCCCTAAGCTTCCTGACATTTGTCTTACAGATGAAGAAAACCCCCAAAAATAACCTCACCTAGGACTCTGTCCCGATCGAGAATCGAAGCCGGGCGCGCTGTGTAACAAGCTACCTCATATATATTAATTTTTCTATTGCCATTTCAACATCTAATGCAATTGGTTCTGTGAATAGTATTTCTGCTCTCTGTTAATCATTCTCTTCAATGTCCTGTTCTTAGTGTATATTTATTAGATGCTTAAATTAATATTTCATATATTTAATATATTCCTGGAATCTGCAATTAGGTAACTATTTTCATTATAAATTATATTTGAAACATTTTCTTTTCTATCCTAACTCTATGATTTAATTCTCTGATGTTCCTATATTTTGCATTAATTTCAATTTTCTCTCTCAAATATTCCCTCTTTTACACTTTGTAATCTACTGATTTCCCATCTGCTTTTACCAAATTGTACTAAATTCGCTTAATGTGGTTCGTGTAAACAATTAAAATTTGTTATTTTTTACTTCTCTACTATGTCTGCACGTTCCTCAACATACTATTTCTTATTTTGCCTATTTTAAAATAACCTCCACTTTCCATTGCTTACAATTTAAATGTATCTCTTACAGTCTGTCATAAACTATTTACATCACTTTTTTTCGGTTGTTACATTCATCGGAATCTATTACCAGTTTTGTTCTGGTACACTTTCCTCAATTCGTCACTTGTAAAGTCTTTAACGCGAATGTTTCGGATTCGTGTTTAATAGCAATCTGTCCACTAATATATGATCTATTTGATTTCGAGCTTCATCATCTGGAGATGTCCAGGTTTATTATAAATATCCTTGTGCTGGAATGTAACAATAAGATTCTTCGATGTGGCAAAGGTGACTAATTTAACCCTTTGTCGTTATTACCGTCATGAAAACTGAATTAACCTATTGCTGGCCTGCATATATTTTCTCGTCCCACTTTTTCATTAAACTCTCCTAAGAGAGTTTACTTATAATACCGTGACGGACTATTCTAATTCTTCATAGAACTCACCCTTGATATTGTCATCCTTATCTTTGGTCGGACCACATATATTTTGGATTACAAAATCTTGTCGCTTACCCTTAGAATTACATGGGCATGCCGTATCATAGTGGTTAAGGCACTGCGCTACAAGTCGGAAGGTCGAGGGTTCAAGTACCGGTGGGGTCAGGATTTTTAAACTGACCAAAACCTTCTGGCGGCACTATGGCCCTGAGGTCGACTCAGCCTCTAACGGAAATGAGTACCAGACGCTTGTTCTGGGGGTAAAAGCCGCCGTTACGCAGGGCTGATAACCCAGCTGACATCAAGTGCCGATTGTCTTGAAAAACGTTGGAGCCTTAACCTCCTACTACACCAAGGGCCTCCCGAGGCCTGTAGTGGGATTACTTTACTTTATTTTATTTAAACGTTGGCCTCGGTGGTCTGGTGGTTACTACACCAAGGGCCTCCCGAGGCCTGTAGTGGGATTACTTTACTTTATTTTATTTAAACGTTGGCCTCGGTGGTCTGGTGGTTAATACACCAAGGGCCTCCCGAGGCCTGTAGTGGGATTACTTTACTTTATTTTATTTAAACGTTGGCCACGGTGGTCTGGTGGTTATTTTCTTTGTCTCTAGTCCCGAGGGTCACGTGTTCAAACCTGGCCGGGATCAATGTATCTTTAGGATGGAAAAATCCAAGGGACAAGTCCTCCGGGGGGAACTTTAAGCCTGTTTCGCGAGACTGAAGATTTTCAGGCTCTAAAAGGACCGTAAGCTTGAATAAAAATGCCTCTATGCAAAATTTAACACACCTTCATCCATCCGAGTAATATATTATTTTCCTACTAGGTATCATCTTGAGGCAATATATTAATCACAAGTCGCTGATATATGTAGGGAAACAAGCGTAACAAATTTAATATGGTTGAGAAACTTCCCACTAGGGAAGCACCCGTGTTCTTGCAGTTGGGTGAACGGAATTAGTAAAGAGTAATCTTCATTTAGTGTTTGTGAACAAATCTGTGAACACATTTTACTGATCTATTATCACAAAATAAACATTATTACAAATCTGATCGATATATCAAAACATTAGACAAATTTCGTAAAAGAATTTAATTGAATCCAATTGTGGCACAATTCAGTTCGTAAGACAGAGTAGTAACTTCGGCCCAAGGTTATTACTTCATTAAGAAAATTAACCCGGAGCTCAATAATCAAAATATTAGTAAATTCAGTAATGAAATCACAAGACACATATTCAACAGGTAATATGATATTTTAGTTCACCCACTGACATGTGAAAGGCAACAAAAATTCATGTAAAATATATATTTAAGGTTAACTTTATTATAGTAATTATAAATACAAACGTCTTACCCAATATCGTCTTAAATTTACGTTACCTTCATTATTAACGTATCGAAATTTAAAAAATATTAACCAGCAAGCTCTAATTGCAGACGCTATCGACATGCCGTGGCATGATATTTGGACCCTACGCACAATTGACGAAAAATTGCTTAAATTTAACAATATGAAATTAGAACTTTACGACAAACATGCCCCCTTGAAGATAGACGAATTACTAAATCCCCAGCTCCCTGGATGTCCCACGAAATTCGACTACTGATGGCTGAGAGGGATGCTGCTTTTCGAAAATATAGACGGGACAAAAGTGACGCTAACTTAAGACAATATAAGACATTAAGAAACAAAACGAATCAAAACATTAGGAACGCTAAGTTGCGGTATGCTCATAGTCTCATTGATCCAAACACAAATGCAAGTGATATGTGGAAACGTATTAGATCAATGGGTCTACGGCAGCCGACAACCAAAGCAGAGAGCATTAACATATCACTGGACGATCTAAACCAACATTTCACATCATATGCCACACTTAACATAAACACTACGACCAAACAACAAACTATAGATGAGCTCCTATCCACACCTACTCCTTCCCGAGAAAAATTCTTCTTTTCCTATATAATGCCAATCGACGTTAAACTATCCCTGGACCGCATTAGAACTAAAACACAAGGTATAGACAATATAAGTATCGACTTTTTAAAGAAAATACTCCATGTCATACTCCCAACTGTAACCCATATATTTAATGCCTCAATTATGACCTCAACTTACCCCGAACTCTGGAAAAAAGCTATAGTCAGACCAATCCCTAAAATTAAATTACCTGTAACACCAAACGACTTTAGACCAATCAGCATCCTCCCAGTCCTATCTAAGGCCTTGGAGCGCATTGTTCATGGACAATTAACTGATTACCTTAACACTCATAACATACTCGACCCAAACCAATCAGGTTTTAGGACAGGCCATAGTACGGCAACCGCACTTCTTAAAGTTACCGAAGATGCGCGTGAAGCAATGGACAGTGGCCACACGACAATATTTACACTCTTGGACTTCAGCAAAGCTTTCGACACTGTTGACACTGACATATTAATAACAAAATTACGCGCTCTGAATCTTTCGGACAATGCTGTTAACTGGCTTGGATCCTCCTATCTTCATGGTCGCCAGCAATGTGTATCCAATGCAGAACTTTCCTCATCCTGGCTATCACTGAAGGGTGGCGTCCAACAAGGTTCAGTGTTAGGACCACTTCTGTTCTCTATCTATGTTAACGATATATCCACTAGACTTACCTATTGTCGATATCACCTATACGCTGATGATTTGCAAATTTACATTCACTCCCATCCTGACGATATACATGACACACTAGACAAATTAAATAGTGACCTAGACTCAATTTCCCAATGGTCGAAGAAACATGGACTTAATCTACTGACAAGACACAGTGCATAATTATAGGACATCGGCGAATCCAAAGCATTATAAATTACGAAAATATCCCTACCATTCTCCTAAATGACAAAAATATCCCCTACAGCTCAGTAGTAAAAAATCTGGGTATCTATATGGACCAACACCTAGACTGGAAAATCCAGGTGAATAATACCTGCAAGAAAGTGTTCTCAATTCTTCACTCCCTAAATAGTTTTAAAAACTTCCTTCCTACAAAATTAAAACAAATACTTGTACAGGCTCTTATAATGCCACACTTCGACTACTGCGACATATTACTGACTAATCTGACAACTGATCTATCTGACAGACTACAGCGTGCTCATAATGCGTGCGTTCGATTTATATTCAATCTCCGTCGTTATGACCACGTGTCTCCTTCATTTCAGGCCTTATCATGGCTACGCCTAAATGACAGAAGAACTTTACATTCACATACCTTACTATTCCAAATTCTGCACACATATTTACCAACTTATTTAACAACACGTTTTCAACATTTATCGACTCACCACAATTTAGGAACAAGATCACAAGACTCTTCTTTACTTTTGATACCACAACACAGGACCTGTCTGTACTCTGAATCTTACACAATATCTATGGCTAGAGCATGGAACTCACTTCCCAGTCATGTCAGGGACTGTCAATCGCTATCATTATTTAAATCCAAATTAACTGATATCTTAAGTTCGACACAATGAAAACATTAACTACATAACAACTATATAGAGCATTCTATTAATAATCATGTAGGAAGCTACTTATTTTATTTTATATCATTAAAATTTTATTATATTCTATGTTCTTGTTAGCATTAGCTAGTATTAGATCCATCATCACTGTATTTTGTTTAGTCTGTATTTTAATATCTTAAAATTGCATTATGTACGTAATTTTTGTATAATTTTACTATTCGCTGGTTGAGTGGAAGAGAAGGCCTTATGGCCTTAACTCTGCCAGCTAAAATAAATCATTATTATTATTATTATTATTATTATTATTTCTTACTTTTAGTTTTATTTTATACATTTATTTAGTAATATCAAAACTATGAGCTATTGCTCATTCGGATATATTCAAAATGTATGTATGTATGTATGTATTTAATGGATCCGAAACATGGTCAGTGACAACACAACAATCTGCCAGAATACAAGCTGCTGAAACTAGATTCTTCAGACCAATAGCAGGATATCAAAGAACAGACAAACATAACACAGAAATATGACCACAACTGAAAGTAGAGGAATTAAACACAACAATAGAGAAATACAGAACAAACTGGAAAGAACACTTGGCAAGGATGACTGAGAATAGAATACCAAAAGCAGCATACAACTATTCACCACGAGGAAGGAGAAGTTTGGGAAGACCAAGGAAAAGATGGAAAGAGCAGCAATTTGGAGCCGGAACAGGCTAGTAAATAAGCCTAAACCGTGAAGAAGAAGAAGATGAAGAAGAAGATGTATGTACTTAAATATATAAATGTGTTATACAGTAGCATATTCTGCGAAAATTAAATCGGTTACAGTAGAAATCTCGTTCAAATATCACACTTTTACGCCAAAAAATTAAGATCGTTGACATGTTTTCCTTTAAACAAATCTGTCAACATTTATTCTACTGATTCTATACTCCTTTTGAATAATAAAAGCGATTATCACATTTGACCGCAGGAAATTCCAGTATGAAGAAGTATGGTTTTTATGAATTCAATAAATATACTTAGTGTTTAATTGTTGATAGTAATAAATGCTTCAATTAACAAACAATACATGCCCTTTAGAAAGATGAATACTCAGATACGTGGGCTGATTTCATCATTTCTCTTTTTGGTTTTTACTTTTTGGTTATTTACATTACATTCAAGACATAAACAAATTTATTATAGATAGACGAATATATTGGAAGGGTCATATAGAAAGATTGGAAGACAACCGACTTGCAAAAAGAGCTAAAGACGGGAGAATAACAAGAGGAAGACCAGCCATGAGGCGGATAGGCAGTGAATGTATACCCAATACGTCTTCTTCCGAGGAGTGATTTTGGAAATAAACAAATTATGATTAAAGAAGACAGTATTTTAACAATTATGTTAAATCCCATCGAGAAGCTTTAGTTATATCCAATAGCTTCTGAGAGAGAGAGAGAGAAAGTGTGTGTGTGTGTGTTCAGTCCTATAATGACATTCCAAGCCAGCATTTTTCTTGACGATTAAGGTAAACCAAAAAAAAAACTTCTGTCAGGTTGGTCGGCAACAGTATTTCAACCTCTTGAATACGATTTTCAAACTTTACCACCTGAGTCGACTATCTTTGCCCCTTTATAATATTTTTTCAATTTAATATAATTTATGTTGAACAAATAAGTATTAGAGCTGGATTTTTATAATTTCCAATTGTTATTATAACCGAAATAATGTAGTAACCCATGTTATAAAACTCTGTGTTAGTCCTGCTAACGTCTCGCAATCCAATTCCGTTCGTTAGTGAGTTCATACCCGGCCGGAGTCAGTCCATTTTTAAGGGAGAAAAGAATCTTAATCAGTGATGAGATTATAACGAGAATAAATAAACGAAGATCAAATGAGAAGGACATTAAACTCTATTCGATGGATAAAAAATAACAAGAACAAACAAGAGGATATGACAGTACTCTAGTTACATTTTATTCATCAGAGGCATGGAACATAACTAGTGGAAATAAAAAGAAGCTCTTGAGCATCGAAATGGATTTGTTGAGATGGAGTTCATATAAAACGCGTCTAGATATAGTACGGAATAGTGTGATAAGAGAAGCAATGAAAATGGAGAGTTTTATGATGTTCATATGAGACAGTTTTGTTTGGTCATATCAACAGACTGAAGGAAGGAAGACTGAAAAAAATATATCGAGATCGCCCACGACACAACTGGAGTGACGACGTTGATGAGTCAATAACGACAAAAAGACGTATTGAAAAATTCAGTATAGAGAAAGATGGCGACTAGGGACAGAGAGACGATGACAACTGTAAAAATCCATAATGAAGAAGAAGAAGAATAATCTTAAGTATGACTTCCTTCTGAAGAAAATTAAACCAGGAGTTCCATATGTTAGATTTACGACACGTAAAAAACTACAAACCTAAAACAAGAGGCCTTTAAGCAAATTATAATGGTTTGTTCATGTCAAGAACTGAGCTGCGACGCTAGTTAAATAAGACACTATATAATAATATTAATGAGAAAATAAATAAATTATCTAATTTGTGGCACTATTGAAAGGACCTTTCAAAGCACAAGAAAAGAAACAGAAATGATATTTAATGAATGTTCCTGTATTGATGTATGGATCAGAATGTTGGACGATCACTAAAAGACAAGAATAAAGATTAAAAAGCAGCTGATATGGGATTTTAAGAAAGATAGCAGGATATACTCTGCTGGTTAAGAAAATAAATGAACATTTAAGAAAGTTACTAAATATTTTAAAACTTATAGATCGAATAATTAAATATAGGAATGCCTGGAAATGACATATTGATAGAATGCCAGACGAAATATTTCCAAAATTATAGCTAAATTATAAACCACACGGAAGGAGAAATGTTGGGCGCCCACACAGAAGATTTTCTGAACAATTTTAACAATTCTAGTTTTCATGAAACCGGATCGAGCCAACAGGCTTAATCCCTGGATTACGATGACTACCCAATAAGAACAGCAAAGTTAATTTAATAAGTCTCATTCACCCACAGTTGTCAGTGAGTGATAGGGAGTACACCTTACGTCTCGATTAGACATACATTGGGTACCTAAGGTATTACTGGGTCAGTAAATGTTGCATAGAGGTTTTTTATTCAGGCTTGTGGTTCTTTTATGAGCCTGAAAGTAAGATAGAACTCCAACAAAACCAGCGATTTTATATAATATTAATCACGACACAAACGCAGATTTATGTGTAAAAAATGCAACAGTAAAAGCTTTAAATGGTCCGAAAATTAGGTTTTCATAGGATCCACTACTTTGCGAATGCCTATTAGTCAGATTGTTTATTCAACAGAACTTTCTTTAAAAACATTCGTGGTTCCTTTACGCAAACTCCCCTTCCCTTTCTCATGGAATTAGTACTCAGCGAGCTTCAAGCAGCCAAATTGACATTAGCTCATCATTATACATATTTATATATCCAAGTTTACTGGATAAACTTTTGTTTCTAATAACTTTTATTTCTCATCATATAAAAACTAACTTGTAAAATCGAGAGTAAATTATTAAAATAGTCTAGCAGAAGTAACTCTCAAAATGATGTATTTACAGGAAAGCAGTTCTATCATATTTTTCTAGATTAATGAGTGTCTTGTTGTAGTGAACAAGACATGTGTGTTTGTAATTAAGAGAAAGCTGTAAAGTTTTCACTCTCATTGTCATGGTAACCTCCCCCCACTTCTTAGAGAGCGTGTGTACCATAGTTATCCAAATAGGTCTAGACGATTCTCTAAGAAAACATACAGATACAAAGAGACTGAATGTGTGTGTATGAAGAAACTCTTCAACGCACGAGAAAGCTAGCTGAGTGTTTAATCAACATAAGGTTACTCCAAGGTCAAGTTCCACTGCACAGGTTTGTGATATGTTAAATGGGGTCAGGTCTCACAGTTCAGTATGAGACAGTGGACAAGCTAGTTGTGTTCCAAGTGAATGGATTTTAATTGAAAACACAGGTAAGTCTCTCTAATTTGATTTGTAATAAATATTGACCGACAGCCTAATATATGTAAATAAATATTAATACAATTTTTATTTTATAGATGAAAGTAACCTACAATAATCAGTGAAATAGGATATAAAAATATCACTTGTAAATAATAACAAAGATAATGTTTTTTTGGTAGGAATATTCCACAATACAGTGTTTCTCCTTCAACCTAAAGTGATTTGTCGATAATACACCGTGTCCACAAGTATAGTATCATATTTTAAACTACTATTACGTCGCTTTTTATAATCGTATCTAAATGAAATTTAGAGACAAAAGAGAAATTCAAATAGGTTTTGCTATACCTCATAGACAACGAATGTGGCCCCCTTGAGTGACGCTGCAGGCATTCACATTTAACCTGCCTGCTAAGTATGAAACAATTAGCCTATATCGACCACAAAAACATGATTCAATTTAGTTTAGTTTCTGTATTGTTGTCCACCATTCTTCATTGTTAACATGCACAAAACATGTTGAGTTTCTCTTTTGATTGTTACCTATTTCATTTATGTACGATTATCCAAAGCGACGTAGTAGTAGTAGTTTAAAATATGATAGTATATTTGTGGACACGTTGTAATCATAATAATAATAATAATAATAATAATAATAATAATAATAATAATAATAATAATAATTCAGTTATGAACTTAACTGACTAATTTTTAATGATATAGTGATTCAGTAATTATAACGATTAAATGAGTACGGTTCTAATTATATTCTATTCCAGTATTTCTCTTGACGACTAAGGAAATCCTGAGAAAACCTCAAGTTGGTAGGCAAAGAGATTTCTCACGAACAAATTTAAAACGCTATTGTCTGCGCCACCTTACTTATTATTATATAATAATAATTATTAATGTTATTATTATATAATAATAATTATTATTAATATTATTGCTATTGTCTACCGCTGTGGTCTCGAGGTTCCGTGCTGTCTTGTCACGCACCGGGCCCGAGTTCGGGACTGGGTGAGGTTTTTTCGGGGGTTTTCCTCACCTGTAAGACAAATGTCAGGAAGCGTAGGGCCTAACGGTCCCCGAAAATCATCCGGCCATCACCATCATCCTTATCATTTATCATCATCAACCTTCACCGGTGTGGAAATCAACGAAAAGCTACCACACCTGTAATTCCCAAGTGAAACTGCAAATTATAGCATGTAAATGCTATGATTACAGTGAAAAACCTGCCCTCGGGTAGAATTACTATGGATGGATGGATTATTGCTATAATTAGACATTACTGTCCTCATTATTATAATTTATTTTATTTATTATAATGATATATTAATGGTACTAATTATTTAAAAGAAGGAACAAGCATGGACGAAAACATTAATTTTTTTCGAAAAGAACGCATTTTAGAACCTGTAAAAAAGTCAAAACAAGTTATGAAAAGAGAAAAAGATTCTATTGGTCGCTCATCGACCTCAGAAGACAAGAATGTGTGCAGAAACATTTAACAGGCAGCTCCTATAAATATACAGAAATGTTGTCAGTAAACTAGCAGTTTCAAAAGTAACAACTTGAAGTTACAATCACACTCTTTGTGTAAGTTCTAAAGAATTAAGTATAAGCATATAATAGTGAATCATGAACGTAAGTTTATTAACTTACTTGTAAAGTTGCTTAGGACAACGGCATCAAGAACATTTTCAAGTGCATTATTATAATTATACGAACTAAAAAGTCAGGCATCAAGAACATTTTCAAGTGCATTATTATAATTATACGAACTAAAAAGTCATTGCAGGTAACCTTGGCTCAAATTGAAAGGAAAATGTTTTTTAGTTTTATCTTAAAATGGATTTTTGTTTTAAAAATTTGAGGAAGTTTGATATATGAAGGTAGTTACATTAAAATAAAAAAAATACTACTTAACCTGAAATGCAATTACAATGAATTTTTTAAGTATTGATGTTGTACTCACTAAAAGAGATAATTGTCACAAAAGAATTTCTTATTGACATTACTCGAAGAAAAGTAATGACATATTTCCTACATTTAATCCATCTATACAAGAGAGTACTAATGTGTTAAAATTAATTTGATCAGGAAATAAATAAAATGCGCTATGTTTAATTATAAATGTTCGTTCTTTTTGACCAATAAGGATTAAGTAACCTGTATTGTATTTACATAAAGTGATAATGCTTCAATAAATCACGTCATAATTAACTGAAGTTATTAATTCGTCATTTTGTACCATGAAGAAAACATCATCAACCACCCACTGTTCATGAGGTCCCGGGTTCGATTCCCGGTCAAACCATAGGATATTTTCTTAAAGGGAAACTATTCCTATGGTTGCCCATGTTCTGGAATTTAGGTTAAGTTTAGGTTAAGAACTCTCCTGGTGCTTCATTACCATTTATCACCCATCATATCATCGGGGTAACGTAACTCCGCCTTCCACGTGCCCCAACCTAACAAAAGGATTACAATTCCGCCACTGCCAGGGGAGAAAGCCAGAAATGCTATAAAAGGCGGCCTGATGAAGTGAGACAAAAAAAATTATCTGGTACAAAAATTCGGTAATTAAACATTTAAAATCCTCAGTGTAACATGGGATACAGAAACCGTACAATGAACCGATTTTTTTCTTATATCTTATTATATTTCTTGAATATCTGCATTTACATTTAAAGTATAAGTATGTAATTACCAACAAATTATAGCTACACATGTAAGGCATTGAGGACTAAAATTAACCGATTAATAAATTCATTTAAAACACATTAATTTTACTTACTTTAAAAGTTGGCAAAATCCTTTATAATAACTTTAATCTCTAAGTACCAGTACTATGTCATTGTGCAAATCTTTAACAAGACAATTTCTAGATATTTGTTGATGCATTCAATTGACACCATTTACTTTAAAGTTTACAATGAGGAAAACAAACTTGTCTTGCGAAACTGCGATAGCTTTCCTTTTCTACTTGCAACGCGTGATTTATCATTCAGAATACAAAGAACACTCTGCAATCCTTGTAGAATATTTGTCAACAAAATCTAACCTTCAAAATATATTTATATGTTCTATCATCTAAAGATATAGCAACGTTTGTGAGATGCTTCAGTTAGAATATTGCACGTGCATTGAAATCTCTTACATTCTTTAAAATATATATGAAGAAGGTAATATATTTTATTCTCTAGTATAATGTATAGACTTAGTGAATTACTTCACTGTGGTGTGAACGTGTGCATTATTTCCATTATTCTGAAAATTTGCTATAACTTCATTTTTTTAAATATTAATGTAAATATTATTAATTTACAATGAATATAATAATTTACTGTTAGGCTATGCAGTGATGTTCATTTATAAATATCATGAATAAGTTCGGCTGTTTTTCGTTTACTTAAACGATTAAGGCCAATGACAAATATATAATTTTATATCATAAAAATGGCCATAAAGAGTATCACTTGAATGTTTTCTTTCAAAATCATATCGATTTGTGTTTACTTATAATATCCTAATAAATTAATATAATTAAATTAAAGTATGAAAACTATACAAACTTGTAGAGTAAATATGTTTTAAAATAAAAGTAATGATAGAAGATTTCGGGCTATGTGGCCGTGGTCTATAACTGGCATTTCTTCCAGACGCTTCTCCCTCAACTGTGGAGGACATCTTCAGCGATGAGTGTTTCTAGGTGGTATTCCCTTGTCGCAGACTCGCTTGTCGACTCACAGAAGCACTCGCCTCTGAAGATGTCCTCCGTATTGAGGGAGAAACTTCTAGAAGAAACACCAGTTATAGACCATGGCCGCATAGCCCTGAATCTTTTAACATGATTAGCGGCTGTGAAAGCCTGCATTCGACAATCAAATAAAACTGTTTTAATTCAATACTTTGTATTATTCACTAAGTCCATGACTCAAGATTAATACTACCTGAAAATAAAACTTTATAAAAAATAAGAGTATTGCAGTATGGGCCTATATATAATAATAATAATAATAATAATAATAATAATAATAATAATAAATGATAATAATAATAATAATAATAATTTATTTTAGCTGGCAGAGTTAAGGCCATTAGGCCTTCTCTTCCACTCAACCAGCGAATAGTAAAATTATACATAAATTATATATTTGTTACAATTCTAAGATATTATTAAAATATAGACTTGAACAAAAGACAATTGTGATGTGATCTAATACTGGCTAATACTAACAAAGACATGGAATATAATAAAATTAAAATCTTATAAAATAAAAGTAAGTAAGTAAAGCTTCCTAGATGATTATTTACAAAATGCTGAATATAGTTGTTATGAAGTTAACATTTTCATTGTGTCGAACTTAAGATATCAGTTAATTTGTACTTAAATAATGATAGTGATTGACAATCCCTGACATGACTGGGAAGTGCGTTCCATGCTGTATTCATAGATATTGTGTAAGATTCAGAGTATAGACATCAATAGTATCAAAAGTAAAAATAAAAACCTTGTGATCTTGTTCCTAAAGTGTAATGAGCCGATAAATTTTGAAAACACGTTCATAAATAACATGGTAAATATATGTCCAGGATTTGGAATAGTAAAGCATGTGCATGGAAAGTTCTTCTGTCATTCAGGCGTGGCCATGATAAGGCCTGAAATAAAGGAGACATGTGGTCATAACGACGGAGATTGAATATAAATCGAATGCACGCAATATGGGACGTGGAAGGCAAAAACTAATAGACTAGATATTGCAGCGTTAGTAATGAAAGCCGTCCACGGCATCCCAATATTTGGAAATCTATCCCTACAAACAGTCATAACTTTATTCAAAATCATTATCATGCCCAATTCTCATATACCGTAAACAACTAATATGACGACGAAGGACCTCATCAAACCCAGATTCCTAAAGAGGACTCAATCTCAAAATTTACAAGAAACAGCTATATACAACCTTCGAAAAAATGATGCCGCAACACTTGTTGGTGAAAAGCTAAAGTTTTGAAGAACGATTCACGCTAGTAAGATGTTTGAGGTCACATTCGGCGGCGTAAGTCTTTTTCGTGTAGTATTCGTATTGTTCGCTTCAATAGAGTAGTTGTTAAGATGCTCTTACGACAACGCAGGTCCAGGTTCGATCCTGGTAGGTATTTTTTTTAATAGCATCGTTAATTTTCATAATACCTATATGTATAGGCGTATATATATGGAAATAAATAAATTAAACTAAACACTCATATTTATATTGTTACGTGTCACGCATAGCGGCGTTTGAATTGCGCGGGCGAGGCGCCCCTGTTGAGTTATATCACCTGCAAGCCGGCAGAATTGTCTGGAATATATTTCCAGACGTTTCTATCGGCCTCTCCCTTCCCCTTGGAGAAAGATCGGAAGCCAGAGGTTTTCTGGGCCTCGAAGTTGCTCGAATCTGTTACTAGAGAATTCCTCCCGCTTATATAAAAGAACGGAGGAAAAGGCCGGCCAGTCAGTGTTGCGATAGTTTTAAGTGTTGGGTGACGAGAGGTTAAGTGTGTGAGAAACTGTGAGGAAGGACTTAGTCTGCAATAGTGTTAGAAGTGATTGTCAAATAAACTTTCAAAGAAGAATAGTTGTAAGAATAAATTGTGACTGAAAATTTGTCATAATTGTGAGAAAAAATAAAGTTAAAAAATGTATATAACAACTGTATACTTATTTAAGTCGAAATAGGAATAAGGAGAACCCTGTGCCATCGGTGACAATATATATAGAAAATGAATAACGATTGTAACCTCTCATTACTTTGTTTACAATAACATATAATAACATGATTGTTTATTACCATTACTAATGCAAAACGCGTTTGATTAATTTAGATTAAGTCAAGTTAATATCTAATTTCATTATTCAAGTAAGTCCTGGAATATTGCTTTGCTTCATACAGACAGTCTATAGCTGGGACGGCTGTGGTTAATTGGAGATAGCTTCTGTTTCCCACGCATGAGGTCACGTGTTCGATTACGCTGTCATGCTTTCTCTCTCTCTCTCTCTCTCTCTCTCTCTCTCTCTCTCTCTCTCTCTCTCTCTCTCTCTCTCTCACACACACACACACACACACTTTCTCGTCCTCATTTCAATTAATTTTCTTTGTTTTGTTTTATTGTTTTGCTTTGTTTTTTTTCACAGCATTTATCACACTACTTATTTACACGAAATTATTTTCCATTGCAAGACATACAACTAAATAGTTTTAGATTTTATTATCTCAAATAGTTGTATACTTTTAAACTAAATAGCTTATCTCTGATCATGCGCAGTGGGTTCGTTCTGGGATTTCAAAATTGTTATCTGTGCGCCATCAATTACATCAAAGGCTGTACATAATACTATTGCAGAAACTCTTCTATATACAGGATTTTAGAGACAGATTGGAACTGTTAGAGACGCCTCCATACCGAGCCACAATGGATGAGAGACAGACGATTCTTAATCTGATCTGAAAGGAGATAATGGATACAGAAACGATGTCAATGGACGTCTAGAAAACACCGATTTTCAACTTACACATCTAAACACACGCTTTGCTAGGCACGTTCTCAACAGGAAAAATATGTGAAAACGAAGCATTCCACTACTGCATGGATTATTCTATCTGCCAGCTATGCGGTAGGTCAGAGAGATACCATCTAATAAACTGTGAAAACAGAAGAATGTTAATCAATGTATTAGCAAAAGACTGGTGAAATTTTCACTCAACCCCTGTACCTAATGAGTTTAATAAATATCTATATAATATATGTAAATTAATATGAACCTACAGAAAAAGATTCACAATAATTCTAAATATTGCAATATGAAGGTGTAGATATCACTGGATAGGTTACTTAGTTACGATATGGAATGATCCAATAAAATGGTATTATAAGATGTGTTTATTTGGACATACGATTACTGAAAATGTTTTTAAACTTTTGAATCGAGCGCGGTGGACTAGTGGTTATGCTCCTTACCTCTGGTCCCGAGTCTGAAGATTTTCAGGCTCGTAAAAGATGCTTAAGCCTGAATGAAAAGGCTCTAAGCAAAATTTACCGAATTTTCCCATCCTAGTACTACCTTGGTTTCCTATATGTCAGTATGAGGCGGAACGCTGATCACGGACCACTCAAATGACATCTATACGAAAATAAATGTAACTAAATTAGTATGGTTCAAATTCTTCCCTGTAGGGGGAGAGCGCCTAAATTCCTGTTAAGGGAAAAATGTGCTTTAAAAAATATCAATTATAAGAATTATATATTTAATTATCATTTAACTTCTGTTTCAGATACCGGTAAGGCAAAATGTCCAACGAGTTGCTAGAATTGCCTAGCGATGAATTAAAGCAGAAGATGTGGGATGAGTTTGGTCTTAACAAGGACAGGATACAAGAGTCTGTGCAAAAACTCAAAGACTGGTTACAGCAACAACCACACCTCCCCGACGATGACGGTTTGTTTATTTTGTTATCGAACTTTTAATGACAAAATACCTGATTTTTAATTATTATTATCTCTCCACAATTTTGTTAGATATTTAAAAGCTAAATTTTTCACTCCAAAAAATATTTATTTATCGAATAAATGTCTTCTTCAAACTTGCGACTGCTTTATATAATTTTTTTTTATTATTGAGAATAATGGTTTTCAAGTAATCAGTTAAATTATTAGCGCGTTAAGGTGGGTTAGGGATGACACTTGTATGCTTTAAATCATCCCTTACGCACTCCGTTATATGCGTAAACGCTATCTACAAATTAATTTCCCATTAATGAGCGTGACTATTCAATTTCCCACCTACTCCTAATTCCTACTGTCTACGTTAATTTGGTGCACTCAGACATTAAGAACTCGCAAGGAAGGTAGTCTGATATTTACTAAATATCCAGATGTTTTACAGTACAACGTACCGGCTCGTCACAAAAGTATCTACCGAAATCAATCGTTCGACCAGATAAATCATTTAGAGGGAATCAGAGTTGTAAATAATAACAAATAAGAATATCTGGTCAAGTAAATGCAACACGGCTTGTATATTACATCACCTTATGGAAACACGAATAGTAATCAAATTAAATGTAATGAAATAGATAAATAAAATGGAGACAACAATCCAAATTAATCATTTATATTTCCTTATGATAAAAACTGCATTAAAATCGTCTAGCTCATTTTTCTGTCTCAAAATTTGACTTCAATTCATCTAAAATTTGAATTTTACCTATGTTAGTAAGAAACCACTTGCTGGTTAAAATGTACAGTAAGAATTTTTTTTTAAAGAAATTGTAACTTGTCCCGCGCCGTTAAGGTAGGAAGCCTTGGTGCAGAGCTACGGGACTTGCGCTGGTCCGAGTCTCCATGGGGGAAGACATTTTCTCATGGTATTTCGGCCAGTATGGGACCGGTGCCCACCCAGCATCGTGAGGCAATTGGGTAGCTACAATAAGTAGCGGCTCCAGGTTGAGGAACCAGCTATAACGGCTGGGGGACTCGACATGCTAACCACATGCCACCCCTACACTGGCTGTTGATCATCTACCTCTATGATTAACACATGTGGATGTGAAGGGCCAGCAGCCGGCTGGTAAAAGGGCAACCCCTGAAAAGTGGAAAGACCCTCAATCGCAATTGTAACTTTAATTGTGAAAAAAATAACATATTAAGCTTTATAACAGGTAATTTATTTATTATTAACATTATCATTATTATTTATTATTATTATTATTATTATTATTATTATTATTATTATTATTATATATTATTATTATTATTATTTATTGGAAAGAAGATAATCTCAACAAGAAGTAAAATACAAAATAATACATTCATTTTAATTAAATGGGCTCAGCGTTAGATAGATTGTAAGTCTATATTTATCTTTTAGTTAATATCGAAAATGTGTGGTGTAATATTTTTGATACATGACTAATTCGTAAATTTTAATTCAATAAATATGACACCATTTAAATATTATATCATAAACAATGAGTTGTAATGTTGCAATCGATATAAATTATTTTTTCTGAATGAAAATAACTAACATAATTTCTTAAAAGAACTGCTTTTATTGGTGGGCTAACAAACCTTAGACTATTTTGTAGTACAATTACTTGTCACTTTTAAAAGCCTAGATTAAATTACCTTCTTCAAATTAAACCGAGAAATTGTCATTAATTGTGGGAAACTATTATCTCAAATTCTCTTACACTTATCAATGCATAATTACGAATTATATCTATAAATTTTTCGAAATTTCGGTACCGGTACCTTTACGGTCTAAATCGCAATTAAAGTACTTTAAAACATATAACGCGAGCAGTAATGGGTTAATACAGAAATCTCATCTGTACTGATCATAAACATAAGTTATATTGGATAAATATGAGAGCAGAATAACTTAATCGGAGATCAAATATTTAAAGCAAGTTAAAGCAAAATCTGGAAGTGACAGAATGAGAAATATACCAATCACAGATAGTTGAAAGGGCAGTATAAAAGATAGAAAGGAGAAATCTGGAATTGTATGGGCATCATGAGAACGAATTAACAGCCGAAAAGTAAACAAATCTATGATTTAAAAACGGAAAAAAGAAATGAAGGCGGTAGACCCCAATAAGAATGTATGTTACTGCTATAGAAAGAAGATAGGGATTTAGTGAGTCTGTTAACAAGTTGGGCCAAGAAATATAACAGTTTGGGAATTGAGTATATGGTCCGATTCCGAATCCTATAGGTACAAAGGAAATATCAAATATATTATTTTATTTTATGGTATTATCGTTTCTGTGCTGTAACAGCAATCCAGGTATTTTTTATGTATGTATAATAGTATGTTATTTGAGTACAGAGTTTCAAACAAAGTAAATTTAAATTATTAGGTCAATTTATGGATATGAAAAATTTAATTCTGAACATAATAACTGAAATTAACATTACGCAATCTAGTCAAGTTAAACCAATTTACTACTTGTACTGCCAGTGACACGATTGAACCTTCTTTATACCTTCGGTGCTATCATACCTAGCATTTGTTTATCTTTTGTTCATTTTATCACTCTGTTAACTAACTCACTGGCACTATCAAACCGCGCTGACATAAGCTCTCCATACACCCCCATCCAGAGCTAATGATTTCCAATCATTCCCTGTATAATCTATTTCCCTCAAATCATGGTTAATATTAATCTCCCACCTCATTCTTGATCTACCAACTGGGCGCTTTTCCTGTGGTTTTCATACAAGAAGCTTCCATGCACGTCTTTCATCCTCCGTTCGTGCCGCATGTCCTGCCCATCGCAGTCTACGAGAGTTAATTGTTCTTATTGTATCTGGCTTCCTATAAAGACCATGTTATGAGGTCTTCTTCATTCACTTGCCTGTTCATCTCTCTTTGGTCCAAAAATTTCACTAAGAACTTTATTCTCAAAAAAACCGTAATCTCCTTTCCTCCCTTAAAATAAGAGTCTCATCCATATAATATAACTTATATAATAATAGTTTTATTTTTTTCAGTTTAACGTTTTTTTTTTTTTTTTTGGAAAGAGTTGGGACGTCAAGAGTCTCTGTAATGCATAATAGCACGCATTTCCAGTATTGAGCCTATGTTTAATTTCCTTGTGCATCTCAATCATATTTGTGATTATTGTTCCTAGGTATTTGAATTCAGCCGCTTCTTCAAAATCTCCCTCATTTGTCATTAGCTGTCCTTTTCCATTACATAATGACCATATATTTAGTCCCAATATCTTAGTGTTATTCAATAATGTGTGTGTGTTTGCCTTTAGTATTTTATCACTGTTTTGAAGAATATAATTGTAACTCCATATTTTATTGAGAAAATTGTTGGTAACCATTTTTAAATTATGTTATCTGCTTTGCAGTTGATACAAGATTAGAGAGATTTTTATTGAATTGTAAAAACAGTATGGAGAACACCAAGTCGACGTTGGATTTATATTACACTTTGAAAGCGTTAACACCAGATTATATGACAGGATGGGACACCAACCAAGACTGGTTCCATAAGTTATACTCAATATCGTAAGTAGAATTTCCTTTACAACCATTACATTACTGAGATAGTGTTCTTAGAGACCAACTTTCAACAATATCGCACCATTCTTGAGTATATATTTTCTAGATAATAGCAAGAAATCCGTTGCTGACAAACTTAAATGCTTTTATTGATAGCGATAAATAATATGTAAGCTGGTAACAAACTTCAGAGTTGGTCACTCCAACTATATGCATCAACATATTCGAAAAATATTATTATTTTTTCGTAAATTAGCAATATATTAAAATTATAAGCAATTTTATATATGTATATATATATATATATATATATATATATATATATATATATATATTCTCTTTAATTTTGCTTACTTGTTATAGTCAGCTACTAGATCGCAGTGAAGACAGAGTTCTCGCGACATCTAGTAATAATGGAGAGTATAATACATATATAAGAAAAATAAGTGTTTGAATTGGATTCGCCTGGTAGTGTAATGGATATCACGCTAAGGTTCAGAATCAGAGATCCGGGTTCGAATCCCGTCCAGGCATTTATTTTTCTTATCATACCATATATATATATATATATATATGTGTAAAAAACTCCTGGCGCGACAGGCCTACAAGGCCCTTAGCCTACCAGCCGGTAGGGGTGACATGTGGTCAGCATGTCGAGTCCCCCAGCCGTTATAGCTGGTTTTCTCAACCTGGAGCCGCTACTTATTGTAGCTACCGAAATGCATCAAGAAGCTGGGTGGGCACCGGTCCCATACTGGCCGAAATACCATGAGAAAATGTCTTCCCCCCTGGAGACTCGAACCAGCGCAAGTCCCGTAGCTCTGCGCCAAGGCTTCCTGCCTTAACCACTCGGCTACGGCGCGGGACATATATATATTAATGGTTTAAAGCATCATAGTGTTTTACTTTTATATTATTCAATATTATATAATATTAAAATATATATGTAGTCAATATGCCCATTTCACCAATTAATGTTTTAAAATGGTCAACAAGTTTCTACAGCCAAGCTGTCATTCTCAAGACCAGATATTCAGTCAATATCTGGTCTTGAGAATGACAGCTTGGCTGTAGAAACTTGTTGACCATTTTAAAACATTAATTGGTGAAATGGGCATATTGACTACATATATATTTTAATATTATATCACCAAGAAGATCACTTGTGTATTAAATTATATAATATGTTTAATGATTCAAGTAAAATAATACTTTATTATTTCACGAATTTACTCTTTTTTAATTTTATTAAAAGTAATGCCACGAGTGATTTCCAAATTATCGACAAATTCACGATTTCACGAAGTGACGAGTGAATTAATGTAGAGAATTTGGATATAATGAGTGACATTTGTTAAGACTATTTAACGAATAAAATTAAGTTGTTTACTCACAAATCATTATTTAAATATAGTTATTTTAAAACATTTCTATGTTTAATGTATAAACGGCGATGTTTGAAAACAAATGAGAAATGTGTATTATGTTTCATTTGTTCATCAGTGCAACCAGATCATATTTTTTATTGCCAAATAGCATCGCAATATTGTACGAATACACCCTAGTGGAAAAAAAAATTAAACACATAAAACTGTTTATAATCAACATTATAGGTCATTAATTAATGTCTGATGTCATATGATGTAAATATGTCAATTATATTTTTCTAGAAGGTAAATACCTGGGAAATAATACGTTTAAGAAAGTACAAACAGTGGTTTATTTTTTTGTGGTATAATCATTTGCTACAAATGTTTTTCTCTTGTATCTCGCAAGCAGTATCTGGTTACATTCGTGCAGTATATATACAATCAGGGAGCCACTTCCATTCTAGGATTCTTACATCTGAATATATAAATTGTTATATTCAACGTATTTCTTAGTGAGTCAGTCACTGCAAAATAATGATCTGACCTGTTTAGAATGTTAAAAATTAGGAGTTTTATTTTAATCTGATAATATTAAATTGATAACATCGAGGTGAAGAACGACTGTGATTGGTTGTAAATCAATATTCATTGAAATGTGATTGGTCATTGACTTCCATTTGAGGCATGAGTTAAATAGTCTCTATAATTTGTTAGACTACTTTTTTAATTAACTTATTCATTATTTAAGTCTTTATTGTTAATTTGGTGTGACAGTAGTATAAATACTTGAAGCAAATACATTTATTTTATTAATACAGATTTTTCTCATGGGTATATTTTAAACATTTTTTTACCAATGTCACCATATTATCTTCATGACATTTCTGATATCATCTCCTTGTATGGGCGGAACTGTCACCCACTTCTGGACGGCGGAGTTACGCTACCCCGATGATATGATAGGTGATGAATGCTAATGAAGCGTCAGGAAAGTCCTTAAGCCTAAACGTAACCTGAATCAAGACCACGGGCGACCATAGGGATAATTCCCTTTAAGAAAAAATGCCTGTGGTCTGACCGGAAATCGACATGGGCGACCGCAGGAATAATTCCTTTTAAGAAAATAATTCCTGTTGTCTGATCGGATATCGAAGCCAGGCCCTATGAACTGTAGTCAGAAGCTCTCACCACTATCCATTAGGCTGGTCTATTTTAAATATATTACATTTGTTATATGTAAAATATAAGTAAGTATGAAAACGATATAGCTTATTATAAATAACTTGCTAACATCTTTAAAATTAGAGAAGAAAGAATTGGGTGTTACATTTATTAATATTATATATTATTTTATAGGTCTATATCCGACGCTTATAATGTTTGTTGCATGTTATACAATTCTGTCCACAGATATATTTATCCAGTGCGGCAATTGACTTCAGAGGGAGATAGAGTAACAATTGTTGGACTGTTAAATTCAGATGCCACACATTTTGACCTTATAAACCTGGCTAAGATAAGTTTCATGCTAATGGAAATGAGGACATGTGACGACTATTGGAGATCCAATATCTTAGTGATAGACCTCAAGAATTACTCAATGGGACATGTCCCTAAGTTCACTCTACCTCTTATAAGAAAGTTCGAAATAATCCTAATGGTGAGTTCAAAATATACTATTTACTATATATATAAGTAAAAAGTTAGAATAATCCATTAAATACCAACTACGACCACTGTCATTGACAATAACAATAATAAATAATACACAATAAGTTGGAAAGCTTTCAAATGTTGACAATTTTAAATTCAACAGTATTTGTCATCCGCTGATGAAAACCAAACAATCGAAATATATATTATACAATCGTATAAATAACTCCAGGACAGTCATATAAGATCCTTGGCCTGAGCAAGAAGCTGGCCTCACATTCAATTACGCGATTTACATACGTGTACGATCATTAAACTAGAATAGGAGTGACATGTTGTCAGCATCCGGGTCCAAAACGGTATAATTTTTCTTTTAACTTGGAGCTGCTACTTTTATAGCAACTCAAATTCTCCACGTTGTTAGGTGGGTACCAGTTTGATGGTCAATATTGGCGAAAATCATATAAGAAGTTTCTTCTTCCATGGGGATCATAAATATCGTACATTTCGTTAACTTATATATATATATATATATATATATATATATATAAGTGCAATATTTTTAGTAACCTGGTTTATTATTTATCACGTACCACTCATCATAGTATATATCTCTCGAAAGAGGACCCTGAAACATCGGACCATCTTCCGCTTAAAAATAGCACCTATGGAATAGAAGTGATTTGGAAGAACCTAATTAAGGCAAACCTAGAGGAAATAGAGAAAGTCAAAGCACACTTTTTAAAAACAGCGCTAAGCGTATCAAAATACACGCCTTCACGCCTAACATACATACTGACAAAGGAACCATTCTTCATAGAAGAGCTCCACCTGGACCTTCTCGTGCAGGCAACAGATGCCTACAAAGAACTGCTGTGGGAACTCAACGAGAAGAGAGAACAGATATGGCCTGAGTTCTACGCAACGGATGCGATGATCTACAGGGAATGGACAGCAGCCAGATACGACCTCAGACACATCGTGACGAGAGTCGCGGTCCATGGTTTCCACCACAGGATATGCACAACAGTGAAGCGCCATAACCCAGAAGAAAAGTGCAAGTGCAAACTATCTGGGTCGCACTGCGACCGATATCACCTATTACAGTGTAAAAACATAGGAACATCGATAACAGACTTTTGTAAGACATGAAAACAGTTCTTTCTACATGGCCATTGGCTGCAATGATACTTATTATATAAGTGCAATATAATGAAAATCACACAATCGAATGATATACAATAGTACAACTAACTCCATAGCCCTACAGTTCTAGAAGACCTGTGGTCAACTAGTCAGCAGCTGGCCTCAATTCAACTATGCCATTTATATAGGTGTACGATCATTCCGCTAATATAAAGTTAACATATAGTCAGCTTGCTGGGATCCCAGTCATTATAATCGATTTTTCAAGTTGAAACCGCTCCTTTTTTAGCTCCCAAATTTATCACAAAGTTAGGTGGGTATCTGTCAAGTACTGAGTGAAATTTCATGAGAAATGATTTATATGGAGACCCGAACCATCGTAGGTTCCGTAGCTCTGCATCGTGGCATGAAGCCTTAGACTAATAACTGACATTCAATAATAACACTAATTTACCAATATTACTGGAAATTATATAATCCAATTAAATTGGGTTGACATTTTGAAAATAATTTTATATACGTTAGAGTATTATTATAATAAAATCCAAACAAATCGAAATAATATACTGTATTTATCACAAGAAACGAAATGTGTCTATGACTTGATTTTTATGAACATGTTTATATAAATTGTTTTTTTAATTTTTTGATGCCTCAGAAATCTGGCTATAAGCTGATCCCTCATCCTCATGTCGTTGTGTGGTCACAAAAAAGTATGTATGTCATCCAGAATTACTAATTTTCAGCCAGTAGCTCGTGTCTCCGTAAGATCAGGTTGGCGTGTGGTAATTAAAAATATATGTAAGAGGAAGGTTAAATTAAGGTAAAGAGAAGAGAGAGTTAATGTAAATTTAATTCATCTTTGCTAGAGGAGGATAACGTCTAAAGTTTACTTTTACATAACATCTATGGTAGTGTGTATTTCATTGAGAAAAAGCAGAATTGTCCAATTGTATATGGAAATGTGCCTATGCCTTAATTTTTTATGAACATGTTTATATAAATTATTTTTTTAATTTTTTGATGCCTGTCTTCATTACACGAGCACAAAGACAGGGATTTAAAATATTCAAAAAATTACAGATGGAAACAAAAGACAAAATTAATGTTAATCTGATACCAAAACCAGATTGGATTACTTACTACAAAAATCTTTGGTCAGAACCGAACACACACTGAAAAAATTACATTGAATTTGACTTGTGAAAATGAAATAGAAAAACCAGACATAACAATGGACGAACTAGAAGAAGTTTTAAAGAAGGTCAAGAACAGGAAAAGTCCAGGTTTAGATGATTTAAATTTAGAACTTTTTAAGTATGGAGGAACTGCCTTGAAAGATAAACTATTAGAACTTTTTAACAATATTTGACATTATCTTAATATTCCAACAGATTGGGAAACGGGTCTAGTAATTAATATACATACAAAGGTCAGAAAACCAAATGTGATAACTACCGAGGCATTACCTTACTCCCAACTGCATCTAAATTATATGCCAACATAATTAAAAATAAATTATCAGTAAGTAGTGAAACATTTTTGGAAGAAGAACAATGTGGATTTAGAAAAGGGAGGAGCACTATAGATGCAATATTTACCCTACAACAAATTATGGAAAAAAGGAGAGAATTTAATCTCCCACTATACATACTATTTATAGATTATGAAAAGGCATATGATAATGTAAACCGAGATAAACTTTGGCAGATACTGCATGAAGAACATATACACTCACATGTAATACGAGCCATACAAAGCTTATATCAAAATTCTAAAATCAAAATTAAATTACCAGATGGAGAAATAACAGAACACATAAACACAAGCAAAGGTGTTCGACAAGGATGTGGACTATCTCCACTCTTATTTAATATATATATATATATATATATATATATATATATATATATTAACAGAATAGTGCAAGAATGGAAACAAACAGTAAATAGTGGAATTTCAATAACTAGGAATAAAATAATTCAAACAATATTATATGCTGATGATCAAATAATATTATCAGATTCCGAAGATAGCTTACAAATAGCAGCGTATCAATTATTCAAAATTGCCAGCAAATATAATATGAAAATTTCCACTTCAAAATCCAAAACAATGGCAATGTGTGGAAAAAACATACAACGGGTGAAAATTGAGATTGATGGAAAAATTATAGAACAAGTGTCAGATTTCTCTTACTTAGGAAGTGTATTTGCAGAGTATAAGAGTGACATTGATTCAAAATTACAAAAATATAATAAAATGAATGGGGTAATACGAAGACATTTTGGTAAACAGATGAGCACAGAGACAAAACTAAGATTACATAACATCACATCAAAAGCTGCTCTAAAATACGGAAGTGAAATTTGGATTTTAAATAAAAGAAACTCTCATAAACTTCAAGTAAGCCAAATGCGCTTCTTACGATCATTGTTAGGAGTTAATAGACTGGATCACCAAAGGAACACTATTATCAGAGGAAAACTTGGAGTAACAAGTTTAAATGAAGATATACAAAGATACCAACAAGAATGGAAAAATCATCTGAGGAGAATGACAAGAAATAGACTTCCAAAATTGGCATTCCAATATACCCCAACTGGACATAGGGACCAAGGAAGACCAAAACATCGGTGGAAAGATCAAGACCATCTTCGCTAGGTTTACCGTACAGGCCACATGGCCTAAAACGAATTTGTTCATGATGATGATGATGATGATGATGATGATGTATATGGAAATTAATAGAAGGGAAACTGCGCTCTTAACTCATATTTGTACTTTTCATTCCCCACCTGTAACGACCTATTCAATTACAATAATTCTTATATTTACGGTTATATTACATAAAACTGTATTATTATTATTAATAGTTTTTATTATTATTATTATTAGTATAATTTGGAACTTTGATTTGTTTATAAAATAATAGATCAATACGTAATAATAATTTATTCATTTGTATATAATTTTATTTTCATGAATTGCACTCGAAAAAGTTCTATTACTGTTGTATAAATAGATTTTTCTGTCTTCGTCCAACAAACGTTTATATAATTAATAGGCCTTTAGTTACTTATTCTCAAGATTATGGACATCCATTTTTTATTTTTAATGCATTCAAAGATTTACTTTATATCATGTAATACACACGACATATGATAATCACTGAAAAGACTGTGATAATAATCCGGTCATCTGGACACACACATATTATGTATATATAGTGAGTGAGAGAGAGAAGATAGAGGGATGATGTACAAAAACTCTTGGAAAGATATTTGTAGATTAAATAATAAGTTAGAGGAAGTTAACTGTTTCAGTCAGTTTTATAGTAGACTGTATAAATATTGTATACATATTAACACATTTATATACCGTACATGCTGGCGACATTAAGTCACATGCCTATATAAATGTGGTGTTAAACAGGATACTAATTGTTTATCTATTTTCACAGAAAGGATATAAATATCGACTGAAGTCTGCACATCTACTGAACGTACCTCCGTTCGCCGAGTTTGTTATAAATATGGTAAAATCTGTATTGAAACCTAAGATAGCAGCACGGGTAAATATATTACCATATTATTGTTATTACTGTTATTAATTTAATGTAATTAAGATCAATATTTATTATATTTGTGTTAAACAGAGACGATCATTCAACCAGTATAGGGGTGACATGTGGTCAGTATATCGGGTTTAGAGCCACTTTTCTCAATCTGGAGCCGTTACGTACTGTAGCTACCCAAATTACTCAGGATACTGGGTGGGTATCGGTCCCATACTGGCCGAAATTCCATGAGAAAATGTCTTCCCCCATGGATACCCGAACTAGTGCAAGTCCCGTAGCTTTGCGCCAAAACATCCTGCATTAACCACTCGGCTATGGCGCGGGTCTATTATATTTTATGCATAATATTAATTCTTAATTACATATATTTATTATTATTATTATTATTATTATTATTATCATTATATTCCTAAAACCTCCTGGAGTCAGGGAATATATTTATACATGAAGGAGGAACATGTACAACCAGGAGATTGGATGGACCGACAAAATTGGCTATTGTGAATCGGACAATGTCAAAGACATTAATCAACCGATGATGTATCTATTATTATTATTATTATTATTATTATTATTATTAGTATTAGTAGTAGTAGTAGTAGTAGTAGTAGTAATAGTAGTAGTAGTGGTTGAGTGGTAGACAAGGCCTTAAGGCCTTAACTCTGCCAGGTAAAATAAAGCTATTATTATTATTATTATTATTATTATTATTATTATTATTATTATTATTATTATTATGGTATCCTCTGCATGAATGTTATGGTTAAAAATCCACGAAAATTATATATAAATATTATCAATATTATTTTATTTTAATAAACCTCATAATTAACTACTTTAGGAGGTAAGATGCAATACCTAAAGCAGTACCAGTAAAACTGTAATGTGTAATATTAACATTTTGTAATATGATATGTTAAAGTAATTCAACCAGAACCAAAAAATATTCAAATTAACTAATAGATCTAAAAATACGTAAGATATTTAAATATGCTAAGTTTAAAATTAACGTATTATAATTGAACAGTTTAGAAAATTTATGGAAAGATATAATTTGGTAAAATCTTTGATAAAATATATACATATATAATACAACTTAACTATTTAAATCAGTGGCACTGTAGAACCCGGAGGATCATGTTCGTGCGAACATAACCTCTCCATACGTCCCTATTCGGTTTTCCAAACATCCCCTTTATAAATCAGCTCCCTCAAATCGTGAACAATGATATTCTCCCACATCATTCTTGACCTACCTACTAGGCGCTTTCCGTCTGGTTGTCCTACAAGTTTTCGTGTCCCTCTCTAATCGTGTCTCATGTCTGCCCATCGAAGTCTAAGAGACTTAACTGTTCTCCAGGTACGTCTTGTTTTCCATAAAGATTATATGGCTCCCAAATACAGTTTTCTCCATTCACTTGTCTGTTAATCTCTCTTTTGTCCAAAACATTTTCCAAGAATTCCATTCTCAAATACTCCCAATATTTTCTCCACCCTTAAAATAAGAGATATGTATCACATTCATATAATGCAACTGGAAGAATAACCGTTTTATATATGTTTGGGGTCACAAGAGTTCCTTTAATGAGTAACAGCATTCGTTTCCAGAATTCCATGTTTAAAATGTTAAACCCATGTTTAAAAACATTCTACGCCTCATTCCTATTTTTAAATATTGTACCTAGGTGTTAGTTTTGCATCTGAATTGAAAATTTGTAATATCATGAAGTTAAAACACACTCTGATATAACCTTTAATGATCATTTCACAAAGCACACCAGAGAATACATAAGTTTACCTCAAGTTCTATTTTAGCCATTTACACATCAGTTCTTGGTTAATGCATTTACCCGAAAAACCAGTTACAGTCACAGCTGGCTATACAACAGGAAATTAAGAATAATATGAGATAAAGAGATATACGTTTTACGTAATCCATAACTTGTTTTCCTTATTTCAGATTCAGACTCATGGATCAGATCTTGCGGAACTGTACAAGCAAGTACCGAAACATCTTCTGCCTTCAGATTTCGGTGGAGATGGAGAAGAAATAGTGAAACATAACGGTAAAATTTAACTAACTACCTCAGCAATTTCTCTATTTAAGTATCACTTTCAATAACCATTGTGGCTTCTTCTCAAGTTAGAATCATATAGACGTACCTAAGTGCCCAGTCCTCCTTAACTAAAATTTCAAACTGCGGAATACTTTCGGACTGTCGTCCATCTTTAATATTCGTTAAGTACCCCTTAGTGTGACTATTTTGTATGAAGAGTTGTGGTCGATAGGTGTGTTTTCGTTTAATATTATTCCGTTTCCGGCTTCATTTCAACATTTCAAAGCTAATGTGATGCCACTACAGTAGTAGAAGGTTAAAGTACCCACTTTCACTAGACAAACGGCACTTGATGTCAACCGGGTTGTCAGCCCTGTGTAACGGCCGCCTTTACCCCCAGAACAAATGTCTGGTACTCTTTTCCGTTAGATGCTGAGTCGACCTCAGGATCATGGTGCTACCAGAATGTTTGGGTCAGTTTAAAAATCCTGAACCCAACGTGACTCGAACTCTCGGTCTTCCGGTTTGATATGGCGTGGTCGCTTTATCATTTCAATTTCTCCCAAACTATTTATTTTTATTTTATTCTTATTGTATTCTGCATTCACTATCCAATAAAGACATTTTGCATTGTATCGAAATTTAAAAATGCTGAAAACGGAAGAATGTTAAACGAAAACATAGAAACAACTGCTCTGCAAAATCATTAAATGTAGCAGTACTTGAACATTAGAGATGGACGGCAGACTGAAGTCCCCACTGTTTAATAATATAGTTGAGGACGACTGGTACACTCAGGTACGTTATATTAGTCTAATTCATTTGTATTTCCTATTTTTCGGTCAATTTAATATATTACAAATATTATAGCAAAAATCGAAATCCTAGTATATGAATCTTCTTCTTCTTCCTTTCCAGGATTAGGTAAAAGCGACCTGTTCCGGTCTCAAGTCCAACGTTTCCTTGCCCGTCCCAAAGATCTTTTCCCATGTGGTTTGTAGGTGTGGATTTTTTGGATAATCTTGTATTGTCCATTCTGTCTAAATGTTCTTTCCATTGGTGTTTGTGTTCTTCTAGTTCATCAACTATTGAAAATATCTCCAGTTCATTTCTTATTGATTCATTGTGTAATCTATCCATGCGGGTACATCCTTTTACAGATCTTAAACATTTCATTTCAGTGGCTTGAATGTATGAGATATGTTTTTTTGTAAGTACCCAAGATTCAGATTCATATAAAAGAACAGGTACAGCCATAATTTTATAAAACCTGAGCTGAGTTTCTCTTCGAGTCTTTCGGAGGCTTCTTCTTATGGTGCCACACATAATTTGATATCGGTTTAATTTATTATGTATATCCAATCATAGCTATATGTTATATCTGAACCAAGATAGTTAAAGTGTGCTATCTGTTCTATTATTTCATTATTTATTACTATTTTTGCTCTGACTGGCACTTTGCCCTGAAAAGCCATAATTTTAGTTTTTGAAATTGAGACTTTGAGATTATAATAGAGTCCTAATTGATTCAACATGTAAATGGCTCTTTGTAAATCATCCTCTGACTTCTGTATAATTACCAGATCGTCTGCATACATTAAAATAATCATATACATTTCCTTATTAATGTGTATTCCTATTGGACTTGATTTTTTTTTTCATTTTCGTATAACCTCGTCAAAATATATATTAAACAATGTAGGTGATAATGAACACCCTTGTCGAACTCCTTGATTTATTAAAATTTCTTCACTGGAATAATTATCTAAATTAAGGATAATTTTCATGCCATTGTAAAGACTTTTTATTCCTTCTATAAGTTGAGCCGGGTACCCTCTTGCCTTCATTATTTCCCACAATTTTCTTCTTATCACCTTATCAAAGGCTTTTTCAAGATCAACAAAAGCCAAATATGTGGGTAAATTGAATTCTCGTCTCTTTTCTATTATCTGTCTCAAGTGAATCTATTCTCAGAACAGGACCTTCCTTCACTAAAACCGTTCTGTTCTTCTAAGAGCAATGCATCTGCTATTGGTTCTAATCTATTAAGTAATATCCCTGCATATATTTTATATACAGAGTTCAAAATACTAATTCCTCTATAATTACTTGTTTTATTTCTGTCTCCTTTTTTTAAAAATTGATATAACATTTACAATGAGCCATGTTTTTGGAATTTCTTTTTTGATCCAACACATATCAAAGATGTGTAATATTGTTAATTTTAATAACAAACCTCCGTATTTCAAAAGGTCTGCATTTATGGTATAGGAATGGCTAACAAAATGACTATGTATTATATATTTTAGGAAAATCTTTATTGAAAAGAGCTTATGCATATTTATCAACCTCCATAGTCTAGGGGTTAAGTCCATTAACTTCTGTCCCGAGAATCGTAGTTCAAACCCAGCCGGATCTATAGATTTATTGAGGGTGGAAAAATCTTAGGAACAAGTCCTCCGGGAGGGACTTTATGCCGTGGCCGGTTTCGACACTGCAGACTTTCGGACTCATAAAACACTTTAAGGCTAAATTTGATAGGTCTTTTCCATCGAAGCATTGCTTTGGTTTTCCACTAGATGTATGTCTGTCACTATAAGGAAATAAGTATAATTATCCCATGAGCTCGGTTAAATAACTCCTGCAAGTGAGGACCCTTCCCCACGTGGGGATGTACGCTTATAGACAGATTATAGGATATGCCTATGGATGTTGGGATTCTAGGGAAGAGTATTAGGCAAGTTTTGAAACTGAATTCAAAGAGAAGTTACACATAAATATGAAATCTAAAAAAATGGAGAAAATATTATTTTTGTCATTTTAAAATGTGAAACGTTTTTTAATGTTATCAGTTTCGGCAGTTCAGTCAGATTGTTTAAGTTCTGAATATAGATTCTAATAAGATGGATGGACTCTTAAAGTCAGAAAATAATATTTATTTGTCCAATGACGCCAGGTTTTCTTTTATGACATTTCTGACTTTCGTCCCTGGCATTGGCAAAATTGTAATTCAGTTCTTAGGTTTGGGCACCTGGAAAACGGAGGTAGGTTACTCCGACGATAAGATGGGTGATAAAATGATAATAAAACGCCAGGAGAGCCCTTAACTTAAACTTGACCTAAATTCCAGACCTTGGGCAACCACAGAAATAATTCCCTTTAAGGAAAAAATTCACACGGTATGACCGGGAATCGAACACGGGACCTTGTGAATTGTAGTCAGAAACGCTGATCACTAGCCCATAGGGCTGGTCAGAAAATAATAGTTGTTGCATTGATTCTCTTGTAAGTAAAATGAAAAATAATAAATTATTATGTAATTTTAAATAATTGCGAAAAAATGAACATTTTACTTGTTATTAAAGAAAACAATTTATGATAGAGAATATACTATAGTTATGTACGCAACAAGGGAAGTAAGTAGTACATTACTAGCCGAGGACGCGAGCTTTAGCGAGGCCCAGTAAATAGGTACGAGACTTACTTACTTCCCTAAATGCGTACATAATTTTATTCACTCCTATACTAATAATTATCTTTAATTTTTAAATTTCGTGTAAATTTATATCTCGGATTGAAGAGTTCAATTGTTTGATAGCAAAATAATGTTAATAAAACAACTACAATTGTTTATTGTTGTCTGAATTAGTGGCAGACATTTTAAATAACAGTATCAGATTGCATATTAATTATTAATTTCAGATATGACTAATTGTGATGTAGAGGAAGAGGCGAAAGCTGCGATTCATTTTCTATTACCAGCAAAATCGAAAAATAAATATGAAAATTATACAGAATATTTAAGATGAGTTACGTAAGGTAGAGAAACATATTGAAATAATTAAGAAAAACACTAATGAAATCAACCGAATTTTGTGGCTAATGTTAATAATTGTAATAACTGTTCAATCACTAGAAATTTGAATTATCCAAGTTAGAAATAAGTGTGATACAATAAAATACAATAATTGTATTACATAATAAAATTTTACGTATGTAACATTTTTACATTATTAATTATGTCTTACCTAGGGAAGTAAGTTGAGCATTTACATGTCGTTATCAATGGATACCAAGGCCTCTCTGGTAAAATTAAAATTACTTTAGACTATTTAACTCTTGCCCCAAATGGGACTCAATGGCATGTTTCAATGATTTCTGTTTTACAACCAATCGGGGTCGTGTTTCACGAAATATTTATCAGTGTTATGATTACCATATTAAAGAAAGCTCCTCCTTTTTAATATTCTGAACAGGTCTGACCATTATTTTGCAGTGACTGAGCTTGTGAGAAATACGGCTACCAGATTGTATATATAGTGCATGGATGTCAACACATGCCGCATGCGGGAGTTAATATAAAAACATTTGTAGCAATTTACTATACCACCAAAAAAAGAAACCACTGTTTGCACTTTCTTAAATGTATTTTTTCCCAGGTAACAATCCAGAAAAATATAATTGTCATATTTACATCATACGACATCAGAAATGAATTAATATACAGTTTGATGTGTTTCATTTTTCTCCACTAGAGAGCATTCTTACAATATTGCGTTCCTTTGGCAATAAATAGTATGATCTGGTTGCAGTGATAAACAAAAGAAGCAGATGAAGCGTACCTATCGTTTCTCATTTGTTTTCAAACATCGCCGTTTACATTAAATATATAAACATTTTAAAATAACTATATTTAAATAATGATTTGTGAGTAAACAGCTTAATTTTATTCGTTAAATAGTCCTAACTAATGCCACTCTTGATTTCCAAATTCTCTAGATAAATTCACTCCTCACTTCGTGAGTCGTGAATTTATCGATAATTTGGAAATCACTCGTGGCGTTACTTATGAATAATAATTAGGCCATTATTAGTGTAGGAGAGATTTCCCTAGATTAACGTCTTTAAAGGCATAGTGTTAATCAATGTTCGCAGCGCATCTGGATTAGCATATTCAATTCGCGAAATGCCGTGTATCGACTTGTGCCAGTAACATAGGTCTATCCATCCTGTTCTGAGACCTTGTCCTGTATTTTTGAATGTAGTTATATTTATGAGATGAAGTTGTTAGCCTCACACCAAACACCTAAGCTAGAAAGTCACTTATTTCTATCCATGACTGCTTATTCATACCGTCCATATGTAAAACCAGGATCTAAAAACAATTAGAGATAACAGGAACTGTAGATACTAGTCTACTGAATTTAAAATAAACTGAGGCTTTAATTAGAGGAAACTGTGCCACAAAATAGTTATTTCTATAGGATTTTCACATCCAGAAAATAGTACTGCCCTTATGCAGCAATTGGTGCTAGTAAACATGTCCTTTCATGTGATATTGATTTATTAGTTAATTGTTTTTAAATAAGTAATTTAGTTAAATAGTTTCACCTTCAACTTTGTCAAGAAGATGGGGTCCCGTTTTATGGAAAAAAACACAATTATGGAACGTTTAATTATCTTACTTACTCACTGTCACTATCGAACCAGAAGGTTCATGGCCGCGCGGACATAAGCTCTCCATACATCCCTATCCTGAGCTAGTACTTTCCAATCATTCCCTGTATAATCTACTTCCCTCAAATCATAGTTAATGTTGTTCTCCCACCTCATTCTTGGTCTACCAACTGGGCGTTTTCCCTCTGACTTTCCTACAAGAAGCTTCCATGCACGTCTATCATTCCCCATACGCGCAACATGTCCTGCCCATCGCAGTCTACGGGACTTAACTGTTCTTATTATATCTGGTTTCCTATAAAGACCATGTAGTTAATTGTTATGTAGTCTTCTCCATTCACCTGTCTGTTCATCTCTCTTTGGTCCAAAAATGTTCCTAAGAACTTTATTCTCAAATACTCGTAATCTCCTTTCCTCCCTTAAAGTAAGAGTCCATGATTCGCACCCATATAATATAACTGGTAGAATAATAGTTTTATATATTTTCAGCTTAATGTTTTTTGAAAGGAGTTGGGACATCAAAAGTCTCTGCAATGCATAATAGCATGCATTTCCAGAATTGAGCCTATGTTTAATTTCTTTTTGCATCTCATTCCTATTTGTGATTATTGTTCCTAGGTATTTGAATTCAGCCACTTCCTCAAAATTTCCCTCATTTGTCATTAGCTGTCCATTTCCATTATATACTGAATTTCTACGTGTGACCATATATTTAGTTTTACTGATATTTACTTCCAGTCCTGATTTCTTAGTGTTACTCAATAGTGTGTGCGTGTTGGCCTTTAGTATCTCCTTGCTATGGGCCAGTAGTACTACATCATCAGCATAAACTAACAGCTTATAATACCATTCAGTTGTAAGCCTTCCTCATTCTCTAAAGATTTAATGGCATGCTCTAGTACAAAATTAAATAGTAGAGGAGATATTGCATCTCCTTGCTTCAACCCATTCTGGATTTCAAAAGTGTCTGAGAACTGTTTGCCTACACGCACCCTACTCTTTGAGCCATTTAGACACATTCGTATAAGTCTAACTAACTTTTTAGGAATTCCGAACTCCAGCAGGATACTATATAACTTCTCCCTCTTAATTGAATCATATGCTTTTTTGAAGTCATCATATAGTTGATGTACAGTACCATTATATTCCCATTTCTTCTCTAAAATCTATCTTAAACTGAAAATCTGATCTGTTGTAGACCTGTTTCTTCTAAATGCACATTGATGATCTCCTAGAATGTCATCAATATAGGGAGTAAGTCTGTTTACTAATATATTTGTTAGAATTTTGTACGAAGTTGAAGGTAATGAGATGCCCCTGTAGTTGTTACAATCAGTTTTATCTCCTTTCTTATAAATTGGTATGATAATTGATTCCTTCTATTCATCTGGAAGAGCTTCTTTTTCCCAAATCATACTAAGCAACCAGCGTATCTTGTCCATCAATTTTTCTCCCCCTGATTTTATCAGTTCTGCTGGGATCTCATCTGAACCTGATGCTTTATAGATCTTCAATTTTTCAATCGCCATTTCAACCTCTAATGCACTTGGCTCTGCGACTAGCATTTCTGCTGTCTGTAACTTATCCTCCTCAATGTCCTGTTCTCTATGTACATTTAATAGCTGATTAAAGTAACCTTTCCATCTATTTAATATACTCCTAGAATCTGCAATCATATCCCCATTTTCATTCCGAATTATGTTTGTTCTAGCCTGAAACCCTTTCTTCTCTATACTAATTCCCTGATATAATTCTCTAATGTTCACGTTTAATTATCACACGTATATTTAATAAAGTTAGGGGGTGAATTTAATTATCAGAACAGCGGAGATGCCATTGAACCAATAACGTAACTTACAGATAATTATATTTCCATCTCTGTCAATAAGTCTGCGGCGTCAAGTGGCAACAGTGTTCCCATAAAAGCAATACTATTTTCTAGACATGAAAAATTCTTTATGTAATACAGCTTTGTATTAGGTTATTCCAATGAGATAGGTCCAAAATATATTATATTACTCCACCTTTCATTATACCAGAAACACTCGTGTATGTAGCCTATGTATGTTATGGTGGTCCTTATTTAGAAGGGTGGAATTAAAATTTTGTCCAATTTCGACGCATACCTTCTTTTCTTTTTCTTTCCACCCAGATTCATAATATGACAAATTTGTTTACAATAAATTAACATTAACCCGTGCCGCACTGGAATCTAAATTTGTAAATATTAAATAATGCAATAAGAGTATGGCTTGTTTATTTTTCTATTGTCTTAAACAAAATAAATAAATCAATAAATATCTCCAAATACAGCAGTTTTAATTAAATTAATTGTCACTATACATTTTTATCTACTTCTCAATGTCGTGCATGTTTTAGATAAATTCGGCACGGGTTACGTACAACCAATGGAAAATATAGAGAGTGTGAGGAATGAAATATGAAAAGTTTAAAATAAGGACCACGCATGTTCCAGTTAAATGCTGCAAGGGTTTCTCATCTTGAATTTCAACAAAATGGAATTTAAATTACTGTTTACAACCAATGGAAAAGTATAGAAGATGTGCTGGATGAAATACGAAAAGTCTCAAATAAGTACCAACCTAATAAATAAATAAATATATATTGTTATAAATTCATATCAGATTAATTAATTCATGTTTTATAATTCAATATGGTTTGTATATAATTAATTAATTTATATATTTTAATATAGTTCATATATATATATATATATATATATATATATATATACATGAATATAATATGCAGATTGTATATTTGTGCTGATCAAGTGGCCTTAAGTCTGCTAGAATAAAAACTGTATTATTATTATTATAAACTTGGTTTATCTTCTTCCAGAAATGTGGAAAAGAAAATTAGAAGAGAATAAAGAATGGATTCTTGAACGAGAAAACATGAAATCTGATGAAAAAAGAAGACCCGGAAAAGTTCTAGAGACCGGTGATATTTTCGGTTTCGAAGGATCTTTCAGGAAATTAGATTTAGACTAGTGGTCAAATGGACAATGTATTTTATATTTTATATATATTTTTATTTCTTATTTATTTTCGTTTGTAATTTACTCCTTTACTGAAGCTCTAAGAATAATAAAATGAAATATATATGCATATTCTATGGAATTTACATAAAATATATTTAAAGCGATTTCTACATGCTGAGAATTAACAGAGAAGAGCCACAACACCGCATTATTGGTTATTTGAATTCTTTACCTATGCTCTCTCTGTACATTGTAGTATAAGAGAAAACATTATGTTTAGATTGGAGTTTCTCGGATAGCTCAGTTGGTAGAGCGTTCGTATAAAACGCGTAAAGGTCCTTGGTTCAAACCACTCTCTGAGCGTATATTTTTCTCTTCAAATAAAATCTATTTTATTTTTTTTCGAATGAGGTTTACGGCCGAAGCGCAGCTTATTCTAGAATTATGAAAGGTATATGTAAAACACTGTCTATTCTTGGAATTTAAATACATTATGTTAAAGTATATGTAATTTAATTATTTTTATCCTAAATATTATGTAATCAATTTTAATTTATATCTAATTTAATTAATTTTATACCTAAATACTATACAATCCATACAAGTAAAATAATCGAATTATTAGACATAAATAATTTTGTTAAAAATGTGATAAGAAAATAGTAATCATTGTAAAAGCTCCCATCTCATTTTTGGTGTACCCTCTGGTTTTCCTACAAGGAGTTTCCTTGCCTCTATTTCATTCCCCATTCGTTTCACATGTCCTGCTCATCGCAGTCTACGAGACATAACTGTTCTTATTATATCTGGTTTCCCATAAAGATCATGTAGTTCACAGTTATGTATTCTTTTCCATTTGCCTTTGTGTGCTTCTCTCTTTGATTAAAAAATCCTAAAATATTTATTCTCAAATTCTCGTAATCTTTTCGCCTCTCTTCAAATAAGTGTCCACGTTTGTAATACATATAACTGCGAGAATAAAAGTTATTTACACAGTTCAATGTTTTTTTATGGAAGGTAGGATAAAAAATTATAATAATGAAAAATAGCATTATTTTCATATTATGTTTAACTTTTTGTGCACCTCATTCATGTTTGTAATTATTGTTCCTATGTTTGAATTCAGCCACTTCTTCAAAATTTCATTTATTTGTCATTAAATATCCATTTCCATTATATGGTGCGATCAGTATAGCACTGGACAGCAGATCCGCCTGCACGTGTAACCTTTCGTCATCACACAGCACAAACTCCGCTTCTGCTCATCTGCTGTCCAATGCTATAATAATCGCACTTTATAATGTATTTCTATGTATGACCATATGTTTAGTTTTATTGATATTTACATTCAGCCCAAACTTCTTGAGTTACTCAATAAAGAGCACATGTTAACCCTTTGTATCTCCTCGCTATCACCTAATAATACTATACCATAAGCATGACATAACAGCTTATTAATATTTACAACCATATAACTTTCATTGAGCACCCTTGCTAAAACGTTCTTCCTAGATTGTACACTCCCACTATACAGACCGGAATTATCTTCTTCCTCTCTTTTTCACCCAGTCAGCGTCAACACCCACATAACTTTAATTGCAGCTGGAATCACCTGAAAACAATACCACATAATAGCCAATAATGATGATGATGATGATGTAATTGAATGCCTCCCAAACTTACAACTAAAACAGAGAATTCTCGGCAGAACATGATAGAAAAGTGGGCATTATGTCATACAATTTCATCGCATACTCAACAAAACTGCTTATTGTTCAATGACAAGCTATATTTAAGTTTGTCATGGCTAATCATATTTTGACGAAAGTTTGGTACATTTTGTGAATATTATTGTGAATGGTAAGTTTACTTCAATATGTCATTATTGCATATTGAAAGACCATTTCAGGACCAGGTATTATTTGCGAAGCTAACGACTATAGCTGTTGAAGTGCGTCGTTAAATAATATATCGTACAGTGCTTGCATAAGAAATAATTTGTATGAAATAACTTATTTACTTCTATCAATTATCTTTTTATATTCCTATAAATATATATCTTAAAGTCCTGGACCCGAGTCCGTAGTTTTTTTCGGCTCGTAAAAGAATTTCAGGCCTAAATTAGAAGCTCTGAATAAAATGTAATCAACTTTGCCCATCCAATTAATAACTTAGTTACTTACTAGGCGTCTCTTTGAAGCGATGAGCTAATTAATTACCACTAGCTTACATTCCTAGGAAAATAAGTGTAACTAAAATTCTTCTTCTTCTTCCTTCCAAGTATTAGGCCAAGGTCTGTTACGATCCTATAGAAAATTTTCCCTCCAGAACCGGGAAATTCTCATATAAGACTTGAAAGCATAATAATAGTCCCTTCGATTGGTTGCTGGCCAAAGGAAGGCAAGACCAGTGATGGGGCTGCCATCATATAGCCTCTGGTCAGCCTTTTCTGGAGAAGAAATGGAAGAAAGGAAAGACTCCCTAGCTCTCGGATGCCCTAATAGCGTCGGGGTAAAAAAAAACCAGAGTTAACCTAGAGAGGTTAGATAGTAAAGTTAAAAGAGTGCAAAACACAAGTAAGTGGAAGAAATGTTTTGCTAAGCTTGGGCACCTTGTGCTCGCCATCCACATATCCCCTAGATGAGAACCCCTGAGGTATGTAACTAAAATTGACTTATTTAAGTAACTCCCGCAAGAGAACACCCTTCTCCCACGTTGACGCGAGCATAATTATTTAAGAATTCATTATTTCAGACTTTTTAACTCATGTCGCAAATGGTAGCCAATGACCAATCACGTTTCAAAGAATTCTGTTTTACACCAATGACAGACGTCTTTCACCTCGCTCTTTATCGATTTCTCTTTATGAGCTCCTGCTTTTGTGATAAAGAAAGCTCATCCTTTTTTAAAATTCTGAACAGGTTAGACCATTATTTTTCTCCAACAAATACATTGTATATAGCAAATAATGAATAGATTCAGTGATTTTACTGAGTTGTTTATTCAAAATATAAATGATTAACCTATAATGTTGATTATAATAGTTTGGTGTGTTTCATTATTTGTCCACTAGAGTGTGTTCTTACAATATTGCGATCCTATTTGACAATAAACAATATGATCGAGTTGCAGTGAATATACATAACCTCACATTTCTAATTTGTTTTCAAACATCGCCGTTTACATTAACTACATAAATATTTTAAAACACCGGTAACTATACTCATATAATTATTTTTTAGTAAAGAGCTTAATTTTATTCGTTAAATAGTCCTAACAAATGCCTCTCTTGATTTTCAAATTCTCTAGATAAATTCACTCATGGCATTACTTATGATAAATTACTGTGTATTAATATTTATTGAATTATTATTATATATAAACTATTATAAATATATTACTCAGATAATCACTTTCTGGGATATAAGAAAGGGTTCAAGAAGTAAACCGAAAATGTCCTAGGTTGATATCGTGACTAAAATAAAATAGGTAGATCCTGGCCTTCCAGTTACCATTCCTAAGTAGAGATTTTTTAACCCTTTGCCCAGCTCAATGATTTCTACTAGTTAACTGTGGAGAGACATATTCATTTTGGGGTATTTAAATTTTAAATGTCTTCTCGACTATTTTAATTGAAGAGTGGCATATGTGGAATAATTCTTTGAAAATAATGTGAAACAAATTACATCAGAATCTGGTTGTTTTGTAATTACGAATTTCTTCATGAAATAATTAAGCATATATGTAAAGATACTAATCTTAAACTAATCTTAAATCAACATCTTATGGAGATGGTATTGTTTACAATATCCATAACATATATTTTTAAAATCAATATATTAAGAAACCATATTAATTAGGCAATTTCTAAATTTTAAATTCCAGTTGAAAGTATTATGCCAATGTTTAAAAAATAACATATATTGAATAAATAATACAATGTACACACAGAGAAAGTAGTATCATTGATTACATAAGCAATTCAATGTTCGAATACGGATAAAGTATATTTGTTGAAATTCATTAAATTTACTTACTACTTTATTTGCCAATTTATTTTATTTTTACTCTCTCTCTATATATATTTTATATCTGAAGAAAAAATTCCCCCATATGCCGTGATAATTTTAATATGATATACCGACAAAATATGAGTTTTATACTTTTAAAAATAATTTATTATAATTTTGGTCTCCCATTAAATTTTTCGCAGTTATTACCGAATTTGAATATTTTTTTTAACTCGCTAATAGCTAAATTATTAAATATTTAATTTAGAAAGAGTACTCACCATTTTCGTGTCTAGCTGTTCTCCTCAATTGCATAATAAACAATATTTATTGTTATATTCATATAGTCACACATATATCACTATGGACCCTACTTAAAAATCACTGTACTTAAATTAAAATTTAAACTCTTTAAAATGACACTAATTTTTAATTTGAACTCCTCCCTCACTCTGATATACATTTATAAGACCTCTTACTATCAGCCCTAACATATTTACTGTATGATGTTCAGTGCGTGGCGCACTTTCAATATTATTTCGTAATATTCTTCCCATAACATCACTCAAATGGAGATACTGCGATGTTTTTCGAATCGCTTAAGAGTCATTGATTGTCTTACAATAGGACATACACAAATATCATAAAAAAATAGTCTCTAATTAATGTAAATTTACTATAACTCCAAATAGATATAAGATGGTATCCGTGAATATATTCAATAGTCTTGAAGACGGTATAAAGTATTTTATTGTTTCAAAATTTAAAAATAAATAAATCAGCATTGACTTTAAATCCTCTTTATACTGTCCATGAATATATCAGCATTGATTGGTTGAAAACACCACATTAATTACGTACTAATTGAAGTCATACATTGTACTATGTTTCTGACAATAAAAATATCTACCAAAAGTATTAAAATTCCAACTTAAGCTTTAATTTCATATAGATATGTTTCCACCCATTTTAGTTTTATTTATTTGTTTCCTCTCAATTTTCGCGGCATATTATTTTCTTCTAAAATCAGGACATTAAAAATTACTATCTATAGGCCTGAATAGTGGGAAAAAAATCTTTCGTTTGTTCCAGCCTCCAAACTATGTACAACATAAGTAAACGGTAAAAAGGTTTTTTTTTTAATTCTGAGGACCAATTTTATTAAAAGATTAATAATATTCTTTCCTTGGTTATCTCTAGGCTCGGCAGTTGACGCTTGGAAATCTTGTTCACAGTCACACCCTTGCTCTATATAACAGTCTTGCGCTAAGCTACCCCTCTACTTAGCGTTCCAACCATCACTTTAATAATCAATTTCTTCATCAATCGCGGCCACAATGTCTTCACTGCACAGCGAATTGAAATTAGAAATAGTTTCCCTAAGACCTGAATGTTTGCTTTCGTTAACAATGGTTACAGATGAACCGATAGAGGTTTTCAAAAAAGGGTTCGGTACACAAAGAAAATACCGTTAAAAAATTTACTAAAACGTACAAAGCAAGTCTCGTTGCCACTTTTAATGCATTCCACAGATACCAAACTATGACAAAAATAATAAAATGTTCCAAGAAAATAAATACAAGTAGAAATACAGCCCTGTTACAGTCTACTACGCTTTGGTACGTTATGCGGGGCAGCCACAAAGCACATCCAGTACGTTTTACTTCGCTATACGGGGCAAAAGGTTAAAGGAATGTCAATGACTGCTGAACTTTAGTTAGAAAAAGGAGAGAGAGTTCATCCTAAAAAAATCTCCGGGTACTGAGGAAAGAATGGTAAATAAATTCAAAACACTCGAGTTCGCTAAAAGTCCACGTTTACAAATCTGCAAATTAGTGGAAGACGTGTTGTTCGAAGAGGAGTGGATACAAAAGTTATGGTTTGGCGCAAGGCAAATTGAGAATTTAATATTCAGAATCTACAGCCAAGAATTGAGCATGGAGAAGCTAATTTAATGATTTTAGAGTGTGTGTGTGTGTGTGTGTGTGTGTGTGTGTGCACCAATCGTTGAATCATTCGTGGTTATGATTAAAAAATGAGCAAGGTAGGTTATAGAAATATTCTCATACAACTGTTTCATGTAAGCACTGAGAATCACGAGAACATTTAAGGTCAACCAAAATAACAAACAGTTTTAAAGGAGCGACCGCTTTATAATAATCCCATAGTGGTTGAGACACCATCTCAAAACCTACACTTAACCCGATTTAAATCTATGGGATGAATTGCACACAACAGTAAATAAAGCAGAAGTTAAACAAATATACAATAAAAAGGGGACAAGTTAAAGCATGAGGTAAAATTTCTCCATAGTAATTATACTAGAACAATTCTGGCAAGCAAGCCCTAACGTTTGAATGGAGCAATTGAACGTAAAGGGTTTTCAATAAAATATTATTGTTGTATTTTTGCAAGAAGCGCAAATTGGTATTAAACAGTGATTAATTTACCCAAATATTAAAGTTCACTGGTAATTGCATTATGCTAGAAGACAATTTAAAATATTTATTTTGTGTTAAGAGTTTTAGAAGAAATCATCGTTATGTGAAAACCGGGTGAGGATCCGGTAGCCAATATCCCTGTGAGCATACGCTCAGTGAGTGCTCAGTGCGAGTCTTATCAAGTGTGGTTTAGCCACAGCATTAATAATTCTTCTACAAACTGTGAGTATTAGTGTTAAGCCCATATCTATTTGGTGTAAGTGTTCAGTGTCTAGTGCATTAAAACAAGCCATTGGACTAAGTGCCTTGGCGAGTCCAAGCACCATGGCGGAACCAGCTATTGGTGGGGGAAAACCACAGTGATATGGAAGTGGTGGAAGAGGTGCGGAAACTACAGCCCGCTTGAAATCTGGGAAATAGTGCTTCAACTCAATTTGAAGGCGTATATAAAATGAAACAAAATTTCAAACCCAGAGTTCCACATTTGCCACAGATTGCAAAGTAAAATTCAAGTGGCAAACAAACAACTAGGTCCTGGATCATTTCAAGTTTATTTGCAAACATACCCATAGTTCAGGGACGAGCGGTCGTGACACCAGCATTTGATATTGACGCGGAATTACTCTGGGACTGGGCATTAAGTCCACTACATGTGCAATCTAATTACAAAACTCAATATCTCTAAAAGATTCTAGAATTGCTGTACAGAAGATGGCTATGGACGTTCAAACCACTTATTTCCTAACATATGGTGAAGAACGCACAGAGTCATCAAGTGAACATGAAAAACTAAATGAAAACCAATACGAAACACCAGAAAAGAAAATGAGGAAACAATCAAATCCCAGTAAAAAGGTACGAACCGTGTCATATTCACAGAAAGTGTCAGTTTCAAACCCTTATTCCATATTGACTAATATGAATGAAACTGACAAACGTCCCGCATCTCAAGCTGGACCATTAAAAGAGGCTAGGGCTCCTACTGATACAACAAATTCGCAGCCCACTGGTGTGCTACCACCTAAAAAAGAATCAAGACCGCCCCCAATTACAGTTATTGGGCAAACTAATGCCTTCAAAATGAATAAAGAAATCACTTCTAAACTTAGTGCAGATCTCAAAGTAGTTAGCACGCCAGAAGGTCTGCGATACTACGCCACCTCAGTGGCTGATCATAAGTTACTCAAAGAATATTTTTCTGCTGTAGGTAAACAGCACTACACCTATATAATGAAGCAAGATCTGCCACTGAGGGTTGTATTAAAACTACTTCCAGCCAATACATCAAAAGATGATATATTCGAAGACCTTCAATCTCTTAAATACCCTATCAAGACAGTAAAACAAATTTCAAAGAAAGAAAACGAAAAACTGGTACCACTTCCTATCTTCATATTGGAACTCGACAATAATGATTCCGGTCGAGTAATATTCAACCTCACAAAACTCAACTTTATGATTGTACCAGTGGAGCCATATAGACCCCGATCAGGGCTAAAGCAGTGCTTCAACTGTCAACGTTCAAATCATACATTTGCAGGCTGTAACCTGACGCCCTAGTGCGCAGTTTGCGCAGAACCCCATAATCACAGTAAATGCCCTGTCAAACAAGAAGCTTTGACCGACAAATCAAAACTAAAATGTGCAAATTGTGGAGCGTCAGGTCACCCTGCCTCATACAGAGAATGTCCATCATACGTTGCAGCAAAAGCTGCCTTTCTGAAACGTACAGAAAATAATTCACATAACTCAAATTCATAACAGCAAAACATTCAACGCAGAACTTTTTATGCAAAACCAATCAATCCAAATATTTCCTTCAGCCAAGCAATTGGCCAGCCAAATTTTCAATCACAAAGCACTGCTAAAAGCCAGAATAGCAAACCTCTCAACTCCCTCTATCAAGTCAGGGACGCGAAGTTCTCAATAACTTAGAGCCATTATTAGCTCAATTACAATCTCCAATGGAGAAGTTTGCGTTCATGACAAATCTAGTAAATATGTGTTTCGGTGAATATGTGTAGGTTCCATACCGGAAGCTTTCTCAATGTTGCGGCTTTTAATGCCAATGGTGTACTTAAACAGATTCGAGAGCTTATTACTTTTATACAAGAGAGAGATATTGACATTCTTCTTCTGAATGAAACATTTTTGAAACCAGGTAACAAATTCAAAATTCCGAATTATTGTATATATAGAAATGACCGATTGAATGGTCCCCTTGGAGGTACAGCAATTTCTATTAAACGAACCATTGGCCATAGAGTGGCCCATAAACCCAGGCTTCAATTTATTGAAGCAACAGCCATCTTCTTGCCAATTTCAGACCGCGAATCAATTTATATAGTTTCTATTTAAAAATCACCTACCAGACTCCTATCGAGGTACGACCTAAACGCTCTCACTTCCATCTCCCCTAACTACTTTTTAGCGAGAGACTTCAATAGTAAACATCTTCTTTGGAATTGTCGTACCCAAAATGGATCTGGTGTGATGCTCCAAAATTTTTGTCAGCATCATAACATAGAAATTTCCGCTCCAAGGGAACATACATACTTTAGAAACACACATGTTGGCTATCGATCAGATATACTGGATATAGTTCTCTCGAAGAATGTACCTATCTCTCCACACGTCACCACAATTACAGACGTACCTAACTCATATCACAGTCCTATACTCTTTAAAATCAGTCCCACATTTTTGTTGTCCTCGCCCCCAAACATGTATTATGATCACACTGATTGGCAGAGTTACACACATATGCTTAACCAATGAGTTAAGCCGACACTCTCTGTCCAATCATCCGAACAAATAGAACACGCTGTCCTTAGTTTACAGGCTAGTATACAAACGGCCATTACACTATCTACAACACAAACAAACAAAAATGCACATAAAAAACCATACGATCCTACACTCCAAAATTATTTAACTGAGAAGAAACGATATCTCAGATTATACCGTACTTTTGGCGCACCCCAACACAAACAACTTTACAATCGCTATGCTCATTTGGTGCGAAACCGATTAGAACAAATGCTAAATGCTGAATGGGATTCTTCCCTTGAGCGTTTCACAGATGCTAAAACACCTCCGTGGGAGATATTAAAAAGAATTAGAAGGAGTCGAGCTCCGCCTCCTCCATCAGCTATATTTTATGACAGAGATTGGGCTTACCTCCCACGGAAGAAAGCCCAAGCTCTCCCTAAACACCTAGAATCAAGGTTCGCCCACATGAGCTCACCACACCGGCTCACGAAGCTGAAGTATACCATACAGTAAGTACTTTTCTTGAGAGACCTATCCCTCTCACCCTTCCTGATATACGGCTTTCAGAATTGAAAGCCGTAATCCATAATCTACCTTCCAAACGTGCCCCCGGTCATGACCGGATACCATATTTGGCGGTAAAATATTTACCGCTAAAAGCCCTTCTCCTATTCCTTCAAATAGCTAAACTTTGTCTCAAGTACCAGTGCTTCCCTGAGGTCTGGAAAAAAGCTAAAGTTGTAGCTATAACAAAGGCTGGTAAAGATCCAACCAACCCGGACAACTTAAGGCCAATCAGTCTTGTACCTCTGCTGGGGAAAGTTATGGAGAAACTCATTTTGGCAAGACTAAAAAGAGAGGTGGTAGAGAGAAACCTTATTCCTACTCACCAATTTGGCTTTAGAAAAACACAGAGTACTCCGCTCCAGCTTGCTCGACTGGTTTACCAAGTTGTTACGGGATTCAACAACAAGAGAAGTACTTTGGCAGTGTTCCTCGATATTGAGAAGCCATTCTATACGACTTGAATAAATGGGCTATCATACAAATTAATAAAATTTCAAATTTCGGCTGATTTAATTAAAATTATAGCTAAATACCTAACTAACCGACACTGTGTCGGTTAGTGGGTATAATTCTGACTGCAAGCCACTCTTGGCGGGAGCTCCTCAAGGTGCAGTCCTCTCTCCGATTCTGTACATTCTCTATGTGTCAGACATCCCTACTTTTAACCGTATTAACCTAGCATCCTTTGCTGATGATACTTTTTTGTATCTTCAGGCTCTATTCCGTCTATTACCTCGACGCATCCCAATAATCCAGTCCGCCTTAAATTCCTATCATTCCTGGTTTGGTCTATGGAACATTAAGCTAACTGTTAACAAAACAAAAGCTGTTTTGTTTACTAAGACTAGTAGATCTAACCAAATCCAACTCACCTTGGGAACTCATCACTTCCGACCAGAGCCTTCAGTCAAGTATCTTGGAATCCATCTGGATTCCAAGCTTACGTTCAAAATTCATATTCGGCATCTTATTCATAAATCAAATGCGGCAATTGCCTTACTTTATCCATTTTTCAAGTCACCTACACTATCATCCCGGATCAAGCTGATTCTTTACACAGCTGTGATCCGAAGCATGTTGTTGTAGGGTTGTGAAGCCAGGAGTATCCTCGCTGGATGTCACAAAAAGAAAGTCCAAATAATTCAGAATACATGTTTCAAAATTATTTTTTTCGACACCAATGTACACGAGGATCGCAGAGCTTCACAGCCAAGCACAGATGCCATATATTGCGACTACGATTGAAGAACGTGTGGACAAAATGTTCCAACTAATCCAAAATCATTCAAATCCAATTGCTTGCAATATAGGGCATCTACTACAGCGACGTGCGCTTCACCGAAACATATTTGCTAGACTATGATGGTCCAGCTAATGAAATGAGTGCTGTATGACAGCTAAGGTAGTGTGGCTCATTCCGCTCGGTCGGCTTTCCGACTCTCTGCTTGTCCGGCCGAGTGGTTTACGATGCCCTGCTTTAGTAGGATTACACCTCATTTCATCCCCTTCCCTTTACAATTTTTTTTATAAACTGACACAAACGCCGCTAGATATAGTGGGTTAAGTGGTTAAACTCCATCTAGATAATCACTACGGTATTTGCTGCCAGGGAGCCGCAACTGGTTCTAGAGCAGCGCACTGGGCGATGCTAGACGTTGCCAAAGAAAAACAAAACAAAACAACAGAATTGCCAGTCTCAAGACAACCCTTGAGGATGCCAGACGCAGTCCCTGGTGAAACGTCGGGGAACTACAAGCCTCACGACCACGGCCTACAGCCCGAAAATCTTCTTTAAGTTCATCATAGCAACTCCGGCCTTGAAAGTATACGTGAATACAATATTTATTGACTTTTTTCAGATGTAAATTTTGATTCCTTACTTATCACATTATAAGCTGTTTCATTATAAGCCGTAAATAGTTTTTTTTATCAACACTGTAAGTTGAAATATTACTGTATTGTTCCAAAGGATCTGTGTCCTCGCAAAATATGCGAACTAAAGCTATTTCCATTTTTGCCTCGGCAAATCATTTCGATCCCTGCATTCCTATCTCTCTCTCTCTCTCTCTCTTCTATCTCTCTCTCTTGCACTCCAGTGTTGTCAGCTCGGCTCCAACCTTGCATTATTCAATATTCAAGAGCCAGGACAACGGGGGTAGTTTGACAATATCCCTATTCGATGACTGCTGTTTGACGTAGTGGGAGGGGAGTGCGGTGAAATGGTGTGAGTATAGACATATACTTTTCTAAGAACGATGTCAGCGCTATAGGGGCACAGGTTCGTTGTTTCGAGTATACATGTGTTTCATATATTTGGAAGTGAGCCCGAGCATGGACTACTTCTCATTCGGTTATCTTTTTGAGACGCATGTATGATTGGTATGTATAAACAAATAAGTCCACCACTGTGATCTTGGAGTAGCTCCAGTGCCTCGTACATAGCGTGCAGGGTTTCAATCCCCGGTCGGCACAAGTTTCCTGGGTTAGCTTTATCAGGTTTGATAACTGACAGAAATCTTTAACAAATGTCCTCGAACATCATTCGGCAATCATAATCATCATTATCATATTCTCCATATTTAGTAGTATGAATGTGTGTGTGAATGGGGTGTTTCGTCTTGGAGTTGTGTTGTTTCGGAGGAGGCCTTGGCATTGAGTTGATTACTCATTTGGGGAGGTTCCGCATTTCCTTGTGTGCTTAAAAAAGTACTGTGTGATCCATAATTAAAATCTCTCACTCGACATTACGGGCTACTGTAAGGCCGGGTTGGCGTGTGGCATGTAAAAGTACGTATAAGGTGAGAGGTTAAACTGCGTTATTTGAATGAAATATAATGTATATACATTGGCAGATAGTATGTGCACTATATAATTTAAATCCGTATTTTTCTTAAATTTGATGTCCAAAACTCCAGGTTTATTGAACATACAATGCAACTGTAAGACCCGGGTGGTGTGTGAAACGTAAACGTAACTATCTATAAGGTGAGAAGTTAAATTAACATTAGCAGATGATACCAGTCCATAGTCTGTGTAGGCCTGTTTTATAATTTGAATGAGTCTCTGTGTATAAAACTTTGATGTCCAGATTCCAGTCATATTGAACATCTCGGGTATATTCTTTTATGTATTAAAACCAGAGCTTATAGTTTGATGGATGCAAGGTAACACAAGTTAAATTTGGCAGAATTGAATAAAATATAAATACAAAAATAAATACATTATAATAAAATATATAATAAAAATAAATATATGATTCGTTACTTTGTTCAGATAAACTGTAGGTTGATGTGTGCTTCACTCCATTCGAGGATTCATATAATATATTCCGAAGCAAGGATTACACAAAACCTATCTTGTTATTGTAAAATATCATTGTCTTCCCATAATGTCAAATCTTTCCTCACATAACTCTAATGAGGGAAAATATAAGATATAAAGAAAAACAAATTCCTTGATAAGTGAAATTGCGTTTTTTAACCTTATGATAGCGATGACCCATGAGAAAAAAATCTTACAATGAATATTTTCTAAGAATAGTGAATATTTTACTTGTATTATCTTTCACGTCGTTATACTGAATTAGTTACAATGATTGAAAATTACTTTTATGCACGACTTAAAATGTTGACGACCGAAGTACACCTTAGGCCGAAATTTCGAAACGAATTGGTATAACATTTTAAATCATAACAATGAACTTACATAATTTTATTTCATGGGATGTGAAAGTTAATTATATTTAATAAATGAATATTAATATACTATAAACAAAGTATGTAACAAATGATACAAAACGACTCCCCTAAATATACTCACAATAAATTAGCTCGTACGAAATAAGAACACTGATGATATTAACTTATTATTTATGTCCACACAATGTATATGAAACAAAGAAAATAAAAGATTACAATGGTATGGCCATGTCAAAAGAATGCCAGAGCAAAGATTGCCTAAAATTGTTATGGAATGGATCCCAGTGGAAAGTAGGAAGATAGGTAGACTGAAGAAAACTTGGATAGAAGGGGTACAAGCAGCTATGTATATCAGAGGATTTGGAGGAAAATCAATGGATGGACAGAAGGAATGGCGTTTGGTTTCCGAAAGACGGCAATAGCTACAATGATACCAGATGATGATAAAGACAATTTATATTAACTAAGTTTGGTTGTGTACCTGTAAAACTATTATGAAATAAATTTTCCGTAATGTATTCATGTGTTGGTCAAAGTTTGGTCCATTTTTGTAAATATTATAGTTCGTGGCATTGGAATGTTCCATTTTTCAGTCTTATTTTATAGAATCACAAATTAATTACTAAATAGAGACATACAGTATATGAAATGAAATTAACTACAGGTATTCATAAAATATATTTCACAGTCATTCAGAACGTTGCGCTATGCCTGTGCTATGTCTATCAATTATTTTATGAATGTGTTGTATCGAAATGAAAAAAAATACATTATTTAAAAATCTAGATGGAATTTAATAAAAACCACAGCATGTGTATAAAAGATACGGAAAATTACAACTATAAAACGACACAATACCTTATTGTAACAAAAATATGTTGTTGATTCATTTCCTGTACGTGAAATGTCTCATTGAAATTGATTAGTTACTTGACTCCTTACTAGATGGCGCATCTATTTACTTACGTAACATACACTAGTATTGCCAAGGTCTCAAAAGTGAAACTTAGGGATATAAGGTTAAGGTAAAGATATGGAATTAAAAGGCCATACAGAGCCCCTACGGGATATGGACTCAAGGGTCAACATATTCGTGACAAATGACTGGTTATATGCATTGTAAAGTAATTATTATTATGTAGCTACTCGCTGCTTCATTCACCAGCGTTTAAATTCAGGACGCTATGCCCACAGTTATGCATAGTACTGTAAGAAAAGCGAAAATCTCATATACATCTCAAGTTAAACTATTATTATTATTATTATTATTATTATTATTATTATTATTATTATTATTATTATTATTATCATTATTAACTTACCACAAAATATTAAGTCGATGGAAATGGATTTCTTGGGAAGAGCAGCAATATGTTCAAAATTAGAATAAATAGGACATGCTGTCATTGGAGAAAAAAATGAATATTAAATATTCAATAGTAGACTGTCCACCGCTGTAGTGTCGAGGTAGCGTGCTGCCTTGTCACGCACCGGGCACGGATTCGATCTCCGGTCGGGACAGTTTTTCTAGGTGAGGTTTTTATCGGGGTTTTTCCTCACCTGTAAGACAAATGTCAGGAAAACATTAAGGCCCAAATGGTCCCCGAAATCATATGGCCATCATCATCATCACCCTTATCATCATCATCATCATAATCATCCTTCACCGGTGTGGACAGCAATGGGAAGCTACCATACCTACTATTACATAGTAAAGCTGCAAGCATAGCATGAATTACAATGGGTGGAATAGTAGATTATATAACTTAAGATGTAAGCAATTTAATTGGTATGTGCACATACGACGAAAGCAAGAAGACGCGTTACCAGAAAAGGAAGAAGAAGGAAAGGAAGACTCAGAAACTCGTGGATGCAAGAAATGAGAACTGGAATGAGAACAAGAGGACTGGACGACATGGAGTGGATGGATAGAGACGAGCGGAGAAGAAAAATAAAACTTTAGGCACAGAATGTTGTGTAATCATTGAAAATCTGTATATAAATAAAATTATTTTATTATTATTACTATTATTATTATTATTATTATTATTATTATTATTATTATTATTATTATTATTAACTAGCTAATACCCGGCGTGCGCTGCTACGCCTAAATAAATGAAAATCAATGTACTTTTATGTTTAGTTGAATAAGCAAAAGGAAAAATAATTATACATTTATATTTCTTAGATACCCCGTGCTGATTACCCGTTGTTTCCCGGGAATCTACTTATCTCGATCTTCTTGGCATAAATGAGCTAAAAGACAAAATTCGTTATTGTGAGTTATCGGTAAAAAATACCCGCCATATGATGCTATGATTGCACAGGAATCTACATACTTGTCTCGATCTTCTTGGCTTCAATGAAAGATAAAAATGGTTATTGTGAGTTATCCGTAAGAGATAAACATATGCTGTCGCGGGATTTTTATGGATACTTTTAAGGTATTCAATTCTGTGTACATTAATTTTGTGTATTTGTTATGGTTTAGGCAGCGTAAGCCATTTAAGAGTCCAAAGAGCTACTTTCTTCACGTTTTCCACAACAAAGGGCAATTTTAAGGGTGTAGGAGTTGAGTATCTCAACTCTCTTATAGCCTATGTTCATCCCGGGAATCTCCTGAACATTTTGCAAAAAAGCCCGTCACAATTGGATATCAACGGTATGGCCGCGCATAAAGTACGAACAAACAACAAAACAAAACCAACAAAAATAAACAAACCAATAAACAAACATTCATTCCCCCTCCCCCCCTCCCCCTTATATAGAATATATATATATATATATAGAATATTTCGAGTCCCTATGAACGAATAAGTTTTCTTATGAAATTTCGGTCAATATGGTGTCCACCAAGCATCATGAGAAATTTGGATGAGACAATATTGACCAATATTGTATTGTATTAGGGCCAGTAGATACAGACCTATCTCCTGCTCCTTCTGCTGATGATAGTGCTAATACCGAAAGGCCTATAGAAAACTAATTGTTTACACAATTGAGGATACGGACCTATTAGGTAACAGTTTTATATTATAATTTTATTTTTATAGCTACAATAATATAATATACAATATACTCTTGAATCTTATACAATATCTATGGACAGAGCATGGAACTCACTTCCCAGTCATGTTAGGGACTGTCAATCACTATCATTCTTTAAATACAAATTGACTGATAGGCTATCTTAAGTTCAACACAATGAAAATATAAACTGCATGACAACTGTATTCGAAATTCTGTACATAATCATCTAGGAAGCTACTTACTTTATTTGATATAATTTTATTTTTATTATATTCTATGTTTTTATAAGTATTAGCTAGTATTAGATCACATCACCATTGCATTTTGTTTAGTCTGTATTTTAATAATATCTTAAAATTGTAATTATTATGTAATGTTTTGCATAATTTTACTTTCGCTGGTTGAGTGGAAGAGAAGGCCTTATGGCCTTACCTCTGCCAGCTAAAATAAAGCATTATTAATCATCATCATCATCAGCAGTATTAAGGATTCGACCTGCTGGTCTGTTCCGATCTCTTGTTAGAGTTAGTCTATCCATCTATTACTTATTTTCCAACATTTCTTAGTCCTAGAGGTTTGTAATGAAGCATCTGTTTCGGAATTCTATTGTTATCCATTATATTGATGTGGTCCATCCATTCATCTCTGTATTGTGTAATTATATCTAATAGTTTGAATATGTTCAGTTCTCTTCATATATCCTCATGCCGACATTTTCTACCATGAGACATGAAAGTATAAATATTGATGTCCCCTGAAGACGTTACTGGCGTCTGACAGGGTAAGATATCTGATGGGACTGCCATCTACGACTCGATATCAAGCCGTCTGATGTATTAACCCCAACACAAGGGGTACCTCTTCCGCTCTGCTCACCGTTGTGGATTTTCTCCTTGTTACCGCGGAGATGGGTCTTCATATTTGTCCCTTGAAGAATTGGTGCCTCTTCCGCATAGTTGTGCTATCTGTTGTCTTCACCCGTTTCCCTGGGCAGGGGCTCTTGTTATACCGGGGTCCTGGACAGGACTTTGTCACCAGTAATTAGTGTTCACCCCCGCCTGTCAAGAGTTACTCATATTGTTACATCATTTGCCCCTATAGGCGTTGGGCCGGATATTATTATTATTATTATTATTATTATTATTATTATTATTATTATTATTTTAAGTAGCAGCTCCAGGTTGAGAAAATCAGCTATAACGGTTGGGGTATCTACATTCTGACCACATGTCACCCTTTTACTGGCCAGATGATCGTCACCTCTGTAATTAATATCTGTGCATGTGAGGCCAGAAGGCTGGTAGGCGAAGGGCATTCTAGGCCTGTCGCGCTATGTAGTTTATATACATCCACACACACACACACACACACACACGCACACACATACACACATATAAATGCGTTATCTCGCAGTAATTATTCAGGTTTAAATGTATTGTTTTCTAGTTGTTTAGACAGATGTGTATTATTTTCTTCTGTATAAATAATTAATTTTATTTACTAACTTAAATATATCTTTACAATGTATACATATCTTTCTGCGCTAAAATGTTATTCTCCATTTGTTCCTGGTCGTACCTTCAAGTTCCCATCCTTTCATCCCTGTTTGTTGTATCCATCAGTGTCGAAGTCTTCCTATCTTTCTAGTCCTAGATAGAGTATTTCTCCTGGCACTCCCATATCAACTGCTTGTGCATGACATAACACGAGACCGAAAAGTTCTACTTAAAGTTCACTTTCATTCTTCAACTACAAATTATGATTATTTCCAATTTTAAATGTTTAATTGATTTTCACAAATACACCATAATCTATTGACAGAAGTCATGCTTTTATTTTTTATTAAATATCAGTTTTAGAGTTACACTTCAATTACGGTATTTACTTTACAATTGTTGAAGTAATTATTTTATTTTATGCCTTTCCCTCAGATTAACGCTTAACCAAGGCATCGCCGATCAATTCTTTATATCAGATTATTGAATATCTTCTTTATCTACTGGAACCACTAAATACCAAACTTTTCCTATTCTCTAAAATAACAATTCCTATCTTCTAGGACTATTCTTTTTCTTTTTCTTATTATTATTATTATTATTATTATTATTATTATTATTATTATTAAATATTATTATTATTATTATTATCTATAAATGGATTATTTACCAAGAAGTGCCCGAAAGTCTAAATTAGAACATGTCACAAATAAGGAAATTAGAAACATAATGGAAACAGAAGAAATCATAATGGAAAGAATTGAGGAGAAGGAATTAAAGTGGTTAGGACATGTTTTAAGAATGGAAGAAGAGCGATGGCCGAAGCAACTATATGAATGGCACCCAAACAGAGAGAAGAAAAGAGGAAGACCAAGGTTAACATGGAAGGAAAACATGAAGACATTAATGCAAGCAAGAGGGCTAAGCATCGAAGATGCCCAAGATCGTAGGCTTTGGAGGTTTGGCACGGGAAGACGGCAGCAGCTGTAAAAACCCGAAGATAGATTATTATTATTATTATTATTATTATTATCATTATTATTATTATTATTATTATTATTATTGCTGTTGTCCACCACGGTGGAATAGCGGTTATATTCCTTGCCTCTAGTCCCGACGTGCTGATTCTAACGCGACCGGAGTCGATGGATTTTTTAGGATGTAAAAATCCAAACAGCAAATCCACCGGGAGGGACTTTAAGCCCTGAGATTCGATTCTGAAGGTCCTTAAGGCTGAATGAAGAGACCTCTGAGAAAAATTACCGACATTCTTCATCCTAACAATATCTTAGTTTTCTATTACATGTTCCATTGGATTGGTACGTTGACCTAAACTTCTGGCGGCACTATGGCTCTGGGGTCGATATAGCCTCTAACGGAAATGAATACCAGACGCTTGTTCTGGGGTAAAGGCGTCCATCATACAGGGCTGACAACCCGGCTGACATTAAGTGTTGATTGTCCAGAAAAAAGTGGGAGCCTTAACCTCCTACTACCCCAAGGGCGTCCTAAAGTCTGTAGTGAGATATCTTTGCCTTTTTACTGTTATTTGTAAACATGCCTTGGTTTTGTTAGTATATCCTTCTCATTTTCATATAACATTGTATATCTGTGATAAATTAAAACATGTATATTTTCTGTTATACTATTATTTATTAATATTTTAGTTGTAATTCGGTTTGTTCCTTTCAAGGGCAATGCATTTGTTTTGTGATTTGAGGTTTTTAAGACATGTTTCTCTGATATCAGTTGCAATTGCATGCTGATTTCTACAGCGTGTCTTCTTAAATCGGCTATTATAACTTATCATAAGCTAAAACAAGTGTTTTAATGTCTTTTGATCTTGGAATATTTATTCGTTCTCTATTTTCTAATTTCTATATTCTAAAAGGAAAAAGAAATATTGACCGACCTTGAAAAAATGGCATCAATAACTACTTTGAGACGGAACAGCCCAGACGGCCTAGTCCTTGAGGCCGATGATGATGTAGTTTCTTTTAGATAGAACTTCATCAATATATGTATGGTTCCATGGCGCGACAGGCCTAGAAGGCCCTTAGCCTACCGGCCGGCTGCTGGCCTCACATTCACGTGTGTCAATCATAGAGGTAGATGATCATCTAGCCAGTGTAGGGGTGACATGTGGTCAGCATGTCGAGTCTCGCAGCCGTTATAGCTGGTTTCGTCAACCTGCAATATATATATATATATATATATATATATATATGTATATATACTCGTATATATGTGTGTGTGTGTGTGTTGAACAGTGTTGGTGATAATAGATATCCTTTCTAATACCTTGTTAATTCATATGGATTCTGTTACTTTCGTACTTAGTCTATTTTTAACTTTATTGTTTACTTTATCAACCTGCAGGAAGGAGAAGACCAGGACATCCACTCAAAAGACTTTTGTATGGTGTTTCTATTGAGGCCGAAACACGTCAACAAATGGCCTATTTCGTGACTGGAGTATGATGATGATGATGATGATGACTTCTTATAGCTATAAAGATGGATTAGGTGTATTCTTGTTTCGTAAAATATTAAAGGATAATAATGCCTCTTAATAATAAGCCTTGTCATAATCAAAAATAAAAATATGTTTCTAAATTTAACTTTTGTCTTTTTTTTAAATAATTTTTAGAGTGGAGGCTGCTTGTAAGAAAACCTTTGGTGAAGTCACATTGTTCGTCCTCCAAGAGGTTTTCTAGTATAATTTCCATTTCTCATTCTTGTAACATTAATGCAATACAATTATCCCTCTACAGTTTTCAGGGTTCATCTTATCACCTGTATATATATTGATATTATTACTCGTTACTCGTATTGCAGTTTTTCATTTTACAGGTATTGTTTCTTGAATACTGGTCAGCATGATTTTTGTCTCATAAGTACTAATATTTGTACTTAATGCAGTTTTTATCGTGTTTTTAAATATGTATTCGAAATTTCTCCATCACCCACATATTTTTATTTCTATTTCAATTAATGGATTTAAATAATTATTTTAAAAAAACGTTTTTTCGTCTTTTTGCCCATTGTAAAATAAAACCAAATGAGCTAACTCAGGAGATTTCATCTATGGAAAAGAGATATCAAGTCAAATGGAATCCTAATATGCTGGCCGATTATTGTTGGACCTTTAAGACGGATGCTCCAGATACGAAATATAGCAGAAAACCGTCATTTCATACTTTCTAGTTGAGTCCGAATGTTCGTATATTGTATATTTACGAATGTAGAAAACATTAAAGTGTTTGAAATAATAAATTCCTGTCTCTCGGAACACTTGCGTGATGGAGAAAAACTGATATCATATTTGAATTCAGGAGAAAAATACTATCAGAATCACATATTTTTCTTTCTGAGATAAAAAAAAAAAGTTTTTTTTTTTTGCTCGGTGAAATTAAATTGAATAATTTTAACAATCTTGCTTGAAATTTGATTGATGTGTATTTTAGACACCATATCTTCTTAACTTTGAGTTAAAATTGCTGCCAATTCGTACTCTCTTATTTCACAACTTTCCCAGTCTTCTGGTATGCAGTTCTGTGTGTTTTTTGCTTCAAAATTAATGTAATTTCAGAGGTTTTTTGTAGTATTGAAAAAATCGATTGCTGTCCAACTTACATTGCATATTTCCAATTCCTTGGTAACTTGATTTAGTTCCTTAGAAGGAGAACGCCTAATCTCGTTTAGAGACACAAGAGCTTACTACTATTAAACTTTGTAAGTGTTGATTTATATAAATCATGTTCAATATATGATACGAATGTATATTTTCCTTCTAGGCTTTTCTTGTTTTACTACAGTAGTCAGTTTCTTGTAACTTGGTTTACCTTCAATTATCTTAGTGTTTAGCCATCTTTTGTGTTTTTTCCTATTACCAAAATTTTAATTTTTCGTTCCCAATTTTTAAGCACTTTTGACATTCAGTTAAGTTGATTGTATCTAAATAATCATTTGGTGCTTAAATATTCATCTATTCTTTATTATTATTATTATTATTATTATTATTATTATTATTATTATATTTCTATTACGTATCATTAAGCGATGTACATTATTTTTCTAACTAATGTACAATAATTTAGAAATCTCTACTACGATATGTTTATGAAAGTGACAGGAAACATGTGTTCAGTGAGCAAAACCATGTTTTTGTTAATATATACTTTTAGAGATTGTTGTCATTTTATAAATTATGGTTCATGGTTGTGTTTTCCACTGATTGCAGAATTTAATTTACTGTTTTAATATTATCGTTTTTTATCAGTGATGACTTTCTATTTCAACTACAGTCTATCCTTTATACCTTACGTCCATAACTCTCGGGCTAGCCATCTACCTGAATGCTACTTACGTAATAAAAAATGTACTTCCTTATCCACTCATTCATATCTCCGGAACAATCCATCAAAATGTGTTTCTAGAAACTTAATTTCCGCATGTATTCTATTATTTTAAAATTGGAATATGCACTTTATTTCTTTTTAATTCAGAATTGTTTATTTATCTCCTGAACACGAGTTTTCTACTCCACCAGATGAAGATAATATTTAGAGAACATATACTTGTAACGGAATGAAATAACACATTCAATGTATTTACTTATTTGTTATTAAAATGTTATTATCAATACATGTACTTTGATTAATATGTTACATCTTTATACAGAGTAGATATAGGACTCATAAAAACGGTTATGAAACTGTATCAAAAATAGATGCAGTTATCTAATGAATGAACTAACTATACGAATTTTAGAACCTGAAGATCAAATGCCGTTTCATATAGCTCGTTAGTAGTCCCTATTCGCAGTGAACCTAGTTCCGTTAAATTTAGATTTGTACTTTAATATTAAATAAATTAAAGAAACAATATTTTTAAATTAATATCTTGCTATGGCATTATAATTTATAATTTATCACTTTGTTATTATTAATATTATTATTGTATTCATTATAACAAAGAAAGCTTTACTGTGATATGCACATGTACAATGGATGTCGGATGAACAGGGCCTAAACAGATGTTACATTGGATGGTACCAGGCTGAAAGAAGAGGGGGAGAAGTAGAAGAATATAGTATGAGGGAATATATCATGTCATGATGAAGAGGGGTATGGAAGAAGGACAATATGAAGATAGGAATATCTGGAAAGCAGGAATTAAGAGCGAACAGCTGTAAAGTGGAAAACCTGTATTAAGAATTAAGTTATTATTATTATTACTATTAGTATATTATTATTATTATTATTATTATTATTATTATTATTATTATTATTATTATTATTATTATTATTATAGCCCACCGCTGTGGTCTCGAGGTAGCGTGCTGCCTTGATACGCAGCGGGCCCGGGTTCGATCCCCGGTCGGGAAGTTTTTCTGGTTGAGGTTTTTATCGGGGTGTTTCCTCACCTGTAAGACAAATGACAGGAAAACGTTAAGGCCCAAACGGTCCCCGAAATCATATGGCCATCATCATCCTTACCTTATCATCATCATCATCACCATTATCCTTCATCGGTGTGGAAAGCAACGGGAAGCTACCACACCTACACAATTCCCTAGTAAAGCTGCAAGCATAGCATGAAAATGCTATGATTGCAGTGAAGGACCTGCCTTCGGACAGAATTGCTATGGCTGGATGGATTATTATTATTATTACACATCATTGCGAAGAGTAACATTAGATATAATAATAATTATATAATGCTTCCAGATAACTTTTATAAGATCTTCAGTGAATCCTGCCGATGATGGGACAAGTCTCGAAAGCACTACAGTTAAATAACTAATAGTTGAAGACACAGACCTTTCAGGTGAATATTCCATAATTTTATATTTTAATTTTGCTGCCAGATAGGTAGATGGTTTGATGGTTTAACTTGATTCTCTTTCTATTTGTATATGTCTATTCAGCAAAACACATTAAATGGATTTTATGAATTTATCATCATCATAGCATCAAGGATTAGACCTTAAGGTCTGTTCCGATCTCATGCTAGAATTGGTCTCTCCATCTATTACTGGATCTTCCAAAATTTCTTCGTCCTAGTGGTTTGTAATGAAGAATCTGTTTTGGAATTATATGGTTATCCATTATATTGATATGGTCCAGCCATTCATCTCTGTCTTGTGTAATTCTATCTAATAGTTTGAATATATTTAGTTCACTTCGTATATTTTTATTTTGTTTTCGCTCCTCAGAAACCTCGTTTCTGACATTTCTATTCTTCGTTCCTCGTTTTTTTGTTATGACCCAGAGTTCCAATCCATGTAGTAGTGTTGGAACCGCCTTTGTTTTTTTTTTATACTTTTAAAAGCGTCTCCTAGCTTGTAATTTTGTGACTTCGTGAATTATTATTTTTATTAAAACGATATTAAAGAAATGATAAAGTACGTGTGAAGTTTGTAACCAAGACTTGATAACTACCTGTCAACATAAAGGATGTGTCTTCTCAACACTGAAGTTACAGTCAAGTCAAAAGCAAATTGGTATTGCGGCTACTGTGTTGCATGGAGAAGCTGAGAAGGGGACGAAGACAGAGTCCATTAACCCCAAATATTTGATATGTATTGTTGAGGCAAGTAAAATATTCAATACGTAAAACACTAATGGAATCATTGGCCCCATGGCTGAAGGCTAGTAGCTATTTTAGACTCCGTTGCGTTGGCTCCGTATTACCTAATACGGTGTTTGTGTGCTGATGTTAATTTCTCAGGACCGAAGCGTTTAATTAGTAAATAGTTGTGTTGATTATTATTAAATAATCATGTTTATGAATGAATGCAAAGTTAAGGAGATTCGAGCATTGTCATAGTGATGGATGGTGGCCCATACGTCAGCCAATGGGAATGGCGGATTTTAAAAGTTTTATATTTATCTTAATTTGTGTATTATTTTTTATAATTAATATAGCTTCAATATTCAATATTTTAATGTTATTTAATGGTGTGATATGGCTATGGAATAACTTGTAATTTAACCCAGATATTTGATAGACTACCCAGTGATTTGAAATTGTTAACGGTCACCTAGCACCCATGTGTAAAAAAATCGCGTAAGTTTTATTAGCCTCGCAGAATATAGAACTCGCTTTCTCTGGTAAGTAAACTAACTTACATCCATTTCGGCCATAATGGGGGAAGAAGTAAGTATGTAGCATGAAGTATAATATATTTAATAGTCAAATTCGATTTAAAAAAAAAGACACATTCGAACAAAAAAATTAACTTATTTGCGAGAATGGCAGGAATTAGTGATTATGAAAATTGATGACAATGTTTTTAGGGAAGATATAAAAAAAATAAGTCACCTAGAAAATCTCATTGAAGATAATAAAAAATCAATGAATAATATAATTTAATTACCTAAAAAAAATAAAACTTAGTTTTATTTGATTTTCATATTTATTAAGATATAATTCAGTAACAGCTGTTTCGGTACACTGTACCTTCCTCAGACATGTTAAATTATGAATTGTTTTATTATAGTACATATCAACTGATCTAAGCAACAATACAACAATAATTTATTTAAATTTTTTAATTTAACAAAGGCGATTCATTCAAATCAAATTGATAATTTAACAGTTTAATACTACTTTTCAATTTATTTATTTCTACAGCCTCCAAAAGGTCCAACGTCTTACTCTTATCACAAACATGTAAAATTTCAAAATTTGGATCGAGACAATGATTACATTGGAATAGGTGGTTAGCATATTTTGAATATTCTACATTTCTGTTATATGCTCTCATGTGTTCCTTTATCCCGAGAGATAGGTCATAGTATATACATCCAGAATTCTACAGCACCGGGGCAATGGTGGACCGTGCGTGGACAAAAGAAAATTTCGAAATGAGACATGTCATCACTAGGTTGGCAGTCCATGAATTCCACCACCTGATATGCAGCAACACAAAATTTCATGAAGCTAATATAGCCTGTAAATGTACGCTATGCGAAAAATCGTGTGACCGATATCACATTGAGCTATGCACAAAAAGAACAAAGACAATGTGTGAATATGTAAATTTAAAATGTATTCTACTTTAATCCTGGCTATTTGGCTGCAATAAAATTATTATTATCCGAGAGATAAATGGTCTACCAGTTTGTCCTATATAGACATTGTCACATGTGCCACACTTCAATTTATATACACCTGATAATTGTTCCTTCTTTATTTAGGGTTCTATTGCTTTTTATTATATTTTGTAAAGTTGTATTATTTTTAAATGCCACATTAATGTTCAACTTTTTAAAGTGTTTAGATATTTTATTTGAAAGTTGGCCTATGTATGACATTGTGACATATTTCTTTATGTTTTTCTTTGGGTAAAGGAAAAACTTTGTTAATTGCTTAATAATAATGAATTTTCTTAATTAAATATTCTATAATTTTAGGGTCATAGTTATTATTAATAGCTAATTGTTTAATATATTCTATTCATTACTGTATTCCAAGGGTCAAAGAGGGATATTTAAAAGTCTATGAATGTAACTATTAAAGGCTGCCATCTTATGAGTATTTGGGTGAAGAGAAGAACTATGGATAGTGGTATCAATATGAGATGGTTTGTGAAAGATAACAAACTCAAACTTATTACCAATGTGTTTTATTGATAAATCCAAGAAATTTATTATTGTATTCACGTAGACCTTCACGGCCGGAGTTGCTATGATGATCTTGAAGAAGATTTTGGGGCTGTAGGCCGTGGTCGTGAGGCTTGTAGTTCCCCGACGTTTCGCCAGATACAACTTACGAACACATCGCGGTGAACGTATAAATAAGACAGACAGCGGACAGAATTGCCAGTCTCAAGACAACCCTTGAGGATGCCAGACGCAGTCTCTGGCGAAACGTCGGGGAACTACAAGCCTCACGACCACGGCCTACAGCCCGAAAATCTTCTTCAAGATCATCATAAATGTATTATTATTTGCTTCTAATTCCATTGTGGAATTAATACTTCTGTGAATGTTACTGATAACATTTAAAAAGGAAATCAATTGTCTTTTAGTTTCTATGAAGCCTTCTATGACATCATCTACATAACGATACCAAAATAGAACATTTCTAGCTAATTCATTCTTATGTATGGTTTGTTCTAAGTCAACCATAAAAATCTCTGCCAAAAGAGGGCTCAACGGATCACCCATAATCAAACCATCTTTAGCTATGTACAATTCGTTATTAAATTCAAAATAATTTTGATCAAAACATGTTTTAAGACTGTGTAATATTTCTTCAACTACAAAACCATTTACTTTATTAGTTAGTAACATTCTATTAATAATCTCTATTACATCAATAGTACGTATACTGGGAACAGATTCTTTACATCAAAAGAAACTAAAATTCGGTTATTATGCAAATCAATGTTCTTTATATTGTCAGTTAATTCAATAGACAACTTTTATAAGATTCATGATGTGTTCCGTTGAGGTTTATTCAAAATTAATATAAAATTATAGAATATTCACCTGAAAGGTCCGTCTCCTCAACTTAATTATCATTTACCAGATCTTCAGTGAAACACCAGTTTTGAATCCTGCCGATGATGGGACAAGTCCCGAAAGCGCAACAGTTAAATGATAATTAAGTTGAGGAGACGGACCTTTCAGGTGAATATTCTGTAGCAGAGGTTAATATATACTTACTACACATACAGGTTAATTGTTCACGGAACTTTATTTCTAAACCTGTAAGTAGTTATAAAGTTCTTCTCTCTGAAGTGGACTGTATATTTAGGAGTTTATTTACTGTGACACAAAGGATTAAACATATGAAAATAAGACTATATTTCAACTAGATAATCATATACATTAAGGTTACCACGTGCTCACGTCGTGTTCAGTTCTCTCATAAATTACTCACACCGAGCGCACCACAAAACACGACTGCTCTCTATGAGCTACACACACACAAGAACGATGCGTACACAACGCTGTTCAATCCATGACAAGACTCAGGTTAGCCAACACTGACATATCTCGCTAACCACTCAAGGCAGCCAACCTGAGGCGTCAACATACTCCCCCCTTTGAGAGATCTCACGATTTAACACAACGGTGAATCTCTCAAAACAACTGGGTAAGGGGACAAGTTTCACAATTGCTCGTCGAAATAATCCAGTTTTAGTCCTAATGGTGACCACTCGTACCACACCGTCGATCCCAGGGTGAAGCTGTTGGATCACACCAGTTTTCCAAACCAGAGGTGGTAAGTTGTCGTCCCGAAGGATCACAAGATCACCGACAGCTGGGCACCATCTTCCGGCAGACATCCATTTCCTCCTTTGCTGAAGCGACTGCAGGTATTGTCTGGACCACTGTTGCCAGAAAGACCTGTAGAGAGCCTGAACTACCTTCCACCTTGCATCGTAGGAAAGGGGACAGTTGGCTATATCAGGAGGAATAGTACTAGTTAATAGTCTACCTACCAGATAGTGACTTGGAGTTAGGTACATTTCTTCATGGGGATTCACTGGGCGTGCAGATAGGTCTAGAATTTAGTACAGACTCGATCTGACACAACAAAGTACACAATTCTTCAAAACTAAGAATAGTTTTACCTATAGTCTTTTTCATAAGGGATTTAACCGATTTTATTCCTGCCTCCCAAAGTCCACCAAAATGGGGACTAGAAGGAGGAATAAATCTCCATTCAATGTTCATATTTGCTATGTTCTCGGTAATAGCATTCGCATGTTTCTTTACAAAATTCAATAACTCGTTATTGGCCCCAACAAATTTTGAACCATTATCACTCAATATGAGACAAGGGCGTCCTCTGCGGGCAACAAATCTATAGAGGGCAGCAATGAAGTCCTTAGTAGTAAGGCTCCTGACAACTTCTAAATTAATGGCCTTAGTTACTAAACATACAAAGAGTGCTATGTAAGCCTTGAATTTCACCTTAGATCTTGGGTTGTCTCCCTTTATTACAATTGGACATCCGTAGTCCAAACCTACCTTAACAAAGGGAAGACTTTGCTCTACTCTTTACTCAGGAAGTTGTCCCATCATCTGACTAGTTCGGGGTGGTTTAACTCTGAAACATTTGTAGCAGGACCTAATTACCCCACGAATATAATTTCTACCACGAGGTATCAAATAACGGGTGCGCAGTGAACACAGAGCTGCTTGAGCACCGGAGTGAAGTAACATCTCATGTTCATGCTTCACTAACAGTTTAGTCACAACATTTTTAGCTGGTAATATGATTGGATGCTTCTCATCAAATGTCAACTGAGAATTCTCAAGACGGCCACCAACTCTGAGAAGTCCATTTTTATCCAGGAATGGGTTAAGTGATCTCAAGTCACTTGAAGAATCTACTTGTTTCTTGGAAGTTAACTCGTGGATTTCCCTCTTGTATTCAATGGCTTGAATGCGATTCACCACCATTAGTTCAGTTTGTTTCAACTCGATTGAAGACAAGGAACCGGAATATAATTTGTCTCTATTACGAGTATTATGGATGAATCTCAGTACATATCCATATACTCGTTTCAGTTTGAGAAATGAAGAGTACTTCTCAAATTCAGGCACTTGTACCTTAGACATCAGTACCCGAATTTGTGTCTTCAATTCTGAGTCCACTCTAGTTGGCGATTCACTGTTAACGAAATCAGTATAAATCGGAGCGACTTCATGGAGCCATTCAGGTCCCTTCCACCAAACATTCAAAGATGACAATTCTGAAGGATTGACACCTCTAGATAAATGATCAGCAGGATTACACAGAGTAGATACGTGTCTCCATTCTGAGCTCCTAGTTAGAGACTGTATTTCGGAAACTCTGTTTGCAACGAAGGTTTTCCAAGTAGATGGGGTTTTTTGTAACCAACACAGGACTATTGTACTGTCAGTCCAATAATACGTAGCAAATGGCAGAGAAAGTTTTTACTGCTTCCTCTTTAGTAAGATTACAAGGGGTTAGAGTTTCTCTGTCTTCTTCTGGAACATTAACAAGAGCGTTTGGACAATTTGACGTCCATTTTCTTAAATGAAATTGGGCACTATCTAGCACAGAATACACTTTACCTTGTAATTCTTGTGCACCTTCCACGGTATCCGAACCACAAATGAAATCGTCCATATAAAAACAAGACTGTATGGCATTAGAAGCGATAGGATGTGATTCCTTACATTGCTTAGATAATTCAAGCAAACATCTTGTTGCTAGAAAAGACGCTGGAGCAGTGCCATAGGTCAATGTAGTAAGACGATACTCCCTTAAAGCCTCATTAGGTGACTCACTGCAGATGATGCGTTGCAAGTCCCTGTCGTCGGGGTGCACCAATATGCAACGATACATTTTTGCTATGTCGGCAGATAGCGCAACCTGATAAGTACGAAACCTCATGACAGTAGACAACAGTTCTGGTTGTATAGACGGTCCATCCATGAGCGTAGAATTCAAGGAAACTCCATTGGAAGATTCGCAACTTCCATCGAAAACTACTCGTAATTTGGTAGTTGTACTAGACTCTTTAATTACGCAATGATGTGGTAAGTAGAAGGTACTCTTGTTTCCTTCTAAGGGTGGTGCAAGCTCCATGTGTCCTAGATCGCTGTACTCTCATAAATCCGACATAGTGTTCTTTTAATTGAGAATGTTTATCAAGCTTACTCTCAATGAGCTTAAATCTCTTAATAGCAGTATGCTTAGATTCAGCGAACGAAGGAGCATCAAGACGTATAGGTAACTTCACAATAAAACGACCAGATTCATCTCTTTGGACGTTTTCAACGAAATGTTGTTCACACGCTTTCTCTTCTGGACTAAGTACAGGGGTTTGCAGTTCGTCTAGCTGCCAGAACCTTTCCAGTTTTTTATCCAGAGAATCAAGTTTCACAAAGGTTACCGAACGAGGATCTACTCTTTTCTTAATACAAAGTTCAGGAAAGGCACCTGAAAATATGTAACCAAACTCTGTTTTGATCAACGTGGGGTATCCCTTGCTTCTCAACGTCTCAGAACAAACAATATCATGGTACACGTCTGCGCCGAGAAGAAGTTCAATCGTGGCAGGTTTATTAAAGTTTGGATCACTCAACACAATGTTAGACGGAATATTCCAGTTTGAATGATCAATCTCGGTGGCAGGACATTGAGATGTGATATTATCTACGACAGCACAATTCAAGTTCAACCTATAGTTAGACACTCTGGACAACAATTGCACCTTACAAGTAAGACTGACTGGAGAGACATCTGAGTCTCCAATTCCTACAATAGGAAGTTTGCACGATTGGGTTGCAAGACCTAACTTGCTCAACAGATTTGTAGTCATAAAAGATAACTGGCTGGCAGAGTCCAGTAACGCTCTAACCTTAACTAACCGCCCTGATTTATCTTTCACATTAACACAGGCAGTGCTAAGAAGTACGTTTGAGCCTAGCCCGGAGGTTATCTTCATAGCAGTGGGAGACACAATAGCTGGATGCTCAACATTAGGCTTTCTTTCACAATGTATTAGAGTATTGTGTTTGCGTTGACATTTGGAACAAAGTTTCTCTTTACAAAATCTCACTGTATGCCCTTTTGAAAAGCAATTATAACATAATCTAATCTGACCCACTAAATGTACTCTTTCATCTACTGTTAATTGGTTGAATTCCTCACAATCTGGTAAATTATGTTTATTTGATTTGCAATTATGGCAATATCTTGATTTGTTGTCATTAGCAATATGGAAAGATTTGACTTTAGGCTTTACATCTGGTTTCTCATTTACTACAATGTTTTACATTCACTGAGCTCCAAGGTTTGAGATTTTCTCTCCAAAAATTCCATAAAATCGACTAAGCTAGGGATATCCGTAGCACCATGTTTAGCTTCCCACTCTGACCTATGAATACTTTTCATTTTACTCGATATAATTTCCTGCAACATTAGATCTGATAACAGAACATCACTCTGAAGGTTCTCTATGGCATTAATATTGCCCTTTACTTGGTTAAGTACCTTCCTATACTCTGCAGCAGTACCTGTACTACAAGAAGGTAAGCTGAGTAAGCACTTAACATGCTGAGACAATATCATGCGTCTGTTGTCGTACCTTTGCTGAATTAACTTCCAGGCAGTACCAAAATTGCCTTCAGTTATCGCTAAATTACTGAGTAATTGCCTAGGTTCGCCTTCAAGTGACGATAATAAATAATGAAGCCTTTGAACATTATCTAAGTTAGCATTGTTAATTACAAGGGACTCAAAGGTATTCTTAAACGAGATGTATTCAGTCAATTCTCCTTGGAAATGGGGAATCTGAATAGCCGGGTAACTTAAAACTACAACTCGATCTACTAGATGCACGTGAATCATCAAAACCATGACTATGCGTGGGTTTTTGAAGACTTTCTATTAAATCCTGAACCTTGCCACTCAACTCATAATATTCATTTTCAAAATCCTCATGATCCCTTGCATGATCCTGACCTGGCTTTGAATCTACTTCAAGCTCTAAGAAATTCTTAACTGCCTCAAACTGTTCCCAAATATCTCCTAGTTTGTTTTGTCTAGCTACTAATGTGTTTAGGGAAATGGTTTCACTATTAATATAATTTTCCAAATTACTAAGGCTTCTTTTGAGAATGCCTCGCTTTTGGATAGCCTTTGTCTCACTTTCAAATGACATTTTGATAAATAACCAATTACCGAACAATATAACACAGCAAATATTTTATAAAATAATTAAAATATATATAAATCACACAAATAATATGGCAATTTGAAATATCATGTCAGCTCGACTCGATACTAATTCAGATTAAATTAGTCAATTTGTTCTCAAATATCAAGTCCAGGTTTATGGAATGAGGTGGGACATTAACTCTAAGATAGGAGATACAAGCATGCAATAGTTACTTATCTTTCAGGCCTCTACTATGATTTCCAATCGACCAGACCTCTGTGGTACTCTAGAATGTGCCACCACGCTACTAGAAGGTCACAGCACCGTTGATATCCAAGGATAGCTCACTCGAAGACAATTCACTCTCAAAATGATATTTCCTTGCACTGGAACTAGACTTCTCGAAGCTCGAAGTACTACAAGGGGGTCGCGGTCCACTAGTTGATCACGGCAACACCACGTGGTAACGCTTTCACTGTTCTTTGTGCAATATAGTTCTTCACGTAAGTAATACTTTTTGTGTCACAATATTACGACTTTTCACAAGGCGACTGTTATATCCGGCCCGGAGAACCAAAAATATGTAGCAGAGGTGAATATATACTTACTACACATACAGGTTAATTGTTCACGTTACTTTATTTCTAAACCTGTAAGTAGTTATAAAGTTCTTCCCTCTGAAGTGGACTGTATATTTAGTAGTTTATTTACTGTGACACAAAGGATTAAATATATGAAAATAAGATTATATTTCAACTAGATAATCATATACATTAAGGTTACCACGTGCTCACGTCGTGTTCAGTTCTCTCATAAATTACTCACACCGAGCGCACCACAAAACACGACTGCTCTCTATGAGCTACACACACACAAGAACGATGCGTACACAACGCTGTTCAATCCATGACAAGACTCAGGTTAGCCAACACTGACATATCTCGCTAACCACTCAAGGCAGCCAACCTGAGGCGTCAACATATTCTATAATTTTATATTAATTCAATAGAGTTTTTTAAACTGTAAATTGGTTTGAACTTAGTATTAGATGAAATTATATTTATTAGCTTTAGACATTTTGTATTATGGAGAACTTATGAAGGATACTACTGGTCTAATAAAGTTCTTCTCTCTGAAGTGGACTGTATATTTAGGAGTTTATTTATTGTGACACAAAGATTAAACATATGAAAATAAGATTATATTTCAACTAGATAATCATATACATTAAGGTTACCACGTGCTCACGTCGTGTTCAGTTCTCTCATAAATTACTCACACCGAGCGCACCACAAAACACGACTGCTCTCTATGAGCTACACACACACAAGAACGATGCGTACACAACGCTGTTCAATACATGACAAGACTTAGGTTAGCCAACACTGACATATCTCGCTAACCACTCAAGGCAGCCAACCTGAGGCGTCAACATATTCTATAATTTTATATTAATTCAATAGAGTTTTTAAACTGTAAATTGGTTTGAACTTAGTATTAGATGAAATTATATTTATTAGCTTTAGACATTTTGTATTATGGAGAACTTATGAAGGATACTACTGGGCTAATAGGATAATTTTCCTTCTGTAATGTAACTAGGGAGTACAGTTTGTGTGGTTGGGGATTCATTTGTGTTATAGAGTATTCAAAAAGTTATTACAATTATACTACTTTTGTAAATATTTATAATTTCTTTTTGATATTTGTCTGTTTGGTCTTTATCGATAATTTTTAAATAATCTGAATTTAGAACATATAAGTTTTAGAGGTATAATCATTCTTATTTAAAGCTATTAAAGTTTGTCCTCTATCTGCTCGTGTAACAACAACATCATCATTTAAAGTTTTCGTTTTTACATCTTTAGCTATCTGCATTGTACCGATATTAGATCTAGACATTGTTTCCCAGTATCTAATATAATAAAAAGGAATTTTATTCAAATCTAATATAGGTTAAAATATGAAACTGTAATAATAATCCGAATTATACCCAGTTTGTATTCAAAATAATCAGGGAACCATTTGTAGTACAATGAAAATAGAATATAGTTGATAATTAGAACAGTAAAAGATTTTTATATAAAGTTTAATAAATTACCAACATCATAGATATATTACTCAAGAAAAGCCCGGCATTACTCATGGTTTTTCCACCGGCCGCGTTGCTGAATACAATAGAGAAAGGAATTCAAACTGTCCCTCTGTAATACAAAATACACGGCCAAGGTACTGTCAACTAGACATAATCCCCAAACTAGCAAATTACACTTTCACAATAAGATACAAAAAGGACAGGTTTTCCAGTCTTAACGAGCATGGGATGCTCTCCAAAACCAATTTAGATAGAATGATATTGGCATGACAGGGACGTCTTTGTCGGTGATGTAGTACCCCTTCACTTAATAAATCGTTAAAGGAAAAATATATAAGATTATTTTTGGCAACCTAAGAAAAAGATATAAATGGTTTGGACATCCCTTAGTAATGAAAAATGGGAGCAAACCAGCATCTTTGGAAATCTGACGTATATAGAAGAGGGGAACCAACCTCAAAACTTGTAACATTTGTTAATTTGTAATGTGGCCCACAGCATATATGTGGGCGGGATCATAAAATACCTAAAAACAAAAAAGATTATCCGCGACGAATATCGCACAACATTTACTTGTTAGCCCGACGTCTAACAGGGTACACTTGCTTGTTTGGCCCTCAGTCTAATAGGGCGCACATTACTTGTCGACCCACCGTCGAACAGGGCGCATTTATCAAACTCTGTCAACGTCAGGATCATCTTCTACATTGTAGTTTGGAACTCAAGAAAGAAGTCGGAGGACCGACTATTGTATACATCTACGAAAATAAATTACTCCATCGTGTTTACTCCACGGCAGCCTCCAGTGATTTACCTAATTATTTATATCACTTTAAATCTTCCTTGCGTGAACCTTTGATGAGAATCCAGCTCTTACCGAACCATAAACCTGAGCAGTCCGGAGCATCAAACCGTCCAGGTACCCATATCCCTCGGACACCAAACCATGTCCTACCGACTGAACCTAGCTAGTCGCGAGCAACAAATTAGTCCTCGTATCTTATCCTGGACACTAATTAAACCATCCCGGGGTAATATCATCTTACATGTGTCTCCCAACAGTGGGGCTTATATCCAAAGTAACATACGCCAAGTAAACATCTTGTTACAGATTATAGAACATATGCCTTGGTATTGTTTTCTTACCACCCTTGATAATTTTTGTGAGAGCATATTTTTCTGACTCAACATTAACTGGTTCAGATAATGTGTTATTATCTTTTAAAATCAATTCACATTCCACACCTAAATTTTGTAGTAAAATATTACTATTGTCAACATTAAGATTAAATTTAAAACCCCTATTTAACAAGTCAATTTCATATTTAGTAAAATTAGTGTCACAAACATTAACAAACCGATAAAAAAAAATTGTGGTTGGATAAACTAGTAACTTCACATATATTTAATATCTTGCATATTGAAAGGCATTGGAACGCAAAATTAATAAAATAATTTAATAACAGAATAAGTTAGTTCCAGAATACAACACCTCCACGTCAACCACTTAGTCTAAAGGTAACATAATATTGTCTCCGATGAAGAGGACCAAAGTTCAATCACCAATCCGAACAGTTTTCCTTCGTGAATAAGCTCGACTGTTCCTCATCTGAAAGGCAAATTTCATGCAATGTCAAGGTCCAAATTGTCCCGGATCATCATTTGACCAATGGCAAGACCGGACATCAGGTTTATCTTTATTTAAATATAATATATGTATATTTCAGATTATTACAATTATGATTACATGTGCATTTCTTTTTTATATTTACTCAAGTTGTTTTTGCTGTTCTATCTTTAGTTGTCAGGTGATGTCAATTTCTCTGGAACTGGCGGGATGAGCCTGTATCGGTAGGATTAGTTATTAGTTTTAATTTGTTGTATTAATATGTTTTATTGATACACATTACATGTCAATGTTGTAATTATAATTGAGTAATTGTGTAATGTGTTTCTGTGTGCATGGGTGTGTGTATGTGTGTGTGTGCCCTATCAGCTTTCACCGGTCAAGTGTCGTCCAGGATCCATTTTGGACGCTTGTGTTTGTTATTGGCTGTTTCGTAGATTCCGAAGCGATGCCACCAGTGGATTAACTTGGCCTTAAGTAAAATAAATATTTACGAAAATCATGTGAAAATTTATCGTTTTATTTACTAAATACAGCATGAATTTTCATCAAGTAATCAGCTGATCAATTGTTTATTATTATTATTATTATTATTATTATTATTATTATTATTATTATTATTACGTTCTCTCTTTTACATTACAGTATAGCATATGCGAGCATTTTCTAAAAAAATGTAAATTGTAATTATGAATTTACACGCAAAAGTAAATGTTTTTCCACAAATCATAGAAGTAATATTAATTGAATATTCAACAGATAAAACATTCGAAATGTGTTTTGAATTTTCATGAACATTATCATATTAGTTTATTACAAAATAATATTTCTAAGTTAATTTTTATATAAATATTTTTTTAGCAGCATACCATGTTATTGAAATAAGGTTATATGATAATCTCAAAATGTTAAAATTCAGACTTACCTCGTTTTTGCTGTGAACGTTCAGCAGTTAACGCCTGTAATATCTGAAGTGTCCAATTAAAGCGAGAAGAGCTTTGTGATATCTGTGATGAAAGTGAAGTTGCATAATGGTACAAAATAACAACCTCTCAGTAACAGACAGTAAATTGAACAATTTTAGGTAACCTTGCTAGGGCACAAGAATAAGTCATACGAAATTACTTTCAATTCAACAAACCCACTCTTAAGTGTGATTCACAAATTGCGCACAAACAATATTCTTCAAAACTATGAACAGAAATTACTAGTTTCAATGCAGACACCGTCAAGCGAAGAAGCAACATAATACATTACGATTTCATATTTTCCATTGTGAGTTATATATTTATTCAGGTAAGTCAAATAATTGTCTACCAAAATATTTCTCAATAAAGTTATAACTTTTTTTTAATTTAAAAAATACATTAAAAAAATTCAGGTTCAAAACATTAAGTCTATTTTATTCAACATTAGAATGAAAAAATGTAAAATTTATTAAAATAAGTGCATACGGTCCTAATGTATATAATAATAATAATAATAATAATAATAATAATAATAAAGTTAGTAATTTAACCGAGAATTCAATGTTAGCCATTAATCACTATATGTTACTAAAATTTGTAACAGTTCATTGAACATCCCTTTTAACGTTTGCAGTCATTAGCGTCACAATTCAAATATAGGTGTGCCACAAATTTTGTAGACGCGATTATTTCAGGCTTCAAGTTATTTACGTGCCGTAAATCTACGACCTGGGACCTATAATTTTACTTCTTCGCCGAAGGAAAAATATGTTCAGGAATTGTACGCCCTAAAAATTCGTCAACTCAGCCGAGTTTGCACCGGCGAACCTCGGAATCAGAGGTACTCCCCCGAGAGAGACAACACTATTTATACATAATAATAATAATAATAATAATAATAATAATAATAATAATAATAATAATAATAATAATAATAATAATAGCAATAATAATCATCATCAAAAAGTAATTGATGATAAACGTGAAGCATACAAAAAATTCTTGTCTACAAAAAAAAAAGAAGATAAAGTAGAGTATCATAGGAAGAGAGCCATAGCTAAAAATGAAGTTCGCAAAAAATATGGACAAAGCTGGGAACAATTTGTATCATTTTTGGAAAATGATATCACTAGGCCTCAACCAAAAATATATATAGTTTTAAAAAATTTAAATAATGATTCAAAAGAAAATGCACATTTAAATTGTATATCCAAAGAATCTTGGTTTAACTGCTTTCATCATTTATTGACACAAAAGGATGATTTATTACAAATACCAATCTCTAATAACACTGCTTTGGAACAAATTTCTATAGATGAATTAACTGATGTTGTTAAATAATTAAAAGTAACAAAGCTCCCGGAGAAGATCACATTAACCAGGAAGTATTTAAATTTTCAACTAAAAAATGTTTAGACAGATTTCTTATTCTCCTTAACATGATATGGGAGGGACAAGAACCACGACAAAGCTGGAAAAAAAATCCATTATAATTCCAATATTCAAAAAATGAAATCGCCAAATCAAAGATAACTATCGTGGAATTAGCTTGTTGAACACTGGATATAAAATTTAAGCTAATATAGTTAAGAATAAAATGAAAAAAAATTATGAAAATATAATTGGTGAAGCGCAGAATGGATTCAGAAAGGATAGATCTTGTACAGATAGATTCTTAACTCTAAAACTACTATTAGAAAAGCACAAGGAATTCAATATAGAAATTCATATCGCCTTCGCTGAATTCAGAAAGGCTTTTGAAAAAGTAGGCAGAAATATATTACTACAAATTTTAGCGGATGCTAACGTTCCACAACAATATATTACTAATATCTTCAACATCTATATTCATTCATAGTGTTCTGCTCACGAGCACGTCTTTCACTGCAAACTCAACATTCTCCACTCTTTCCTTAACTCAGCTTTCCTTTTTGTATCTGCATACAAACCATTTATTTTAATATTGTCTATCATCTGATGCGCTTTTCTGCCTCTAACTTTCTTTCCGTTGACCATTCCTTCTGGAGCGTCTTTCAGCAGGCAGTTTCTTCTTAGCCAATGACCAATTCAATTTATTTTCCTCTTCTTTATGAGTTCCAGCATTGTCTTCTTTCACCCACTTTGTCTAGCACATCTTTATTCCTTACTTTATCTGTCCATTTTATACGTTCCATTCTTCTCCATATCCACATCTCAAAAACTTCCAGTCGCTTTTCCTCATCCCGTCGTAATGTCCAAGTCTCTGCACCATACAATGCTACACTCCACACAAAGCACTTCACTAGACTCTTCCTTAATTATTTTGCCAAAGGTCCGCAGAAAATGTTTCTCTTCTTGTTGAAAGCTTATTTTTCCATTGCTATCCTCTGTTTTATTTCTTGGCCGCAGTTCATGTTACTTCTAATAGTACAACCCAAATGTTTGAAGCTCTCCACTTGCTCAACGGCCTCACCTTTAATCCTCATGTTTATCTTCCTTTGTTTCTTTCCTATAATCATGACATTCGTCTTATTTATATTTATCTTCATCCCATAATCCTCGCACTTATCATTCAGCTCCATCAGCATGTTCCTCAATGCCGTTGCATCTTCTGCTAGCAAAGCCATATCATCAGCAAATCTTATGCACTTTATTCTTCTTCCTCCCATGTTTACGCCTCCCGTATTACTGAAGCAGTTCTTCATTAGGTCTCGCAGCTAGATGTTGAAAAGGGTAGGTCATAGAGGACATCCTTGCCTTACCCCCCTTCCAATTTCTCTTCCCTCTGACATCTCTTCTCCTATCTTCACTTTTATTCGCTGTTTCACATAAATACTACTAATGAGCCTCCTCTCCTTCCAGTTCACGCCAATTTTCTTCAAGATCTTCAAGAGTTTATTCCAATTTACTCTGTCAAAGGCTTTTTCCAGGTCAACAAAACTGCATAAACGTGTTTATCTTTTTCTATATATCTATTGCAGCGAGAACTTTCGGAGGCACGAGGGTCTCTTCGGGGCGTGTTTTTAGATTAAGCTTATTTCTGGGTTCTACCGATGTGAAGGACAAGGAATTCGATGATCAGTAACAATGAGTTGTGTAATGAATTAAAACGGGTTTATTCTGTTAACCTCTTATGAACAACAACAACTCTTATGAACATAATGAATTTATATTATCTTGAAGGCTACTTGAGCAAATCTAGACTTCCTTAGTATATTTACGTGCGATAGATTGATTCAATCGTTTAGGTAATAATATAGGAGCAACAGACTCCTCTGAATACTCGTAATATGATAAACTAGCCCACTCTGTTTTCGTAAGGGAACCACTGGCCACACAGTATGTACTCGTATGGTCCACCAGCCGTGTGTGTATGAGCTACTAACCACACTGTGTTAACAATACATTTTCTTGACCTTTCATATTCATTTTCCCAAGGAAGTTTTAAGATTGGCTCAAGTATTCATTTTAACAAAATGTATTGTTTTGCAAATTTGAACATATTCAACATATCAATTCAATTTACACTTTTATAATAAACATTAGTTTCGCTTCGCTAGATACATGTAGCTGCCAACCCTTGAGTTACCGTTAACCACTGTATAACAAAGCTTATTGTTTGGTACCAAATAATAACCAAATTAATTTTAATTCTAGGAATTACTATTGCTACATAAATGCCTCTTGAATTCAAATATATAAAATTGAGAATTTTTTTCTTTTGATTCAACGTCCACTTTCTGACCATTCTTTGAAAACATGGTACACACAATTTTCAATACACTTAACAATAATTGTTTTCTAACCATTTTCTAAATCTTAACGCATAAATATAAAATATAAACCCTTGTACTTATTGTAATAATAGAATAGTCATCTTCTCCATATATATTTTTCTCTTACACTTCATATTAAATGCTGATTAATAATATTAATATTAATATTAATATTAATATTAAATGTTAATATTAATGTTAATATTAAATGCTGATTTTTTTAAAGCACTTAAATTGCGAGGGCGCTAGATTATCTTGGCGTAAGTTCCGAAGAAACTAGGCTCTATAATTTATTTATATTTACACTAAAAAAATACACGTATTTCTATAAATTTCAACCCCTTTTTATACCTTATTCACCTGCTGTTTCACTAAATACTTCATAACTCATACGTCTTGCTGTCACTATCATACAAAGCCATACATTTTTAACATTTAGAGGGAAGCGTGTCCATATCTACCTATATGATCTGGACTTTTCCAATTATGTTCTTTGATTTTTTATCCGAACTCCTGTATCAAATGGGGCATACGAAACGCCTACAATCACTAACTTTTTCCCTGCCATCCATATTTTTATTTTGCAAATTTCTTTAGGCACACTGCCGGATAAAACAACTTTATATTTCCTGTTTGAATAATTCCCGTATTTATCATTCTTGGGAAATTTATTATTACTTATTCCTTTTTCCCTCGATTTCTTGATCCTACAATTTCTTCTTTTGAACGAGACCTCTGCCTCCTCGTCCACTTTTAATTTATTAATAGGGGACCTATCTACCCTCTAACTACTCCTTTCTGTATATTTATTCTGTATTACTTTCGATCAATTTACTTGGCTTTAACGCCTTCAGAGGGTCAAGAATTTGCCCAGTGTGCTCTACACTAGCAAGAATATCTAGTACATTTGATTTTAAGGTAGGAATTAGATTTTCAACTAACTCTATCACTTCAGCATTAGATTGAAAGAGTACTATTTCTGCTACCTTTTGGACTGAAGTCAGAAAATACTCGGGAACTGTCCTCCCGTCCGTATCCCTGAATACGTCATTGCTAAGTTCCTGGCTACTTTTCAGTTGTCGATCATAAGTTTCACTTTTCTCGCGATCCACGCGCTTTGACATATCCATGGTCTGGGACATTGTATGATTACACGCTTCCATCTACAAATACATTAACATTTTTCTCTTCGAGAACATGAACCTTGTCTTCTACTATGACCTCATTATCAGTAATATTGTTATCGACAATATTCATCTCCTCGTTTAACACTTTGTTGTTCTGCTCCACCTCGGTCACAGATTCTACTTCAAGAGCATTTTTATTAGGTTCATTTGCCACTATTTGTGAACATTCTATATTATCATTTAAATATTTCTGAAATTGTTCCACTTCATTTTCAAATTGTTTTCTTTTAGCTCGCATTGGCTCTATTAATTTATCTTTTATAGCATTTTTATCTGCATTAAATCATCTTTGAAAACCGATTGTATTGCTTCAGCTAAGTATCTTAAATCTATCGGCGAACTAAGTTGTAATATAATCCCTTGGGATTCAACACCATTATTTAGGACATTCATATTTGTTTCTTGAGCTACCGACACGGAGCCTTCACTACATATACCATTTTAAATTAACATAATTTGCACTTGGAAATTCCATGTTCCTTTTATTCCCGTGACTTTATGTACTCTTATTTTCACTTTACTCAATCATAATTTTTTTGTAAGCAAATTAAATACTCTAACTCAGTTTGGAATATGCAAATTACTCTAATTAAGGTATCATTACTTTTCAATTAACTTATTAGTCACTTCTTATCGATTCAAATCAATTTATATCTTATAAATTAGTTATATTATTTCATTGGTGCTCCTATTTACTTTAGGGAGTTCACTATCTTAATTATTCTTATTATCAAACAACATAAATACAAACACGCGTAATTATCATATTCCCAAGAAAATAATTCTTATTTATCATATTATATAATATTTCATAAGGGGAGAAAGCAAAACTAACTTTATCCCTGACTCGTAACACATTTAAGACAGTAAAAATCTCACGTATGGAATTTCCAATTACACATACATTTAATTAAAATACATATAATTATCCCTTTATACATTAAAACACATATATTTTTATTACCCAACACTTATTAGTTCATTAGGCTTTATTATTCTTCATTTATTTTATTTTATTTTATTTTTTACTTACGCGCCCGATGATTTCTTCAGAGTTGCCGTCTTCTGCCGATCGGATCTGCCTCTGGTTCCATTCACTGCTTCTCGCTAAGCGTCTGCAGCTGATCAAGTTTCTTTCTCGAACTTTTCACTCTCACTGTATCCGGCGTCGTGTTGGTCACTGTCACCTGGTTTTCTCGATCATTCTGTTACTGATGTATTTTTGTCTATCACTCGGCGATTAATCTAATGTTCGGGCCACACCGTTGGTTGTGACATTTGCAGCCGGAAAATTAATGAGGTAGTGTAATTTGAGAGAGGGTTTGTTTTTTTTTTGAAACAACGCATTATTCACAACACATTCATAATGATATAATATGGGAGCAACATGCTCCTCTGAATACTCGTAATATGATAAACTAGCCCACTCTGTTTTCGTAAGGTAGCCACTGGTCACACTGTATGTACTCGTATGGGCCACCAGCCACACTCCGTGTGTGTATGAGCTGCTAACCACACTGTGTTAACAATAAATTTTCTTGGCCTTTTATATTAATTTTCCCAAGGAAGTTTTAAAATTGGCTCAAGTATTCCTTTTAACAAAATGTATTATTTTGCAAATTTTAACATATTCAACACGTCAATCAAATTTACACTTTTACAATAAACATTAGTTTCGCTTCGCTAGGTACATGTACCTGCCAATCCTTGAGTTACCGTTAAGCACTGTACAACAAAAGTTTATTGTGTAGTACAAAATAATAACGAAATTAATTATAATTCTAGGAATTACTAATGCTACACTATATATCTATAAAGATAATGAAATCTCTGTTAAACAAGATGGCAAATTATTTTTTTGGAAAAAGATGAACACTGAAGTAAGACAAGGATGTGGACTTTCATCGGTGCTTTTCATTATATATATGAATAAATTAATAAACGAATGGAGAAAAACACAACGAGGATATATAACCCACAATAGGAACATTAAACTCGAAGCTGCTCTTTTTGCAGACAATTTAACTCTTCTGGCACTTTCAGAAAATGATTTGCAACGATAAATTTATAATTTAGGTGCCAAATTTAATATGGAAATATCAATTAACAAAACTAAAATTATGGCATTTCATGGGACGGACCCCATACAAAGTAAAATCTGTCTTCAGAATAAAATTTTATAGAGATCTAATCAATTTAAATATCTTGGATATAACCTCTCTATCTGGGATGAAAAGGATATCCCTGAAAAAATTACTAGTTATAATAAAAGTTTGGGAATTATTAATCAATTTAAGAAACCATCCCTTGTACAAAAAAAAAACACCAGATTACGTTTATGTAACACTTTGGCTAGACCAGTGATGACCTATGGTAGTAAAGCATGGACACTAAAAAGACAACATGAATGCAGAATAACGGCTTGTGAAATGGGATTCATGCGCAGAACAGCGGGTTACACCAGATGGGATCGGAAAAGGAGCACCGATATCTTAAAAGAATTGAAGGCTGCGCCAATTTTGGAATATGTTAAACAGTACCAACTCAATTGGAAACACCATCTTGAAAGAATGAGTTCAAATCGGATCCCCAAAGCTGTTTATAATTATATACCAAGAGGACGAAGATCACTGCGCCGTCCTATGAAATGCTGGAGGAAAAATTATCTATAAGATCGTAACAGGCCTTGGCCTAATACTGGAAGGAAGAAGAAGAAGATAATAATAGTAATAATAATAATAATTATTATTATAACAATAATAATAATAATAATAATAATAATGGCAATAGAATATTTTGGACTACAAGGCCGTGGTCGATAACCAGTGTTTTCCTAGACGTTTCCCCCTTGGCTACGAAGGCACCTTCAGTGGCGAATCCATCTAGATGATGTTTCCTGGCCGGCCGTTCGGCTGAAGATGCCCTCCATAGTCGAGGAAGCAGTTCGACCTACAGCCAATATGATTGCAGGACATTTATTATTGACCCTTCTAGATAGGACCTGGGGAAAACATCAGTTATGGACCACGACCGTAAAGCCCGAAATCTTGTAATATGATATCCGGCCGTCAAAGCCTGCATTCTACAAATAATAATTAGTATATTGTAAACGGAACTTTTCAAATAATTATTCTCTTCTGCTTTCTATTCTGAAAATTGTTAAATTTCAATAAACATATAAAACATGTGACATTTTACCACTTTTCTTGCAGAATTAAAAAAAATGAATTGACGAGGCTCATATGGCTATAAGGCTTATCATTTGTCATGGGCTTCCTGCTAAAAAAAAAATTATAACCAGCAAAGCATATAACTAAAGACAAATTATTATTAATTCTATATTTATTACAATGTCACTTCACATTTTTTTTTTACGCTTGAGTCTAAATTATTATCACGTGTTTTGAGGATAATATAATGTATACAGTAAAGAGAAGAATATTAGCTATTGATTATCCAGTGCATGAACATTGTAAGTATGATTATATAAATATAGTCACTGTATTGTTTGTCATTTGTCATCGGACATAAGTTTCCTTTATTACGTTCTTCCTTTCACGTACGTTTCAGGACAAGCGAACCTTCACTAATTACACGACAAACATTTCAAGTAGACCTAACTATAATTTCAAATTAAATTTTATATTTTCATGCTATTTCTTCATTTTCACTTTAATTACTATTAATATTTTAAACATTAACAACTACAGTACATAGTTCAATTATTCCCTAAATGTGTTCCGTTGTTCTTCAGGTATCCTCACAAAATTATCACCAAACCATAGATTACTCATATATTGTTTAAACCTTAACTTATTTATTTACTATTTATAAATTACTATATACTTATTTATCATGTATTTTATAAGTAGTTTTTCAGTTCTTTATTCAGAATGAGCGGGCAATTATTTCCTGTTCACTGCGACTGAAAGATCTGTTGCGCTATCCCAGTCTACTCAACGGTATTATTTGAGTAGTAGGTAATCTTCCGGATCCAACGCACCAGGTTCTTCTCCAATGACTAATACCGCAATTTTTGGGTTGGATCCGTGGCCGCGAGTGAGGGCCACAAGACTCCGGTTGGCGACTTCTGCCATTTCTTATTGCTCAGACTCGTAGTCATGAGGCAGTGCACTAGTGTTTCCCACTAGATCTCGTAAGCACTTATTTTCAACACCTGTGTGGGCCAACCAAACTATTTTCCTAACATGAGGTGAGGTGAAGGGTGAAATGAAATTACACGAATGGAGAGTGTTGGTGGGATGTAATTTGGAAAACGGAAGAATCCCGAGAAAAATCGAAAAATCCCGATATGAACCACCAGCACTAATATCCCTCTGGAACTGCCTACATTCGAATATGGAATCCTAGTCGGGACTGCCGCGAGCGCTATCCATGTGTATACGCAGACGACTATATATATATATATATATATCTTCCGCTGAAGGAATATAAACATCCAACAAATCAATAAATTAGGTTTATAAATTGCAGTACTAATTTTACGCAGGCGAAACCAGAAAACAGGTACTCAATAGTAATAGATTAATAAGATAATGGAAGGTTTGGTGCAAAAGTGATGACCATAAAAAGTAAAAATAGTCATTATACAACAAATATTTTATATTTTCACAAATAGAGTTTATTGCTGTATAAAATTTAAGTTATGTTTAATAAAATATATCCATCCATCCATAGTAATTCTGCCCGAGGGCAGGTCTTTCACTACAATCATAGCATTTTCATGTTATGCTTTGCAGCTTTACAAGAGAATTACAGGTGTGGTAACTTCCCGTTGCTTTACACACCAGTGAAGGATGATTATGATAATGATAGGGATGATGACGATGGCCGGATAAATACCTACTAATAATGATAAATAATGTTATAAAGTAATCAATTTCATTTATGAAGAAACAGAACATTTTTATACCTGAGAATGGTTGTAGCATTACTAAAAGTAATAATTGAAGACAAAAATATTCTACACTAATAACATTCATAGTTAATTGCGTTGAGATATTAATCCCAATATAAACATTATGATATAAAGTTATAAAATTATACTTACTTACTTACTCACTGGCACTATCGAACCCGAAGGTTCATGGCCGCCGGACATAAGCTATCCATACACCCCTATCCTGAGCTAATGCTTTCCAATCATTCCCTGTATAATCTACTTCCCTCAAATCATAGTTAATGCTGTTCTCCCACCTCATTCTTGGTCTACCAACTGGGCGTTTTCCCTCTGGTTTTTCCTACAAGAAGCTTCCATGCACGTCTTTCATTTCCCATACGTGCAACATGTCCTGCCCATCGCAGTCTACGAGACTTAATTGTTCTTATTATATCTGGCTTCCTATAAGGACCATGTAGTTCATTGTTATGTAGTCTTCTCCATTCACCTGTCTGTTCATCTCTCTTCGGTCCAAAAATTTTCCTAAGAACTTTATTCTCAAATACTCGTAATCTCCTTTCCTCCCATAAAGTAAGAGTCCATGTTTCGCACCCATATAATATAACTGGTAGAATAATAGTTTTATATATTTTCAGCTTAACGTTTTTTGAAAGGAGTTGGGACATCAAAAGTCTCTACAATGCATAATAGCATGCATTTCCAGAATTGAGCCTATAAGTTATAAAATTATTAGATACCTTGTATTGCAGTCTGCACGACTAGTAAAACATTTAAAATACCTGTTGGGATCTGTCGCGTCCTCACCGGACGCTTCATTCGCTACTGGATTAGACGATTCCTAATGTTATAATTTCATATTATAATTTTTATATTGTAAATGTATTATACAGTAATAAATTCTTCTTCTCCTTCCCCTTAATGTAGGACGATGCAATTCAACTGCGTTTTTCTATTCTTCATTAACTCAGAATCCATCGTGCTGGTGGTCTTTCCACTGGTTGCAGTGCGTCTGGTTTCAAGTTCATAGTAAATTTTGGGAGACACCCGCATCAATTATATTAACATGGTCTTTTCATCATTTTGTACTTCGTTAAATCCATCTCGCAACATCCACAATTCCACATATATTCCTTATTTCTTCATTTATCAGTTACCATATAATCTATTTTTATTATTGATCTTTTTTTTTCATTTTATTTGTTCTACCTAGTTTTCTTTATGTCGGCTCTTGATCAACTTCATATTTCATCGCAGGTTTCATAAAATATTCCATTTTTACTTTATTTTGCTTATATTGCAAGTCGCTATGAGTAAATCCAGACAGGTCCATGGTTGAGTTGATTCTATGATCAATAATACAACCACCAAATAAGTTGCTAGCCTTGCATATGATGGGATATGTATGGGTTGTTTCTTTTATCCTCAGCTCTTGAGTTGGAGTTTGTGCATTTCCTCCAAATTTCAGTTTGTATGTTGTTCCCGCCAATACTCGAGTGATTACTTGCAATGGAAATCCAGTGGACGATGTGGCAATTAAATGTGTAGTTATTAATTATTAATAATACCCATTTTTCATGGAATATTAAACTAAAATTAACTGAATAATTAGATGCATGGGAATTTAACTATTACTTTATTGTTCGGGCTTAGACCAAGATTAATGATGTTTAAATTATTAATTTCAGTAATTAATAATAAATATTAAAGCATACTTTACGTAGGTCCATGAAGACTAATTTTGGAGAAATATATATATATATGTATATATATATGTTGGTACAGTTAAATGAATTTCTTCCTATGCTAATTGTGTAATATTCACATAATATAAATATAGTGACAAATGGTTCATTTCTAAAAGGATTAATTGAAGGATTTAATTTTGTCCAGAAGGATGCTTGATCAGAAGGAATTTGGAAGATGCTGTTCTACTTAACCTAGTCATCTTATTTTGTTCAATTTGATTTAGTTGATCCCGCCGCGGTGGGTAAATAGTTAGCAAGCCCGCCTCTAGTTTCAATGTTCGCAGTTTGGAACCCGGCCAGGGATGATGGATTTATAAGTGCCTAAAAATTCGGATTCTTTCGGAAAAAAAACAAAACCTCGCAAGTCTGGTGTCTTAGATTTACGGTACGTAAAATAACCTGAGGTATGGGAAATAGAGGTTTCTGAAAAAAATTGTTGGTTCTTTCGATCTCAGACTTGAATTGCATCTCAAATAACGTGAATAGGTTAAAGAACGTCGTTAAATGAAATCCATCCATCCATAGTAATTCTGCCCGAAGTCAGGTCCTTCACTGCAATCATAGCATTTTCATGCTGTGCCAGCAGCTTTACTTGGGAATTGTAGGTGTGGTAGCTTCCCGTTGCTTTCCACACCGGTGAAGGATGATAATGATGATGATAAGGGTGATGATGACGGCCATATGACTTCCGGGACAGTTCGGGTCTTGAAGGTTTCCTGACATTTATCTTACACGTGAGGAAAAAAACCGATAAAAACCTCACCCAGAAAAACTGACCAGACGGGGATCGAACCCGGGCCCGCTGCGTGACAAGGCAGCACGCTACCTCGAGACCATAGCGGTGTACCATCTCATAATAATAAAAATAATAATAATAAATAACAAACGTAATAATTATTGTGTGCCCAACCTTATAATCAACTCAAGCAGTGACAGTGCTTCGCTCAATCTCATTGTCAGTTGGAATGTATAATTTTCACAGAAAGTTTATTCGAGATGTTGAATATCTAAATGCATCAAAATGGAGCTTTGAAGACCAGATACATATACTAGGAAAATGTAACGATTTAGAATATTGGAGGCATCAGTTATTACCGGAAAGATTTCTAAATTCATATCGTGGAAGATTGGCATGCTACGAGTTACTGGCAAACCCAGAAAATTGGATAAACCTGGGTAGATTTCTGGACAAAACGCGGAAAATAAGAACAACACTTATTCAGGAATAAAGAATATGTTAGCAAATTGCAGTGCCATTAATTCTTAATAATTCTACATAACTAAGTTAATGTATAATGTAATAGTATTGATATCTAATTGTAATATTATTGTGTTCTCTTTTTTTTTGTTTTTAAACATCAACTTATTGTAACGGACTGTCAACAGCACGTACGGCTTACTGCCCGTGCGATCCATAATTCTAATTAACATTGTATGTATCTTACGTTTAGTTTAATAAAGTCCTTATGTATGTATCTAAACGCAAAAATGCAAATAAATAAATAAAAATAGCTCAGCGCAATAATAATTAAGGTCTTATTCTAAGAATAGTTTTCAATTATCACTGAATAACGTTCGAAGCGGAAAAATGTTTGACAGGAAACTTTTAATATGTTTGCCTAGCTAAAACAAGAAATCCTGAGTAGTATATTACGGGAAGGAACAAGTATTTTAGATAGTAACTATCTTTTAAATTTCTCCTATTTGAAAATAACGTTTCAAGTTATTTTGAACACTTTTTATACCCTAATCTCGAATTTGTTATCAAATTAGATTTTGAAAGACCTTATTACATTAAATATTTCAAATAATGCGTTCTGAAAGTGATGATATTCAATAGGTTATGCATGTTTAAGGAATAAGAAATGAAGGAAGATGCATTGGAATTACCAGACCAACAACTAATAGAGAATATATGGAGTGAATTCGGTCTGAACGAGCAGAGAATCAAAGAAGCTGTAGAAATTTTGAACGAATGGCTGGAACAACAACCACACTTACCCAGAGAAACAGGTAAGACATCTTTAATGAAACGAAAAATGTTATTACTAACTAATTGAAGAGTAACATAGCTGAAATTGATTTAATTATTATTATTCTATAGAATTATCAGAAGTGATATTAGTAACAGTATCTATGGTCGTGGTGGTAGTAATAACAGCAAAATTCAGTTTATCGTCGCTCTACAACTTCAAGCCATTAATGTTGAATTCAGAGCTGAACGTGAAATACCTCAAATTTTGCTGACATGCTTATTATTTCAAGTTTGTTTTTTAATTATATTAACCAAACCCCACGTTTTACATCTTGGGCATATCGCTGGGCCCACCTCTGTCAACCGGGTTCGATATCCGGTGGTGACGAGTTTCATTTGTAAGATTTCTTCACGGTTATTCCTGACTATATGACAAATGTCAGGTCATCACAACAACCCTATCCAATTCGACAAAGTATAAATATGTGAGTGTCTTTGCCTTAAATGTTTGTGCCACTACTGGCCTGCTTTAAGCTGATCCTTCATGCGTTGTGTGGACAAAGAATTCATGACATCCAAAGTTTAACAACACTTTCCCGACACGTTGTGTCAATGTACATGACCGGGGTGGTGTGCGACACCTAAAAGGGGAATAAAATGAGCACATCCCTGAATCTTGTTATTAATGTTCTGAATTAATTTTACGCACTTTAACAGTTGTTGAGTAATAAACATATAGTTAGTATGCTTTTTTTTGTTCCAAAATGAAACACTATTTTTGTGGACGATATTGTGTTCTGTCATACTTACAGCAATGCCGACCATGATTGAAAGTTCGATTTCCCAAATTTCGGGTTTGCCAATCTATAAATAACTATACTGTAATATTACTATGTATGTACCTAGTACGGGAAGCAAAACCACTGCCCTTTATGTATACTACGTACAATGTATATACAAAAATATATTAAAAAATGTGCTAATGTACATTATACGAAACAATCACTGCATTTTAAATGAACTGAAATTTATTTGAAAAATATTAAACAAATTTGTATCGTACTTGCCGCCATTTTGTCCCTGATTGATGTCACGGCCTGCTGTAGTCTCAACTAAATTATTTTCGGTATTTACCATATAAACATATTTTCAACAAAGAAGTTATTATTTTACTATTATTTGCTATTTTGAAAACACTATCGTGCAAAAAATAGACCTTTAATACACAACGCACGTTTATGAAGTGTTTTACAGAATCTCGGAAATTAAAAACCTCGCTATCGTTCGGTTTTTTAATAATATCCTCTCTTTTGTAAAAATCACTTCCCAACCTTGCATTGTAATATATTGTAGGCCTACTATTTTAACGCATTCATTTGAAGTACAAACCCGACTGTTGTTGATTTTATGATGTGTTTGTTCGTTTATATTCTCTATGACAGCTCTGAATTTGACACGATTCGTGGCATTGATATGTGAAACAAATATTAGAGTTTTTTGAGAGTTGGTGTTTGTTAAGCACTAACGGGACCCGCGATGTTGTTCGCGTGGACAGAACAATTTTCACTAAATGTTCAAGGTAACTAACATGTTTAATTTGATAATAATTAACATTGTGTTGGAAAAGTATTTCTAATTAAATTCTTACTTTTAATTTCATATTGAAAAAAAAACAATTTTGTGATATTCGTAAAAGATTCTTACCCGGCGTTGCCCGGAAATCTACTTATTCCGATCATTTTGGTATCAATGAGCTGAAAGACAATAATGATTGTGAGTTATTCATAAAATATAGACATATGGTGTCCCGGACTTTATTATACAATTGTTTGAGATATTCAATTCTGTGTACATTAATTTTGTGTACTTGTTATTGTTTATGCATGGTACGCCATTTAAACGTTGAAAAAGGGACTTTTGTGAAGGAGTATTACAACTCTCTTATAGCCTATATTCATCACGGGAATCAGCTGAACGTTTTGAAAAAATCCCATCACAATTGGATGAACGGTATACCAGCGCCTAAAATAAGAACGAACAAACATGAATTTATATGTATCCATCCATAGTAATTCTGCACGAAGGCAGCTCATTCACTGCAATCATTTTATTGCTATGCTTGCAGCTTTAGTAGAAAAGCTTGGAAAACATTACAAAATATCAGGAAATCAGAAAGAAAGAAGATAAATATTCAGTTGATAAGACCATCAGAATGGATGCAACATTATAAAGGTTTACTTCAAGAAAAGAGAAATGAGTTTCAACTTCAAGATACGGATGTAAAATATAAATTTGACACTCCACAGATAACAGAAAATGAAATAAAAAGAGCTTTGAAAGAGGCAAAAAATGGGAGAGCACCAGGAGCAGGAAATATTCAGACGGAACTCCTAAAACATGGAGGAGATATTTTATTAATATTTTTAACAAAACCTTTTAATAAAATTGAAATTTGAAACGATATCCCAGAAGACTGGAATTTATCGTTTATTATTCCTATTTTTAAAAAAAGTGATAAAAAACTGTGTTCCAATTATAGAGGTATAAGCGTTTTACCTTCAACAGCTAGGATTTTTAGTAAAATTGTAAATTTTAAACTTAAGGATATAAAATATAACTTAAGAGAAGAACAATGTGGATTCCGGAGTGGAAGGTCATGTATTGATAATATTTTCTGTATTTGACAATTACAAGTGAAAATCCTAGCAAAAAATAAAGAACTACATATGACCATTTTTGATTTAGAGATGGCATATGATAGTTTACCTCGACAATTGTTATGGACGGCAATGAAAAATATGAATATAAGTGTTAAATGGATTAATATTGTTAGGAGGATCTGTAGTAATACAAAAGCTAAAGTAAAAATACAGAATAATTTAACAGAGGAATTCACAGTGAATACATGCCTTAAGCAGGGATGCAGTTTGTCACCAATTCTTTTTAACATTTATTTAGACCAGGCTCTTAACTTATGGTATAAAAAATGTTCTGAAATGGGTATTCCTATAGGAGGAAAAGTACTGCATTCATTTTTGTTTGCATATGATGAAATAATTTTTGCAGGGGATGAATATGATATGAAATATTTGATAAATAAACTAATGGAAGAATATAAAAAATGGGGACTGAATATAAATTTACAGAAAACAAAATATATGTGTTTGGGAAAGGATGTGGATAACCTCATATCGAAACAGGGAAAATAAAAAAATGTGAATTTTTTTAAATATCTTGGGTCAATAATTACAAGTTCAAGTACCTGTGAGAGAGATGTTCAGACCAAAATTGCAATGGCAAAAAATACAACTAAAACATTACATGGAATAATTTGGAACAAAAATATCACAAAGTAAACTAAAATGAATTTATAAGAGCATAATACAGAATATTATGTCATATGGAAGTGAAACTTGGTCTTTGACAGTAGTAAAAAAAAAATTAGAACACTTGAATTTGATTATTATTATATAGAAGAAGCCTCCAAAAAAAAAGACAGGATAAAACAAGAAATGAATTCTTTGGAGAGAAATGAATGTCACCACATCGGTTGTTTAGAGGATTGAAAATCAAACTCTTAAATGGTATGGCCATGTACAAAGAATGGAAAATGAAATGAAATGTGGCCAAAAAGTATATACCAATGGTCACCCCCTGGAAGAAATAAACGTGGCAGACCAAGATGGAAATGGAAAACCTACGTCAGAATTATAATGGAAGATAGGAATTTGGAAGAGTGAGTTTCGAATGACAGAGATAAATGGAAACTGAAGACGGCAAACCTATAAATGGGCGAAAGCCGAAGGAGAAGAAGAAATGAAACCATTCACGCGCCTGAGTTTGAACCATGAACTATAAAACCAGAAGCAATCTTGCTAACCACTATTCTATCGGGACCGACTATTATTTTGAGATACTCGTACATGTTCCACATTCTGTAATAAAAAGTCATCACTCGTGAACTAAACGAATTTCTCAGCAGGTTCAATAGTTGGTCCTACTTTGCTGGTTTACCGAATGTATATTTATTGTTTAAATTGAAGAAACTCAATTTATCCATCCATCCATCCATAGTAATTCTGCCCGAAGGCAGGTCGTTCACTGCAATCATAACATTTTCAAGCTATGCTTGCAGCTTTACTAGGGAATTGTGTAGGTGTGGTAGCTTCCCGTTGCTTTCCACACCGGTGAAGGATGATAATGATGATGATAATGATAAGGAAGATCATGATGATGATGGCCATATGATTTCGGGGACTGTTTGGGCCTTAAAGGTTTCCTGACATTTGTCTTACGGGTAGGGAAAACCCCCGATAAAAACCTCACCCAGAAAAACTGCCCCAACCGGGGATCGAACCCGGGCCCGCTGCGTGACAAGGCAGCACGCTACCTCGAGACCTCAACAGTGGACACTCAATTTATAATGCCAGCTTATTCAAAAGTGTCGTTTGTAGTGAAAACGAATCATGCATAACCATAAGTTATTACTTACTTGTATTTCATTCTATAATTTGACACCAATTTAAATAATATCTACCCATTCATTTTTCTATACTTTATTAAAAATATGGAATAAATAAACGAATTATCTTATAGGATACATGGCCAATTTAAGGTAGAATTAAGGTGATTGGTATTAATAGCGACCAGCCAAACACAGCTTTCTCTAAATTAATTATTTAATTTCAGGTTTCAAATATACCTCCAAAACTCTAAAGGTCGGATTTCATTGATATTTGGAACATACCTCATCGGTTTATTTTAATAGCAAGTACTCAGTTTCGTTATATAATACAGAAAATTGCGATCGCTTGAACGATTTTTAAATTTTCGTTTCAGGTGAACTCCTACACTTAATTGTCCGATTTTGCTGGTTAACGAATTCGACCTTAGTTCTTTTTTAATTAATAGCTACATGCCAAGTTTAGTTTTGATGAAAACTAAAATTGCTCCTGCTAGAGCATTAACGGACACACACACACACACATATATATATATATATATATATATATATATATATATATATATGTAGTGATGTATGGAATAATGGTGTAAGTCAGGATTTTACAAAAATCAGAAATGTACACGGTAGTATAGAAGAAACTGTGTACTGCATTTCAGGTACATCAACAATTAATACCATCGCTTAGAATAATAAATATTTCCATGATTATCAACAGTAATCTAACAAGAGGTTGTGATTTTGTCTAATGAAAACCTCAAACTCGCGTTGGATTTGGAGTGACTATTTAGCGAATAATACAACATCAAAAGCTAATTATAATGTTTAATATTTAGCAAATGAAGGGCTCGGCTGTAAAACAAGGTAACTGACAAATTCTTGAAAATTGAGTTGTAGCATATAAACTGTGATATGAGACCTCATGAAGTATTTCGTGTACATCTTTTATAATATAAATGGATTGCGCACAAATGTGCAAATGTGATAACACAGTTAACAATCACTAACACTAACTTGGTCTTGCGTAATCACGAATTGTTTTTGTTCTTTTTGTACATATTTCGATGTGATTTCTTTCGCATTTCTGTTCACACACTTCACATATGCATGACATCTTCGAGCCATGGAATGTTTTATCTCCACACATTAGGTGGTGGAATCCATGCACGCCTAATCCTGTGATGACGTGTCGTATCTGGAAATGTGCTCCTCTCCAGTTCCTGTCTATCATCGCTCCGGTGCTGAAGAATTCCGGCCATACTTCCTCTCTTTTCCTGCTTAGACTTTGTAGCGCACGTTCATAGGGTTCTGTGGTTGGTAGTAGGTATGCTGTTTTCAAGTCCTCGATTAGGAAAGTCTCCCTTGTCAGTAGGTACACTAGACGGCTTCTTATCGTTTTTGATACTCCTATTGCTCTTTTTATGTAAGTAGCTTTCAATTTTTCCAGTGTGTTCAGATTAGCTTCTGTAAGATGTGGCCATATGATTTCTATCCCGTAAGTTATTATTGGGAGGATCTTTGCATTGAATAGTTTCATCGCTGATTCCAGGCTTAGAGCTTGTATATTGCGTATATCATTTATTGCCATTATTGCTTGCGTTGATCTTTCTGCTAAGTGTTTTGTGAAGCTTCTTCCACTTGATTGTAAAGTAATGCCTAGATATTTAAACTCCTTTACTATTTTGATGTTATATTTGTCCAGTTTTATTTCTGTTGTGACAGGATCTTTCCTCCGTTCTCTCAGTTTCTGAACACCATCATTTCTGTTTTTTCTTTGTTTATATAGAAGCTGTGGGTTTTACACCATTCTTCCACAGTTGTTACGGTGTTCTGAAGTTTACCTATATCCGTTGATCCGATTACGATGTCGTCTGCGTATGCATATACGAAAATTTCTTCTTCTAGGTCTTCATTTCCCTTACCAGTTCTTCGGCTGCCATTATGAATAGTAGTGGGCTCAATGGGTCTCCTTGCAGTACCCCATTTGTCTGCAGTATAGTTTTTTATTTTGAGAGACCATCTGATATAACTATGCTATTTTCTTTCATTATTCATGTAACGATTTGGGTTCACGAGTTCTCCTCTCCTATGATACTTTTCAATTTGCTTATTATTAATCCTCTGTCCATTAGATCGAAGGCTTTCGTAAAATCTACGAAGACAGTGTACAGCTTCTGTTTTCTATCGAGTGCTTCCTCTATGTTTTGAAAGGAGGAGTTTCATTGCTGTTTGAGTTGATTTCTCTTTCCTGAATCGAAATTGCGCGTCAGGGAGCTTTTCTTCGATTTTTTCCCCTTACTCTATTTGTTATAATTTTTGTTAGGTTCTTGAAGGGAATGTTTTCAAGAGTGATGCCCCTGTATTTGTTAAGGGTCTGTTGGATCCCCCCTTTCCTTTGTATATAACTTTTATAGTCGAGTTTCTCCATTGTTCTGGAATTCTTCCTAGTTCTATACATTTGTTATATAGTTTTGTCCATATGGGGCTCAGTGTGTCAATTGTGTTTTTGAGGTGTTCATTATATATCATATCTAGACCAGATGCTTTTCTGTTCTTGCTTTGGTTTATTGTTTTTTTTTCTAATTTCTGCAGGGTTGATAGGAGTTCATTCTGTGTGTCTTGTGTTTTGGTCTTGATTTCTTGTTTGCTGGGGTGTCTCTTCCTTCCTTGTTTAGTATGTTGGTGAAATGTTGTTTCCCATTACTTCATTAGTATGACTTGTGTCTGTTGTTGTTTTCTTGGTCGAATAGCGATGTATGGGTCTTTAAGGGCTTCCTCAGCCATCTCTTTAATTTTTTGTTCGAAATGAGCTTTCTTCTTTTCTTTTATCAGTCTTTTGTATTGCCGTCTTTCCTTTGCGTTGTCTTCTTTTAGTGTAATGTCTTTCAGGTTTGTTTTTTATTTGCTGTAGCTTACTAATCACTTGTTTTCTTTTGTTGTAGCATTCCTTGTCATACCATTCTTTTGATTTCTTCATGTTCGAGTTTACTGGCATCGTGGCCCCTATGATGACCTGTTCTATTATTGTGGTAGCTTCCTCTAGATTCCCTCGTTCTATAGCTGTTTTTGCTTCTTTTAGTTCCTTCTGGCTTCCTTTGATTTTCTCGTTGTCGATTTTTCTTGATATCTTTAGTGGTGTTACTTTTTGGATTTTAAGTTTTGGTGTAGCTATGTTAATTTTCATTGGCAGGTGTTTTCGAATGGGTGTTACTGCGTTTGTCCATAGAGGGGTTATTTTTCCCTTTGCGTGGCCTTTTATGAGTGCTAGGTCGATGGTGCTTTTAACCGTTGTGGCATATGTACGTGGAATTTTTTTCTATCATTTAGGAGTGTGTATCCTTCTTCTTCTTGCAGTTTTTCAATGACTATCCTGGTCTTGTAGTTGTCTATATCTATGCGGCAGTTCAAGTCGCCTGCTATCATTATAAGCCTTCCGGTTATTTTGTAGTATTAGTTGATGTAGTTCTTCTATGATATCCATCGCGTTGTAATGTGGCGGGTAGTAGGCTGCAATGATCACCAGGTACGTAGTTTCTACTAGAAGTGTATTCTCCATCCTTGTTGATGCTATTATTGGTGTCATACATGGTTTCATGAGTATAGATATGGCTCCGGATGGCCTTCTTGGTTCTCCTTTCCTTGCTAAAATATGTTTGCTGTAGAAGTGATGATGATGCTATTCTTCTATCAGATAGGTTTCCGTAAAGATCACGAAGTCAAAATCTTGTAAGAAATCTGTTGGTGCCATGGTCATTACATTTTTTATTCCTTCGGCGTTCCATAGTAAGCCTGTATATGTTTTTTCTTCATTCGAGACATAGTTTTATTTACCATCTATTGACCATTTGTCACATATTCATAGGAGTAAAACCAAATGCTTCAGAAACTCACATATCAAAGTTTACACGCTACAACTCAATTTTCAAGACTTTGTTAGTTAACATGTTTTACAGCCGATCCCTTTAAATGTGAGATTATGTATTCCGAGCTTACTTCTGGGCGATTTTTAAGCCGGCTGGATAGTTGTAAATAGCATATATTTACTGTTAAATCTCTTTGGCCTGAAGATTGTAAGATAAATAACTATTAACAATAATGCAGATTCATTATACAACATTTAATAATTTGTTAGAGCAACAGAACTAAACTTTTTTCTTTTTTGGTAATTCTTAAAATTGTTTTTTTAGCATTTCTACCTGTACTATATCGTTACATTGTTGAATCGATATTCTTGTCAAAGAAGCTAATTTGCCGAGATATCTCTCATTGTGAATTTTAAATGTGAGGTTAAGTATCCCGATCTAACTTCCGGGCGGTTTCTAAGCCGGCTGTATAGTTATAAATTGCATATATTTACTGTTAAATAGTTTTGGGCTTGGGAAAAATCAATAACAGATGATTTTTTGAGAAATAAGTATTTTAAATGATGCAGATTCATTTACAACATTTAATACATGTTTTAGAGCAATAGCACAAACTTTGTATTTTAATTTTTGAAGTTGTTTTCTTTTGGCGTTTCTTGCTGTACCATATCGATCGTACGTTGTTCAATCGATATCCTTGCCAAATAAGTTAATTTGCGGAGATGTCTCTCATTACGAACAGGAAGAGGCACGATTATGAACAGGAAGAAACACGATTATCAGTTTATGAGTTAAATATTCAATATTAAGCTATCTTGATTCATTGTGCACTAAACTAATAAAACCCTGCTTTTCTCAAAATGAAGAAAAATGACTTAAACCACTATGCCTTCAAATAAAAATTCTGATCATGATCATTTTCGTGTCTGCTAGATAGGCACGGTGAAGATCTGTTATTTATTTTTTATCATTTTAATTTTATTTTAACTCCGTCGATCTGGGATCTATTCTCGGAGGGGAGGGGAAATTAAATCTCCACCTTGATGTGTGTATTCTACATGTATACCTGAATAATGAAATAAAAACAAAATATCTAATACAAAAAAGCAAAACCAGTGGAAAACCAGATTAAATATTAACGTGAGCCAGACACCAGACTGTCAGCTGGATAGTCTAGGTTCGATTATGGGCAGCGGAAGATTGGAGATTTATATTAACTTCTCCGTGTGCAGAACGGCCGTGAGAAAACCCTGTCTCCTATAACATTGATGGTAAACTCTTCTGAGATCAAATATGTCAGAGCGGAAGTTGGTAACACTAATTTGTTCTCGTATCATTTATCCTAGCGAGCAGGTTCGTTTTGTTGTTTTCATCGAGATATATCAGAGTTAATATACGTAAAATCTACTCTAACTTTTTACAATAAATCTGTCAAAAGTATTCTTCGAAACTCTTCCTATAACACTTTGTATAGATCATATTGGAAATGGTATTATTACTATTTCAGATGACGCTCGCTTGGAGCGCTGGCTGCTAAGATGCAAGAACAGCATAGAAAAAACAAAGCAAGTACTTGACCTATATTACACATTGAGGACAATTTCACCAGAATTCATGACTGGCTGGGATACGGATAGCGACTGGTTCCATGGGATCTTCAGAGTAATGTGAGTTCTCATCTACTATACATCTATCGGCTTACAGTAGTAAATAGAAGTTTAGTTGTTAATATGAAGCCATATTGAGATAATGTAGTCCATTATACTATAAAATGTTCCTGTACAATTGTTATAAATATACAGAGTGGAAGTAATATAATTAGGGCAGATTTTAAGTATGAATTTGGTGATTCTATGTCACCATAAATTCATAAATTCAAATAAAAATTGGAAAACACAGAATTTATTATTTTTTTAGGAATTTACACTGTGAAGTATTATTTATTCAAGTAACTTTTCATCTCCTCGCCTCATATTCTTCTTGTTGTTCTTCTTCTTAGACCGGTATCGGAACTTTCTTCAGTTCCATCTTCAGTATTTTCACGACAGCTGTTTAGTCGTCTTGATGAGCCGCCTCCTGCCCCCTCTGTTGGCAGACTGCAGAACCTTGACATAAATATTTTTTCCGCGGGAGAAGATGGAAAGGAGAAATTATTGAACTTAGAAATTCCCGGTGAAAATTATTTGATTTCGAGGTTCTTAAGTCTGCCAAAAGAGGGAGTAGAAGATGGCTCTTCATGACATCAAAAAAACAATGGTCTTCAAAATAGTGAGTTTGGAACTGAAGAAGAAAGTTCCGAAACCGGTCTAAGAAGAAGAATATGAGGCGAGGTGATAACGTTAGATTAAATGCACAGTTTGGTTTGCAGAATGTGAATAATTGCTTGTGAGAAATAAATATGTTGATTTTATCTCAATAAATGTAAGACATTTCTTAAATGAAGTGAGAAGTTGAGCTCATTAACCTAAAATTGCCCTATTTGCAATGTAAAATATGTATCACAAGAATCCGATAACAAACAAGTGAACGTTAAAGTAATGTACCGGTAGTGTACACTATCTTGCCCATTTTCTCACCCTAACCTGCGACTAATGTAGGTGGACTCGTGGAACAGAATCCCCTTATGTGTGAGTAAACATATTGACAATTGAGTCTAGCGAGAAAGTGTGTTGTCACATTTGCCAACATGACGCTAACAGTCACTTGTCCTCCGATCGAAAATCCATGCTGGCATAGAGTATTTATGAATTTCTTTAGGCATTTATAATAAAAAAAGGTTTCGTGATCATTGGTTTCAAATGTATGGATTTTCAATACAGATTTTTTTTTGTGTGGACGATTATTGGTTTCGTACTCCCTATTCAGACCTTAGGACGCCTTTCGGGTAGTCAGATTAAGATTCATGGCTTTCCAGAAGACCGCGGTATAGCCGGGTTGTAAGCCCTTAACATTTTCCAAGCTTCCTTGTATAATTTACCTCCCTCAAAGCTTAGTATCAGTTTCAACTAATTCATGGCCTACCTCTTGGAAATTCTCTTTTGGATTTCTTACAAGACGTTTCCATGCCTATACGGGGTGTAATTCACCATGAACACTAAAACGTTGGACTATTATTTTTCTTTGACATTTATCCATGGACTGACGACATTAATGACTCTCAACCTCTGAAAATATTGGACGTTGAATAAGCATTTTATTATCAAACTTAATTTCCCTTAATGTCCCTTACTTTATCTCAAACTTGTTTAAAATGATAAGAAGAAACTTTACAAGATTTTACACAGCAAACACGATTCTATCACTTATACAGAGTGTTCAAAAAGTATTGCTACGAAAACAATGTAACATACGTGTCTCGTAAACTATTAGCGATAGAGACATGCCGTTTTTTCAAGGTTTACCTTTAACGTATTTGGACTTAAATAAATAGACTTTATTTCCTTCTCATAATTATCACTAAAGATTCAATCAAAATGTTATCTTACAAATATTCTTCTTTAACACTTTATAAGATAATAGCTTATCACACAATTACAGACAAAGAAGTTCCTCACAGTTTCACTTACAATGTAGTCTCTAGCAGTCCGACACAAGACTATGGGTCGTTCCGCTCTCATCACAATTTAAAGGCGAGAAGACGGAAATTTCTAGATCGGGACATGGATTGTTGCATACCCCAATATCGGGTGGCAATATGGGATAGGGTTATAGGTCAATCCCAGGTTTATTTGGATAATATAGGATTTGGTGGGCGCTGGATTTAAAAAGAATTTCCGCGGATCACTGGAGAATTTAGGTAGGCATGAGGTTCTTATTCAGGGATTCCACGAGGACTTAGTCGGGCAGAATTAATTGTGTCGAATATGTTGTGTTGACTGTAATTTATGAAGTCTTGAAAAACACTCAAATTGTAGAACACTGTACATTTTTAATTATATTCCCTCGCGCTGATCTCCAGTCGGCGGTGGCGTTTATCGTGGGTTTACCCGTTATAAATTATTCAATGGCGTACTAACTCACTGATTTATGTATTAATTTATGAAGTTTAAATAGTCAGTCAATTCCCTATGATCGATTAATCTTTGAACGCGGTTATAAACGGTCGAGAGAATTGCTGCGGTTTATTTCACTTGCGGATACTATAAATTATCCTTGCGATTAATAAAAATGTTTACGTCCCAATACCTGAGGTACTTCGGTGAAAATTCTAAGTCCAAAATTTAAGTTAAATTACCACTGGTGACCATGCTGCCAGTGTGTGTCAAAGATGTGGGCAAATGCCCGGATCACAAGCACGAGTAGAGTGTAAGTAGAACGTGTAAGTAGAAGAGTGTATGTAGGAGTGTCTGAGGTTCGTCTCCCTCGCCCATTACATAAATTAGGTTCTCCCACTATATCGACCTCGTGGACCTGAGATCAGCGCTTAGGCACACGTAACAAATAATACGATTGTTTAATGTACCTGAGAAGGTGTTACAAATTTGTTATTGGTGATCTTCGCTGTCGGGGGTTGGGCCCTATCCGTGCTGACTTCACGTAGAGTCGGGTCACAAGTGTGTAACTTAGGGCACTGGCTTTTTCCTAGGTCATTGATCTTTGCTTCTAGTAGGCCCTGACGCTAGAGTTTTATCCCTTCCCACACTTTTTACTAGCGTTGTTTATTCCAAGATGAAAACTCCGCTCGTAAATTCAGTTATTGTTTTTTGATTGTCAATACAGAGCTCTTAAATTCTGCTTCACAAAAAGATTGCCAGCCAAATCCTGAAAACAAAGGATTTTGTCAACATTCTAATTATTTGTGTATGTGTTGGTCACTTCCGCCATCACAAAAGAAAGGGTGGCATTACCTGAGTTCTCTCTACCTTGTTATTGACTAGTTATTTAGTTCACATTAATGCTAATTTCGTAGAATCATTTTATTTGTCATTTATCCTTTCGTAAACGTATTCTACTCGCTTTCCTGATTAATTTAAGTATACTCATGACCTAAGTCTGATAACTGCTTCTCTCAATGGTCTTTACCGATTGTTTATGATTTTTATTGACTGTGTGGCAATCCATTCATACAGCCTCCTGTGTAAATCTAAATAAATCCCTATCGGCAATAATAATCAGATGATATTATAACATCATTAAATGAAGCAGTTACTGGACTTAGGTCATATTTATATTCAAATCGATCAGGGAAGAGAGTGGAACCTGATTATGTAGGAGCAAAGGCCGTATAAAATGATCCAAAGAAGTCAGCATCAATGTAATCAAATTATTAGTTATTAAAGAAGACTGACAACTCAGGTAATGTAACCCTTTCTTTTGTGAAGACGGAAGTGGCTGACACATGATAATAACTTACTAATGACAATAATATTTGGTACTTTACCATACAACACTTATTTATTTTTTTTTCACTAATACTTTTCATTTATGTCCTAATCTCAGCTAGTATTGAGTTCGAATCCCGTGAAAACTGGTTCATGCATTTAAGTATAATATATCAGGTCTTGTTTTTTTTTTTTTTTTCCTTTGGGGATTATGTAGAGCTTATATGTTTGTACCATTTGTATGTTATATCAAAATTTTGTCGGTATATAACCACTTCCTTACCTGGGTACTGCATAATTTCAGCGTTTACATTGACCTTTATCTCATACCTAAAATCACAGTAGTGTCTACCTGTGCACACAATACAATATAGTACAATGCAAGACATACACACATACGTAATATATCCATTCCGTTGTCATTCTTACGTGTAAAAATCTCTCCCTCCTATTTTTCGAGTGTCATTTTCACTGTCCGTCTATCTACCTTTAATACTATTAGTGTCTAATTTCACAGTCTGTTAACTCGCAAAGGCCTCCTGTACTATTATTATATACATGTTTTGCGATACTACGCCCACACGCAAACAAACTCTGAACACACGCATGGTAATTTATCGGGTCTTTACAGCCTCAATCTTATCCTTAGATTCACATATGATGACTAGACTTCTGTCAAAATTTTTCAAATGATTCTTACTTCTATCATCTATGTTAGTATGCGCCACAGAATTACTAGCGATCTCTGGGTTCCCTAGTATCTCTATACGTGCATATGTTTTGTGATTAGCCGTCGTCCAAGAAACACTCTCCGACGCGTATGATTCATTTTCGGGGCTCCTATCCTTTTGACCTCTACTATTTATGTTCTTTGTGATGACACTTATTTCATCATTTAGTTTGCTGATTTCGTTAGTCACTTTCTGTTCTATATTAGTGCCTAACTCATTAAATCTAGGCTCTACTATCATTTCGATCAATTCAGAGCGTTTATCCTGCTCTGCAATTTTCTGAGCTACTTGGGGCTTTAGTGTTTCTTGTTCGTGGGCTGGCTTTTGTACAAATAGACACATATAATTTACCCTTTTGTCCGAGTTCTCTACACTACAGAGCACATTCTTGTCGACTCGTTTTATTTCCCCTTGTAATTCCTCCTGTTTCTCCCCTAAGTTAGTTTGTAACGTTGTTATACTATTGTTCATCCCTGTTCTCATTTGACTTATTACCCTGTTTTCTGTTTTCTCTAAGTCTTTAATACGTTTTTGTTCCGTTTTATTTATCTTTAGTTCTACACACGCTGACGGTTCATTTATTTTCGCTTCTAGCATCTCTCTATCTTTTCTCATCTCATCCCTTAATGTTTCTTTCAACGTAAATACATCCTTTTCCCTGCTTATCTCCATCTGTCCTCTCCAAGTTTCAAGTTCCCGTTTCATATTCCTCTGCATTGCCTCTAAATCCATTTTCCTATTTCTATCTATCGTCTCTAAATCCATTTTCCTACTTCTATCTATCGTCTCTAAATCCATTTTCCTACTTCTATCCATCTCCTCTATTCTCGACATTAGCATTTCCAATTATTTCATGGTGTCGGTGCTTGGATTTCCCTTGTCCTCTTCTTCCCCTCTAGCTTCTACTCTTGCGTTGTTTTCACTACTTTCCCCTGTGCTCTGCTCTAAGTTCTCTCTGCCATCTTCGTTGTCCTCTCCCATCCTTACGATTTCGTTCTCTCCTTCAATCAGTTGCCCACAAGCCTTCTCCCTAATCTCTTCGTGTTTCCTATCCATTTTTTTATCTTTATTTGCCTGCCTCTTTCTATTCCTACTTCTTAACAACATAAATACACACAGATATATTCTCCGTTAAATCACTGTAATATTTTGATTTCTTATATAGGTAAAAAAGTAAAAAAAATGCTTATTCTGTTGTTGTGTCACTTACTGCTTCCTTCCTTCAGTTGCTGTCTGTCTGCTTGTTGCCATCATCTTCTCTGTCCTGGTTGCCTCGTGGTCGTGGGACTTATCGTCGCTTCTGCCGTTGATTTCTATTCGTGTGTTACTTTACGACCTATTCTGCCCCACGTTGGGCGCCAATATGGAGAGGGGTTATTGTTGGGCCAAGAGGTAAAGATTGGATTTAGTGACACTAGGAATACTGAAGGAGTTCTCCATGTGTGAGAACTTAGGTTGCTCGGTTGGTATTCGGTAGAGTTGAGGTTCTTATCTCGGGATTCCACGAGGACTTCGTCGGGCAGAATTAATGTACAAAGAATATCTGGTAAAAGTAGTTTATTCTTGACTTTTATAAACTGCAAGTAATTGTATATATATGAAGTGAATTTATCCAACTTTTTAGAACGTAGTGTTTTGAAGTGACTTGATGAAATTATACACGAGAAGTAAGTGACGAGGAGAAGCCTCTCTCGCCTATAGGTAAATTAGTTACTCCCACTACCTCGATCACGTGGACCTAAGGTCTGTGCTTAGGCACATATAACGAAACATATAACTGGTTAATGCGCCCTCCTATTTTGATTCCGGGGGTGTTACAAATTTATTATTGGCGATTTACGCCTTCAGAGGTTGGACCTTTTTCCCCGTGCTGGCTTCACGTACAGTCTAGTCACAAACATTAGCTAGGCTTGGGTTTTTTTCTTAGGCTTGGGTTTTTTCCTAGGCTTCCGACGCTAGAAACTTGCCAAGTTCCCACACTTTTTGCTAACGATGTTTGTGTCAGGGTAAAACCCCCGCTTGTACATTAGCTAATGGGTTATGGTTATCACGCTAAATCAGTTAACTGGAGGCTTAGAAGATATCTCTACTCAATCTGTCGAGCAAAGGATTATTGTCATTAGTAAGTTATTATCATGTGTCAGCCACTTCCGTCTTCACAAAAGAAAGGGTTACATTACCTGAGTTGTCAGTCTTCTTTAATAACTAATAATTTGATTACATTGATGCTGACTTCTTTGGATCATTTTATACGGCCTTTGCTCCTACATAATCAGGTTCCACTCTCTTCCCTGATCGATTTGAATATAAATATGACCTAAGTCCAGTAACTGCTTCATTTAATGATGTTATAATATCATCTGATTATTATTGCCGATAGGGATTTATTTAGATTTACACAGGAGGCTGTATGAATGGATTGCCACAACTGGCATTGGGATTTATTGATTTATTCAGTTACTCTATGCAAAGGTGGCTGAGTGACTGACTTGGTACAAGGTCCATCAACGAGATGTTTCGACATAGAACCCTTTCATCTTCCAATATTTCTCGAATGGGGGAACAGATGTTCTTAGAATGCTCTGGCTCATTAGCCTAGAAATATCGGTGGACCCCGACTCGCGAGTGGCTACTCACCAATCCAATCCACCAATGCGAGGTTTCTCTCGCCGACCCGCGCAGTTTAAGCGGCGCTACTAGAACGCGTCACAATATCCTACATCTCTCAAAGTTTTGTTTACATTTGTTGCAGATTGTGATTTAAACGACATTGACGACACCACAGGAAAATAACCAATGTGTATGGTGGTATGCTGAGTCTGGTAAACCACCAGTACGCCCATATCCGAACGTTATGGCGGAGAACATGTCTGGACATGAAGAAAGTATTTTCGTCAGAGAAAATCACCCTCTGCAGGTACTCACTGTCTTCGTCAATTGCATTCAGCATGGAGTCAGTAAATTGAGCACGCCGAAGGAAGTTAGTTGGCAGCAACTCTTGCGTAATTTGCATTTTATAGGCCTGAAGATGTAGTCGCTTATGGAGGACTTTATGAGTGGTTGATTTTGATAACCGATTTTTTAGGGCTGCATTGAAATGCAAGTTGCGTATTGTCGATAGTTTTTTTGACTCACACCTGATCATCCACACCGTGGCAAGTCCATTACATTGTTAGTCGCTAGAAATTTCTCGGCCCATCAAATTATGGATGATTTGGATGGAGGATCTCTTCCATATTGCCGGCTGACATTTCGGTGAACAGTTACTGGTGATTTACCAGACTCAGCATACGATCATACACATTGCCCCTATTCCTGTGGTGTCGTCATTGTCGTTTAAATCAAAATCTGCAACAAATGTAAGCAAAACATTGAGAGATGTAGAATACGTTGCAAAAAAACAGCATATCTCTATCTCAAATAGTATACGAGCTATGTTACTTTAATTTGGTAGGAGGACTTTGTGGACACCCTGTGTAACTGATGTTATCCCACTATGCATTCCTTGAATGTCTTGTTATTTACGTATTTTGTGACTATTTATATAGGTATGTGTATCCTGTACGTAAATTGACGCCTGAAGGAGACAGAATAACAATCATGGGTCTGTTCGGTACAGATGGTTCTGAATATGAACCTATAGATCTAGGTAAGATCTGTCTCATGGGCTTGGAAGTAAGAACGTGCGAGGACTATTGGAGATCAGACATATTAGTGTTTGACTTCACCAACATTACAATTCAACATGTATCCAAGATTACACTCACTATCATCAAGAAACTGGGTATCCTCATCCTGGTAAGATAGCTAAATATATTCATCACTGTTTCATTAAATTCCATAGAGTGAAAATTATATAAGTTTCCGGATGCATACAGTTTATATATATTTTTAGGTATACACTATCATGTTATTAATAATACGTTCAAAGGAATGTGATGAGAGATTATGTTAGTCGTGAAGAAACCTGATCAAGGACTCCATATGTATATGACATATAGTTATATAGTATATATTAGATTTCAATAAGTCAATTATATATTATTTCCATAATACAAAAAAGAGCCAATATTTTTCTTCGTATTAAACATTTAGGGATATTAAATGGAAAGTGTTTTTAAAGGCGACAGTAGATTTATTCTTAGTTACAACTTCATTTCAATCTCGCCCAATCCTCCCTCAAGATATCACCGGTTGCCGAACACTTTACACTCTTAAGTCATGCTTACACAATTATGTGTTGTTAAAATTATTTTTTCTCGTGAACTAAATTTATTATATGTCATTAATAGTATTTTTCTCATTTTTCTATCTTGTACTTTTTATTTTTCAGTCGTTAATCCTATATGAAATAAAAATGCATTGTAAATAATAATTATATTTTATATACACCATGTAATATTTTTTTTTATTGTAATTTATATGTAAGAATAATTTTTGTATGTTTTAACCTGTTTGAGTGATAGACAAAATCTTAAGGCCTTAATTCTGCCAGGTAAAATAAAGCAATTATTATTTTTATTATTATTATTATTATTATTATTATTATTATTATTATTATTGCAAACTTGTGTTTTCAGTTAAGCTCCTGAATTTTGTCACACAGAGTGGAATAGGGTCCCCATATGTTGCCGGGTTGTATAATAGCATAATGGGGTCTCCCTTATCGTAAAAAACGCTGAAAGAAGCAGCGAGCCAATGTCCTTAACCAAACTTCCTTTCATAACCTCCCCATACCCACTGAGGATTCTGGGTGAATTTAGTACCTCATAATCTCTTGGTACCTTTCCCTAAAATATACATATTAATTCCCCTTTCTGGCCAGTGAACTACGTAGTGGATTGATATTGAATATATGTGCCAATAAATATATAGGTATAATGCAGAAGACATTACCACAGGTACCTGACTAGTATGTAAAAATATTCGGGGATTATTCGGGCTTAGCCCATCCCAGTTATGCTGTGGAACTCTAAAAGAAGACTCTTTTGATCTCCATGTTGAGACTTGGGCATGCGGCCGACAACCAACTTTGTCAAACCGTCTTGTTGTGAACCCAAACATATTACCTCGGAAAGATTGGATTAAAAGTCTAATATCTTGGGAACCTTAAAGGATTTAATAAGAACGACATCTTAGTTGAGGACTTCTGTAAGCGTAATGATTTCGCAGTTGACGCACAAGGTTTTAACACAAAGATATAAATAAAGAGTTGGTTAGAGCGTCTATGGAGCTGGTTGTCTGGAGGAAGCTCATCGAGGAGTCAAATATCCTTACTGGGCCATTGAATAAGAAGAGTGAATTAGTTAAGAGGTAATGTACAATTTTGTTACTTGACGGTCCAGAATCTAGCTTTTCTATGCATATAATGCTGCAGAAAACTATGCAGAAGGTTATAATGAATGTGTCGTAAGCATGGCGTAAACAATATTAGCATAGTTATGTTACCATGATGTTGAATTAATTTATTCTCCTTTCCAACAATATTACATTGAAATAACCTTTTTGTTCTGGGAAACCCAAGATGTTAGAAAAATAAACTTTTTTGTGTGTTCTAATTTCAAAATAATGTTGACATCTTAGATTGTTAACAATCTGTACAAAATAATGTATACTTTTCATAATTTTTCTCTCACGTTTTCATTAGGAACCTAAGTTTCTTGCTTTCCAATTACCCAAAGAATGATTTTAAATAAAGTAACAGTGTATAGTATATTGTGCGGGATATAGTGCGTATTATTTTACTGAGGTACCCACATCATAAATTCATGGTTTGTATGGTGAGGAGTGTCTGAATGACAATGATTCGGGTATTTTGATGTATGTGTGCTCCAAACCTCTACTAGCCCAATAACAGATATTAATTCTGAAATAGGATTAGAATCGTCGAACTTCAACTTGATTAGAGGCCGTAACTCAACTGTTTAAATCTCTATGGAACTGTCAAAATATGAACCACGGACTGTGGAGTGTTTTTGCCTAGGCGAGAAAAAGTTATTCTCGTCCGATGGTTTACTTCATGCAGAGATGATTTGATGCATTTTGAAGCTACATATACGTACATAATGTTCTGTCCAACAGCACATCTTTAACTGCAAAGTCGACATTCTCCACTTTTTGTTTAACTCAGCCTTCCTTTTTTATCCACATACAAACCATTTATCTTAATATTGTCTATCATCTGATGTCTTTTTCTGTCTCTAACCTGATTCCTGTTGACCATTCCTTCTAGGGTATCCGTCAGCAGGCAGTTGCTTCTTAGCCAGTGGCCAATCCAATTTATTTTCCTCTTCTGTATGAATTTCAGCATTGTTCTTCTTCACCCACTCTGTCTAGCACATCTTAATATTTTTATTTGGTTTGTTCATTTTATACGCTCCATCCTTTTTCAGAGACGCTACACAGAGCATTGAAAATGCTCCAGAATTGATCAATTTTTGATCTCACACAACATAGCTTAAGTTCTGGCGATGTCTGTTACCATATAAATCATTCTTTATATTACCATTATATATGTACAACTTTATATTCGGAACAGTTGGTCTAACTGTTAACCACACTGGCCTGTAGTTTCGAGGTTCACATGTGCAAATTTGAACGATGGTAAACAAAGGTAATACGGGTGTAAGATCAGGAATTGCCATATGAATCAACAAACTACCTCCTCAAGAGCTACAATACAGACTACAAAATCACTGACAAACAATCGAGGAGAACAGCTGGAAATCCTCAAAGCGCTAGAATATCTAGAAACTGGTCACCATCTTCCTATCCATCAAAAACAGCAGCAATTCACACAGATAGTAGAATAACTTTAGATTCACTAGAAAACAATCAAAATCAACAAAACCTAATAGCATCAATTAGAGACCTAACTAAAAATCTATAAATGCAGAATTGGAAGATTCACTACATATGGGTCAAGGCACACAAAGGGAATGGTGGCAACGAGATTGCTGATAGACTGGCTAAACAAGCAGCAGGGAACAGAGAACTTCCATTGTGTTAATACCGTAAACCAGCCAGTGTAGTTTTAAATGAATTGCAATAAATAAGTGTAAATAAGTTGGAAAATGAATGAAAAGACACCACAAAAGGTGCAGTGCAAAATCCTTTTTACCTAGTGTGAAGGAAACATTGAAATTAAACTTACCTTTAACTGAAAAAATAACAACTTTCTTAACAGGACACGGGAAAATAAACAGTTATTACTATCGTTTTAAAAGATAGCCCCTTGTGTACATGTGGAGACTCAGAACAGACCATAGATCATCTATTGTTAGCATGTACAAAACTAGAAACATGATTAAGAAATATGGTAAATGGACATTCGATAAAGTAAGACTGGTACAGGAGTACACAGTTGAATTAATCGCATTCATTAATTCCATAGATTTAGACAGATTAGAGCAAAACAAATCTAATTCAACGAGTGGAACAAACAGATAAAAAAATACAAGTGACCATAGAAAATTAATTAAAACAATTTTTTTGAAAGTAATTTTATGTGAAATTTCTGTAAATTAAAACTTGTAGTATTATTTTCCTTGTGATGGAACATGCTGAAAAAATCTAAAAAGTTTTCAAAAGTAGCCGAAAACGACGGACGTTTTAGGAAATAAAAATCCTGAGCATGACTTACTTTTGAAGAGAGTACACAGTGGATCCTTTATCGATACGTAAAAAGGTTCCAACTCTGAATTAAGTGACCTATGAATAAACGTTCGCTCAAATATTTTAACTACGACGCTAACGATCTAAGCTGTTAAAGAGCGACGTTGAATAAAATAAAACTTATTCACTTACCCTGTACAGCCTTTCACACGGAACGTGAACGGGCTTCAGACGCTAGGTCTCTCTTTATGCTAGTTTCAGGGACCGGTACTCACACGCAAACAAATTTAGTAGGAATTGAATGCTTTCCACATATATGCTTCAAATTATATTTTCTCGGTCGTGCACTTGTGCATCGCGTACTCACATAAAGGAACTTATAAATATTTATCATTCTGGAAATCGGTCAAATTCCTTGTCTAACACTGTGCAGCGTACAGGTCATAAATGTGTTATGTCTTCTCTCTTGTATTTGATTCTTAACTGTTCAGCAGTTTCCTTGCATTCCTGAATTAAAAATTTCTACCTCGCGCTTTAGTTTTTAAATTATTAATTAAGAAGCACTCTTGTTAATTTGGTTCTCCTTTTTGTATTAATATCTTTACATTCTTCCTTTTCAATAATTAATCTTATCATTACCTTTATTGTAAAGATTTGGCTTCCTTTTCCCTCAAAGTTTGTCATAGGCCTATACTCCACATATATATATATATTGTTCATCTCCTAATTCTCTTTTATACATGTTTCTCGAACATTTGCATCAGTTTATGCATAGTATTCTCTTCATCCTCCTCCCATCTGCAGATTCTATTTCCCACTCTTTTGACTAGATATTCCTCTTTTTACGTATTATTTTGGAATATGTCAATCCGTTTTCATTGATATCAAATCTAATTAATTACTTGTTATATCCTCACTCCTTTCATAAACATATTACATGGAATTAACATTTATGTTGTAATTCATTGACATATATAATTAGGTTTCTGCAACAGACTATCATAGTTTATATACAATTCTGTTTAATCATATCGAAAACATATTTATAGTTTCCTGTTACAGATGAAAATATAAAGTTCTGAAAATATAATTTTATTTATTTAGTTCTCACACAGACATGGAAATTGTTTATAAATAAATGTTAATTTATCAGTATCATATACAATGTTGCCTCTAGCGTAAAAAGTGACTGCGGGCAGTGACTCATCAATTAGCGCTGACCACGCAGTGATACTGGCACCTGGCGGAGTGAGTCGAACTGATACTTGTAAGGTGAAATATGCGTTCTACTGCAATACTGTATTCCCATGTAATAACGTGTTATAAATTAAAACTAAGCACTTAGTTAAATTCAATAATGATCTTAATTTATAGTTATCATGATGCCTCTATCTGCGTTCATAGTACAGAACAGGACATTTATGTACGATAATTATGTGAAAACAGTCTTGCATAGAAGACGTTAGACGATTCAGAACAGGTGTATATCTTCCAGATACAGAAACCGTTCAACGTTTTGTAAACAAATGTAGAAAACGATTTGTAAACAATTTTACAAAAACGAATTCTGTGCTCGATAAGAAATCAAGAGTAACAAAAATGTGTACTGACTGAGAATAAATTAGACGAAATAGGATATTAGAACACACGCCAACAAAATTTCTAAACAGATTTGGCGAATATACCGTATTTTGAAGAGCACAGCATGGTGAGGTACGAAAATGTTACATATTAAACTAAACAAAATAACAACCTAGTGCACTGAACAGAAGAGCAACTAATGCGTGTGAATCAGTTATGGTCCTTCAAGTCCAAAACTTTGGCATGGCCCATCAGATTTAGATAAGGGAGACTAGTAGTTGACTTGAGAGTAGAGTACAATAGCGCTAGGTACCCCAAGGGGTGGTGGAGGATGCAAACGTTTCCTATCATGTGGATATAGGAGGAGAACATTTCCAACTTGTTCTGCCATAAGATACAAAACTTAATTTCAATCTTTCACTCTTCGTTACCATACAACAACATAGTGAGAGAAGTGTCGTGCAGTTATAATACCTGGTCGGCGCAAGTTGATGACTCTCTGTCTGCAATCACTTTTCCCGCAAACGGACCAGAGGTTGAGTGAGACGGATTGTATAATAATCCATGTAACTTAGAAAATAATAGTTAAACTTTGTAATGAAATTATAACTAAAATGTATGCAAAATGCAAAGCAATCTCTAATTAACACCAATTTTATTTTATACATTGACAGACTGCTGACTATTATTAATTGGAATTTCTTAAGTATGTTTGTTGTTAAAATTGTTGGTTTATTTAAATGATTTTGACGAGTGTACAAAAAGTTCAATACGTGCAGTACAGGCTATAAAAGAGGGAAATATTGCGAGCTATGTAAATGTTTGCCGGATAGAAGGAGTAAAAATAATGATTATTTATTTTATTCCCTCCTAATATTCGGAATAGAGGACATTAACAATCCCTTACTTTTCTCAGATGAATGCTATATAATTTATGATATTAATAATTTTCTTGTGTTCCAGAAAGGCTATAAATATCGATTAAAATCGGCTCATCTAATTAACGTTCCGCCCTTTGCTCAAATTATTATAAACATGGTGAAATCAATTCTCAAACCAAAATTAATAGAAAGGGTAAGTTTTGTTTAACTATTACTTATATAAAAAATGTGAGAATACATGAAATCTCAATATATTTAAATGCTGGAATTTAGCATGTATTTGTCAGAATTTCCTTAAATGGTCAATTCGACTTTAATTGTATACATTATATAATGTTACATAACACTTAATGCTATTTTTTCTGAAACTATTACAATACAATTTGAATTTACTTACAGATTAGTATATCAGTTTATTCTTACTTTAAACAATATATTTAACTTTCTCTTTAAATATTTTTACAATAATTTTAGAATATTCACAATAGGCTTTAATTGTTTATCCATGTTCCATCTTAATATTAAAGCAAGCAATTTTTAATACGTAAATTTGTACAACAAAATGAATTATTGAAATTTTAGCATAAACTATATCAAAAGAAAAATATTGGAAACGCAAATATTTGTTTATAACAAGCTACTGATTTTAAACATATTGGGATTGAAATATTTTCAAACAAATTCAGTCAAAGCGAACTAAAAAATTATCAAACTGCATAAAATTTTATCGCTGTTAACAGTATACAAAAGCAGTACTATACAAAGTTTCAAAATTAAGGATGTATAAATTAATACGTGAAGTAAACACTGTGCATCCCTTTTTTAAACACATTGCGCACACGAAGGAGTGTGATATTTGGCATAATTAAAGTTCATATAGAGAAAGAGTGCAGAAAAATGAAGTTTATGTGTAACATGTGTTACAAATAAATTAAATTAAACAAAATAAAATAAATTGTATTTAAGGAATTTATGTGTATTAGTCATTCATTTGTTTACGTTCATACTGTAAGTGCATAGTTGTAAAAAGAAAATTGTGCAGCAGCAATGTCAATTGACTTACTCTCGCGTATTTATTTTTAGTGGTTTATTATTAGTGATTTAAAAAAGTGAGTACATTTTATTATTTTAATTTAAATTAAATCCCGTCTAATCTTTGTTTCGGTAACATCATAATATGTTTTTTATGCTTACATATTCACACCTACTTCCATTATGTCTCGCCATAGAACATTGACTGATCGGAGTGAGAGACAAAGAAGAAGGGATACATATTCCCGTACACATAATAATAGGCCAAATGCTAATTTAAATAGTATAAATAATATACAAATGCCACATGAGGCGTTATTGTTTTTTAAATATGGCTTAGCCAAGCTATACCACATATTTTCTATCTTTCGTGTTTTAAAAATAAGTAGAAAAATAATGCATAATAACGTATTTGTGACATATTTAAAAATGTAATGAATTTCGTCGAATTTCGATCGCTGGGCGACCACTAGTGTAAATAAATTCGTAATATCATGTCTATTATATGATAGTAATAGTTGTACATGAAACAAAATGCAAAAAAATTGCTAATAGCTGATTGAAGATCTATCGAATATTAGCGAATGAATACTTTCAATCTAATAAAATCGATGGTAATTTGAGAAAATTAATAGTAGCATCATAGGCTTTAAAATAATATATATTCACCAAATCTATTGAAATAAAATCTATTCAAACATTTTTCTCGAATGAATATCAACATAATCCAGTAATAAAAAAATTATGGCTCTATTGTTGTGAAAGATTCCAGATGAGCTATTAAACCTATTTGAAAACAATAACATGGATCTATTTGGGCCTAGTTTGTGATGATAGATTTTGCTCACCTTTTTATCTTCTCATATATGATGGTATTCTTCTCAAGATAATTGTTACTTCGAAATAAAAATCATGTTTTTGTATAACGTTTCAGCTTGTCTTTCACAAAACCGTAAACTAATATTGCTTACAAAAATTTGTTTATAACGAACTTTATTGTACAAATTACTATCAGTCAATCTCCGTCTTGTTTCAGATTCATTTTCACGGTCACGATCTCACAGATATGTACACTTACATACCAAAACAGTTGCTGCCAATTGAGTATGGTGGAGAAGGAGGCTCACAGGCTGAGAATAATGGTAAGGTCCATTAATACTTTTCATTACAAATGTAATTTTTATAAAATATAAATATCTAATTTACTCTTATTTGAAAAGATTAATTTTTGAAAACTTTCAAAAATGCTCGCAGAATACGTAAAAATATATTTCAGTTTCTTCTTATAAACCATACAAAATAAATTGATGATTTCATACAAATTATAATCTCTTAAATGCGTTATGAAACATATTTTCCAATACACATATTTAAGTTAAACATATGTATGGGTAATTTCGTCCACTAATTAAATATCAACGTTACGTTTTAAAATAAATTATATTACATTTTTCAGAGAGATTATCAAATGGTTTAAGTGTCCGGTTCCATTTAAATAGATGATATGAAATATTGTGATTTATAATGTAATTAAAATATTTTACACTTAAAACCATATGCAACAAATATATAAAATTCAATATGAATAATATTGAGTAGCATTTTATTTTATTTTATTGTTTTTCAGTTCGGTGGAAACTAAAACTTCAAAGCTACAGGGAGTGGTTTCGAGAACACGAGAAATTGAAGTCAGATGAAACAAAACGGCCTGGAAAAATTCTGAGGAGTGATGATATATTTGGATTTGATGGTAGTTTCAGAAAACTGGAATTGGACTAAGAATTTAACATAAATTATAAATTCAATAAACTATACTATCTGTAATTTATTTTATTTCTGTAACAACACATTGTGTCTTTACACCAATAAATTAAGTTCAAAGAATATAATAACATGCATATCATCATCAATCCCAATTACGTATTGACTTAGGTCTTGTAGGACATGTTCCTTTATTGCTCTTGTAGGTGGTTTCGCTCTGCCATCTTTTCCGTAATCGACCCAAATATCTAACGCCTGATGGTTTGTATGTAAAAGCTTCTATTATATATATATATATATACGCTATCATTTTTATAATTTCTTCAAGTTTTCATATGTTTATTAATCATAATAATTTGAATTCACAGTTAAAACAATGTATTCAAGTACATATATCGAAAGCCCAAGTAATCTAATTTCAAATTAGGATGATTGCCACTTGAATAAAGAAACTAAACTCCATATCAATAGCGAGAAGTTTAATGGCCTATGTAGTAGAAACGTCAACTATAGATGCCAAACTAATGCCAACATTTTAATCTACTAAAATTGATTTTTTAAGACGATCTGCACGATGTTCTAATTAGACAGGATCAGAAACAGTATTATCCGAGAAAAAATGAACTTCAACGAAACAATTATACAGTTTGTGGGATATGAACAATTACAAAGGTTTGGACATGTGAAGAGGATGAATGAAAATAGACTGCCAGTTAGGAGTTTGGAGTGGATTCAATATCGGAGGAAAAGAAGTGGGTTGCCTAAGATGGCATGTATATAGGGAACTATGAATTTGATGAAGGACAGGGGACAGCAGGAAGGTGACTGCAAGGATAGAGATGAATGGAGGAAGAAAATAAAACTTAATATTGGGCGCAGGAAAATGTTGTTTAAATGTCATACCGATTAATAATAATAAACAATTTACTCGAAATTTTTGACTGTATTTATTAAATCTGTTATTAAATTTTAAGTTGAAATCACTGTTTATCGTATTTATATAAAAACACTGGAAAATAGAACATTACAAACATTGGATTGAAGTTATCCTCAAAGGAATCCTCGTTATCTGCTTTATTTGGTTACAATTGGATAATCTCGAAGGAGATATCGTATTTAATGCAATTTATACGGTCCGCCTTCACATTTTTTTCTGATTAATCATTGGTATTTTGCTTTATTATGATATAAGAAAATATCATTCATCTCTAAAACTACATACATCATATTTTTAAATTGATAAGGCACGTACCAGCAAATTAGCATTGTAGGTTAATGTAATAAAAACAAAATTCATGACTATATCCAGATACAATCTCACAATGAATGAAAATTAGCACTGAAAATATAATTATGGAATTTGTTTAGAATTCAATTATCTTTGAATTCTCGTAACAGCGATGAATTTAAATATGAAAATGATAAAATGAGGGTCTTTGAAAATACAACCATAACCCAAATATTTAAATTTTGGAATAGCCTACAGTAACTGAAGAGAGCTTTATATTGACCTTCGTTTGACTATGTTATTGGGAATAAAAACTAACATAGTGCTTAGTTATCTCTGGAAGCAAAGTATAGGCGACTTCAATAGAAGAACCACAGTCCATCGTCTTTTTTGGTAAATCAACCATAGTCTGACTGGGATGCATTGATCAGATCAGATAGACCAGCGATATAAAACAAGAGTTCCGTGAGAGGGCTCCGATATGCTCCCGGAGCGCGCCACTGGACTTGGTGACTTGGCTCAGTTTCACTAGTCAAACGCAGTGATAAGCATGGCTACGTCCGGCATGGAGGTCTTGCAAGAATCAAGCCTTCGTATTTTTTTACCACACAATACCTCCCCCAATTTTGAAACGGTTAAATTAGCTAATTCGATGAAACAACACAAAAATCGCCTATAAAACAAATAACAAACTCAACAACATAGTATCAAAAAAAACTGAAGTAAAAAGTAAATACTAAAATAAAGGCGTTGATAAACTAAAGTGCAACAATAACAAGTTTTACATCGGTAGAACAACAAGAAATTTTGACACAAGATAACTAACTAACTCACTGGCAGTATGAAAACCGTAGGTTCATGACCGCGCGGACATATTTCCTCATATATCGCTATCCTGAGCCAAAGTTTCCCAATCATCTCCTGTATAATTTACTTCCCTCAAATCATAGTTAATGTTATTGTCTCACCTCATTTTTGGTTTACCAACTGGGCGTTTTCCCTCTGGATTTTCTACAAGAAACTTCCATGCAAGTCTTTCATTCCCCATTCGTTCCACATGTCTGCCCATCGCACAGAGTACAATACCAGAATACAGACATATTATCTAACTGCACACACTATTTTAACTATAACGAAAAGTCACCGAAATATTAAAACATAAAAACAGTTTCAACAGAAAAGAAGAATCATTAAAAGTCAACAAAGTATGGATACCAGTTCTAAAAATCGCAGAATGTAAACCTTTACAAGTACAGTCGATTAGACCATCAAACAGCAATCTCATTGGAGCTATGGAAGTCCCTACCGCTGACCAATCAGAAGGCAGATATAACGTACAGTCAAATAGACCATCAAACATACACAGACGGTTAAATGGTTAAACTCCAAACTGATAACCACAAAGGTATTGGCCATCAGGTAGCCGCAACTGATTACAACGTGGCACACTGGGCAATGCTAGAACATTGCCGCTTATTACTAGCAGTAGTACCATCAAACATCAATCTCATTGGAGCAATAGAAGACCCTAACGCTGACCAATCAGAAGGTAGATTTAACTTACGAACACATCGCGGTGAACGTATAAATAGGACAGACAGTGGACAGAATTGCCCGTTTCAAGACAACCCTTGAGGATGCCAGATGCAGTCTCTGGCGAAACCTCGGGGAATTACAAGCCTCACAACCACGGCCTACAGCCCGAAAATCTTCTTCAAGTTCATCATAGCAACTCCGGCCGTGAAAGTCTACGTGAATATAAGTTCTCATTATAGCTGGCTTTCTATAAAGACCATTTAATTCACTGTTATGTAGTGCATCCTGTCATTAACTCAGCCTCTTATTTCAGAGAAATAAAGACTTTTATTAAGTAAGAGTAATTAATTAAGTTCTAATTATTGTAAGAAGTTGGGCATTTTTATACTCAACTTAAATGGGACGAAAACAGGAATTCATTGGTAGCATAATCAAAATGATATGACTCACCATAAAATATATTTATATCCAATAAATAATTCTACAGTACCAGATGATTATCGTTCGGTCATAGACCTGGTCCTTTGCTGTTGTGATCAACCACACTAGTAAACAAGATACAATGGAACGGTAAGCCCTTATACAATAGAGCAAAAGTTTGCAGTTTCCTTTATAAAAACTAATTACAAGACTGCGCCATTATTAACTTTTAATAACAATGACTTAATCCAAAACTGTAAACAAAGAGCTGGACAGCAGCTAACAAGCTACCGGGTTTTCCAAAATGTGCTATGGATAAGATTTCCCCTAGCCAATTTAAACGAAACATGACTAAACTACCCAGGCGTCCCGCAATGGCGGCACAAGATAGAGACCGACAAACAAAATTCGCCCTAGCAAAGATAACTCTCAGTTGGACAACCCTGTAAATTTGATGTTGGGACACAAATAATTTGAAGGGAGGATATGACCCCAAACGCCTAAGTTTAACACCCCCGACAAAGCCCTCAAGACGTGGTTAGCGAACCAAAAATATTCCAACATTAAACTTTCTTGTAAGATGGCTGGAGGTTTTTGGTGGAAGGGAGGAGTACCGGATCACATAGAGAATATAAAATATTAATTCTTGACGAAAATTGAAGTTACTAGTGCGTGTGCCAGCCGCTGGGGCACATCGTTTGAGTTATAGTTTCTAGCGCGGGCGTCAGCCACTGTGGCACATCGTTTGAGTTATAGTTTCTAGCGCGTGTGCGAGCCGCTGGGGCACATCGTTTGATTTATAGTTTCAAGCGCATGTGCCAGCCGCTGGGGCACATCGTTTGAGTTATATTTTCTAGCCGTGTGCCAGCCGCTGGGGCACACCGTTTGAGTTATAGTTTCTAGCGCGTGTGCTAGCCGCTGGGGCACATCGTTTGAGTTATAGTTTCTAGCGCGGGCGCCAGCCGCAAACGCGTTTCCTCTAAGTTTCGGCGCCATCAGTTAGAGCGCACTATCTATATTAGTGATAAAACTTGCCGATAAAGGCAAATTTAATTGATTTTGTGAAAACTCACCTGATACATAAATATTATTACTTTCGACCCTCAGTTTATAGGGCTTTAAAGTCAAAGTAGTTATAAATAAGTGATAGCGCACTTATTTGACACGAGCATTGGAATTATAATACAACAAACACGCGCAGTGAATAATTACTGTACGATTCCAGCCAACAACAGCCTTCAGCGTCAAGTTAAATTGTCGAATACAACAAGTGTAAATCTAAGTGATAATAAGAGTGGATCATCTAGTTCAAACCATCACAGGCAGTCTACTGTATTCCCCGTCTATATGCTCCTTTACGTACACCCTGAGATAAAACCTTGTTCTACCGACCGAACCCAATTAGTCCGGAGCATCAAACTGTCCGTGTACCATATCCTGGACATCCTAAGCGAAACACCCCCGGCTAAAATCCTTCTACACGTGTCTCCCAACAGTGGCGGTTTTATCGTAAGTAACCTAGTGGAGCAAACATCCTTCTACAGTAGTCCTCTCCATTCACCTCTCTGTTCATCTCCCTTTGGTCCAAACATTTTCCTAAGAACTTTACTCTCAAATACTCGTAATCTCCTTTCCTTCCTTAAAGTAAGAGTCCATGTTTCGCATTCATATAATGAAACTGGTAGAATAATAGTTTTATATATTATTTTCAGTTTAACTTTTTCGAAAGGAGTTCGGAAATCAAAAGCCTCAACAATGCATAATAACACGCATTACCAGAATCGAGTCTATGTTAAATTTATTTGTCCATCTAATCCCTATTAGTGATTATTGTTCCTAGGTATTTGAATTCAGCCACTTCCTCAAAATTTCCTCCATTTTTGTCATTAACTGTCTATTTCCATTATATGATATACTTTTATGTCTGACCATATATTTAGTCTTATTAATATTTACTTCCAGTCCTAATTTCTTTGTGTTACTCCGTAGTGTGCGTGTTGACCTTTAGTACCTCCTCGCTAACAGCCTATAGTACTACCTCATCAGCATACACGAACAGATTATTAATACCATTGAGTTGTGGACCTTCTTCATCCTCTAAATATTTGATGGCATGTTCTGGAACATTATTAAATTGTAGAGGAGATAGTGCATCTCCTTGCTTCACCAATTGTAGATTTCAGATGTATCCGAAAACTGTTTGTCTACAAGCACCCTACTCTTTGTGCCATTTAGATACATTTGTATAAGTCCAAATAACTTTTTAGGAATCCCGAACTCCAGCAGGATACTATATAACTTCTCCATCTTAATTGAATCGTATGCCCTTTTGAAGTCTTTCTATAGGTGATGTACAGTACCATTATATTCCCATTTATTTTAAAAAATCTGTCTTATACGAAAAATCTGATCAGTTGTAGACCTGTGTCTTCTAAATTAACACTGATGATCTCCTAGAATGTCATGAATATAAGGAGTGAGTCTGCGTATTAATATATTTGTTAGAATTTTGTGCGAAGTTGAAAGTAATGAGATTCCCCTATAGTTGTTGCAAACAGTTTTATCTCCTTTCTTATAAATTGATATGATAATCTATTCTTTCCACTCACCTGGAAGAGCTTCTTTATCCCAAATCATATTAAGCAATTGGCGTATCTGGTCCATCAATTTTTCTCCCCCTGATATTATCTCTTCTGCTGGGATCTCATCTGAGCCTGATGCTTTATACAGCTTCAATTTTTCTATCGCCATTTCAACCTCTAGTGCACTTGGTTCTATGATTAGCATTTTTGCTTTCTGTAAACTATCCTCTTCAATATCCTGTTCTGTATGTACATTTAATAATGAATTTAAGTAACTTTTCCATCTATTTAATATACTCCAAGACCATCTTCGCTAGGTTTACCGTACAGGCCACATGGCCTAAAACGAATTTGTCCATGATGATGATGATGATGATGATGATTAATATACTCCTGGAATCTGCAACCATATCCCCATTTTCATTCCGAATTATGTTTGTTCTAGCCTGAAACCCTTTCTTCTCTATCCTGATTGCCTGATATAATTCTCTAGTGTTCCTATTTTTGGCATTCATATTAAGATTATTAATCTTCGCTCTCAGATATTCCCTCTTTTTATTCTTTAGTAACCTAGTGGTTTCCCGTCTAGCACTATCCAATTACTCCAAATTTACCTCATTTGGCTCGTGTAACCTTTCATTTTTACTTTCTTTCTTTCTTTCTTTACAGGTCAGCACATTCCTCATCAAACCATTTTCTGTTTTGCCTCTTTTTTAAGTAGCCAATGCTTTCTGATGTTGACAATTTAATAGTATATCTTATAGCCCCCATTCTTTATTTATATGAGAGTGTTCTTCGTTTACCAGATTGTCATCTAAAGATTTTAGTTCTTAAAGTCTATTAGTAATTTTAATTTGGTATTCCTGCCGCATTTCATCATTTTTCAACTTTTTTAAATTACATTTTTCACAAGATACATGGAATATTTTTAAAAATGTATTAATAACGAAAAACCAAGTTTTCCCAAACCTATACTAGAAACGAATCATGAGTTCATGAAAATCGATAATACTAGGTCAATATGACACAGAGAGAATAACAACAAGAAGAACAACATCCCAGGAGACATAGAAATTTTAAAAGGAACTGAGAATACAGATTTGCTTAAGAAGAACACGCCTGCAGATCTGAACCCGTTGTACAACTTATACAACAACAATAGTACCAATTGAAATGCAGAAGATGAAACATGGTTTTGAAAAGCCTTCAAATTTTTAACTAGGTACTTCACGAAGTTTTTGAAACAGAACTTTCTTTTAGTTGAGGGTGTCTGGTTTATCAGGTACTAATTTATATTAAATTAGTAAAATAAAAAGATATGCCAAGTGTCAAGTAAGAATGCCCGCGAAGTAATATCCTGAAAAGAGGTGATTTATTTTCCTACAGTAGGAGCTATAAAATAACCACTTATTTTGTTCCTGTACCAAGAAATATTAAATCATGTCTGTTAAAACGGTATAAAAATACTTGAACATGTTAAACGTATTATCATCTGTTGTTTGGTTTGTATGTATAGGCCTGTTGGATCTGAATCTTTCGTTCAGGCAAATATTAAATATTTATCTTTTGATGTATTATTTAACTTGTAAACCAGTTAATAATATTCATTAATAAAAGCTTCACTCCTGTTTGTGCGATTCCTTCTCTTATAAGCGTTCGTGACAATGATAGGCTGTAGGAATGGGTACAAATGCATGCTACAGAGTTAGTACCACGCTCCGCGCCGAACTTGGAGCTCTGAACTATGACGTGGCTGAGCTAGACAAATGCCACAGCCTTTCAGCGTGATTAATATTGTACAGCAAGATTTATTTGACTTACATTCAGCCATCAAACCTCTTTTTCTTGCCAAAGAGTCGCTTTAACGTCAAGCTGAAAGATGTCCGGATGTTAGAAGTTTCTTCTGACTATACACATATGAAAGCTAGGCACTCATATACAGAGTCATGGAACACAATCTGCATTAGACACACAAAGAAGTTACCCAGTTCCTTACAATTGACTCAGTTGTACACGTCACAACGCCCCCTTAATCCAAGTAGGGTAAACGATTTTCAAAAGTTGTCTAAATAGTTGCAGTCAGCAGCCAACAGAGATCTATATCTACATTTGTCAACAGTGGCAGATGGTTGTGTGCGCAGGATGAACACATTGACAATGATGATAATAGAAGTGGGGAAGAAAAAAAAGTGCATCAAAGTTTATTAAGTGTAGTCAATAATTCTTACATTACTGCTTCATAAATGCATATTGTCTATTAATCAATTGTTGTTGTTTGCGTTTATTTTTATAAAACATTATTATAATTTAAATTAAATGTCAAGTAAAATTAACATAAAAAATTAACTTATGTTTTAAAACAACCATAGTCCATACACCCCCAACTTTGCCCATTGTTTTCTCAATATAGTTCTAGTTTAAATTTTGTTGAAGCATTCATAAATATTTCCAGTATCTTGACGAATTGCAAGACCATTATTTCATGCTTGATATATCGACCAATTCTATTATGGAAAGTTTTATTTTATCTCCTGAAAATGTTTGATTTTGGACTATGGTTGTATTTACAAAGAGCTTAAAAAACCGCAGCTGTTAGTGTACATTGTCTCCTTGCACCTTTATTAAGTAAATTTCGGAGAATACTCTAAGAAAACTAAATTTAGAATATATAAAATTTTAATTCGGTGATATCTTACTTTTGGATATGAAGCTTCAATAAGGAAATTATTAACTTGCTTAATATTTTTGAAAGGGAGGTATTCTTCTTCTTCTTCTTTTTCTTCGTCACGGTTTAGGCTTATTTACTAGCCTGTTCCGGCTCCAAATTGCTGCTGTTTGCATCTTTTCTTTGGTCTTCCAAGACTTCTTATTCCTGTGGTGAATAGCTGTATGCTGCTTTTGGTATTCTATTCTCAGTCATTCTTGCCAAGTATTCTTTCCAGTTTGTACTGTATTTCACTATTGTTGTGTTTAATTCCTCTACTTTTAGTTGTTTTTTATTTCTGTGTTGTGTTTTTTGTCTGTTCGTTGACATCCTGTTATCGGTCTGATAAATTTCATTTCAGCAGCTTGTATTCTGGCAGAATGTTGTATTGTCACTGTCCATGTATCGGATCCATAAATAATAATAGGCACTGCCATTGTCTTGTATAATTATATTACACAGTCTTTCCTGGCTTTATTTTTCGAAGTTCTTTTTAATGTTCCTGTTATATAATAAAACTTATTTAGTTTGTTATTTATATCTGTTTCCGCTGTGTATGATATTTCGCAACCTAGGAAGTTATATCTTACCACTTGTTCTATTACTTTATTTTCTAATATTATCTTTGTCCGAATTGGATGAGCGTCCTTGAAGGTCATTGTTTTTTTATTTTCCTGATGAAATTTCCATGTATTATCTTTTTGATATTTCATTTAGTTTATATAGCATTATCTGTAAATCGTCTTCTGTTTATGCTATTAAAATCTGGTCATCAACGAAGGCTACAGTTTTTATTACTAGCAGTGATAACAGAAACAAAAAAGAAACAAAGAGGAAGTCAAGATCTAAGTAATTATATAATGTTTTATAGTTGAGTTGAAATAACAGAAAGAGCTGAAGCGGAAGTAGCAATATTAGTAAGAATGGGAGGTATTAAGAAAACATATTGGGAAATGTACTGATTTGAGTAGATGGAATCACTGGAGATATTTCAGGATAATAACGATAATTAAAATAAAATATAGAATTGCACTGTTAATTTGAACAAAATGAGAACAGATATGAAGGCGAAACAAATATTTTCAGCTTATCCACAAGGAAATACGAGGCCTAAGAATAAATGTTTGGATTGTCTACATCAAGATCTAGTGATGGAAAATGTTAAATTAGGAACAAGCATCATGGGTAAGAATATGTGGAAGAAGATACTTGATAAGGTGAGGACCCATAAAGGGATGTAGGGCCAAGAAGAAGATACTTGATAAGGCGAGGGCCCATAAAGGGATGTAGGGCCAAGAAGAAGATACTGGATAAGGCGAGGGCCCATAAAGGGATGTAGGGCCAAGAAGAAGATACTTGATAAGGCGAGGGCCCATAAAGGGATGTAAGGACAAGAAGAAGAAAACTGCACACGTTGATAGATTACCAATACTCTAGTAAGAGCAACTATAATATCAGCACTAATAAAATATTATTAAAATAAGAATGTGAATATGTGGCATTGGAAATATGTTTAGAATTAGAAATGGTGGCATAAATAGTGTGATTAGTACAGCATTACGGCTCCACATATTCAGGAATTAATAATTGGGTACAATAATAACATGACAAAATAAACCAGTAATACATATTAATGTTCATATAAAACTCTAACAAGGGAACTGTCGATCATTGCATGCAGAAACCTACTTAAGATGTCTTCCAGATAAGCTTTGTAATGTACCAAGCCGTGTCCTATATATATATATATATATATATATATATATATCTGCTGCTTTTATCTGCAAGATACAGAAATCGAAACCAGAATCCAGTAATTGCAATTCACTGTGTGAAGTAGATGGACTTCCTACTTGAACAGAGCGGTGTGGAATGAGGCGGGGACGGTAGGTTCTGGGGGTTATCCAGTCAATCAACTCAAGATTTTGTTTACTTGCCTATAATTAAAAGAGAGACCTGACGCTCGATTTTAGTTTTTTGTAGTTAAAAACGGTAGATAATTTATGGACACGGCCTTGGTACTTCACAACGCTTCTCCGGAGATATTTAAAGATAGGTTTCGGCATGCAATTTCTAACAGTACCTTTATAAGCAAGATATAGTTAAATTTGTAGAGAAAAATATATGCATAAATCGGGATTTGAACCCAATATATCTGGTTCAGTCCACAGCTGTGGTCTCAAGGTAGCGTGCTGCCTTTTGACGCAGCGGGCCAGGGTTCGATTCCCGGTCGGGATAGGCTCCTGGGTGAAGTTTTTTCGGGTTTTTCCTCACCTGTAAGACAAATGTCAGGAAGCTTAGGGCCCAACGGTCTCCGAAAATCATTTGTCTATCACTATCATCCTTATCATCATCATGCTTCACGGTGTGAAAAGCAACGGGAAGCTACCACACATATAATTCCCTAGTAAAGCTGCAAAGAATAGCATGAAAACGCTATAATTGCAGTGAAAAACCTGCTTTCGGGCAGAATTACTATGGATGGATCTCTGGTTCTGTACACTAGTGTTTTAACGATTTAAGCTATTAGGCCTAATAGTTAAACCACTGGTGTACAGAACCAGATATATTGGGTTCAAATCCCGATTTAGGCTTATCATTTTTGTCTTCAAATTTAATTTGTCATTGAGTGAGAAGTGATAAATTTAATATTAAATACAGGATATAGTATAAGGTAAATGTACTGGTAATAGATACTGCGTTACAAATTGACACTTTCTCACTAAAATATAATAAATAAGGTTCTCTCGGGAAGTACACAGTTGAACTGAGCGTGGTGGAGTAGACCACAACCCTCTAGAAACCACTATACCTTGTGCGCTTCCCGCGAGAACCTTGTTTATAACATTGAAGTCTGAAAGTGTCACTTTTACTAATGCAGTGTATATTACCGGTGCGTTTACCTTTTTATAAATAAGAACATGTCTACTGTGAAGAGACTAGCAAAATACACAATATAAGGTAGTGTTAATAACAGTCGTAAGAAAGAGTGCTAAAAACAAATAGCAATGGTGTAACTCGGTGACGTTCGTTATTTGCCCGGGTTAACACGAGGGAGAAATTTCATTGGTAAACAAACTCACACTTATTAACAAATCAGAAACTTTCAAAAGCATCACCTAAATATATATAGTCTGAATGAACACAATACAACCTTAAACAAACCGCTTAAACTTAAAAACGTTAAAATAATGGTCGCGTTTTAAAAAGGACGGTGTTTTAAGTTTACAGAAACGTAAATTGGCTATGTGTACGTTTTAGAGTCAGAATATTTAAAAAAATGAACGTCTGTGAATCCGCCTGTTCTTTATGGAATCAAAAACCTACTTGACCGATTTGGTTGAGGTATTTTACTATCATTTACAGATATTTAGTACAATATTAACGATGTAACATATTACAGCACGTACAACAGGATCGGAGCTAAACAAACAAGATCATCGGTGCACTAAAAGCTGTTTTTTGGACGCTTAAATGACTTACTCTGACTAATCCTTAACAAAGAAATCATTTAATGTACACAGAATTGAATATTAAAATTCTATAAAAGAGTCCGCTATACCATATGTCTACTTTTTACTAATAACTCAAAATAACCATTTTCTATCTTTCGCCTCATTGCTGCCAAAGATCGGGTTAAGTAGATTCCGGGAAACGCCGTGCAATCAGTACGTGGTTTATAAAAATAATTACAATAAATGATTATTAAATTTCAAAAATAGATTTTTCTTCTCAGACAAATGAGAACCTAAATTTTGAATTAGAAAATGTCTAATACTCTATGCAACACATTACACAAATTTCTAAAATTTCATAGTGAATCTAATTTTGATAACAGGTTAAAAGTTAACTATTACGGATTCTTTTAATATTTTCTAATGTAAAGTAAAAAGATGGCATGTTTTTGATTTTAGCAAATGGGCGCTAATTTATCTGGAAAAATAAGTGATTTTTAGTTACAGAGCGATTCCATATGTGACTGACTGACATTAACAATACACGTTTTCAGCAAAATGGTTGCATAAATATTACAATTGATTGAAATTAGGGGCGTTATCTACGTGATAGATAGAGGAATAGTGTGTGGTTAAGACTGTACTTAAATATATACATTTTGAAGAAAAACACTGCTACTTATTTTCTATCGAAGTAGGTGTGACAGACTGACATAAATGTCAACTCATCATGCAGCTTATTATGTTCATCTGCATCATTCTCTGAAGTGTGATTCCTAATTCAATTTTCCAAAATACCGTTTGGAGGACACATTTCAAGTTACATTCTCAATAAAAAAACGAAACAAAAATCACAACTAAGACCAGAGTTATAACCTAATATATGATGTGTGACTGACTGACTACATTCTGTGACTGACTGACATATCTGAATTTTATTTAGACTGTAATATTCTGGAACTGCAAATATTATACATATATTACAAAATAAAATGAAATTATAATAGATAAGTTCACCGCTGTGGTCTCGAGGTAGCGTGCTGCCTTGTCACGCAGTGGGCCCGGGTTCTATCCCCGGTCGGGGCAGTTTATCTGGGTGAGGTTTTATCGGGTTTTTTCCACACCTGTAAGACAAATGTCAAGAAAACTTTAAGGCCCAAACGGTCCCCGAAACCATATGGCTATCATCATCCTTCACCGGTGTGCAAAGCAACGGGAAGCTTACTACATCTACAGTTCCCTACTAAATAGCTGCAAGCATAGCGTGAAAATGCTATGATTGCAGTGAAAGACCTGCCCTCGGACAGAATTACTATGGATGAATAATATATAAAAAGCGATAATATGGAGATGAATAAAGAACTTCACTCCGTTTATCGTGTATAGGAAATGTACAGTTTGATATGCTGTAAAAATATTAAATAAATAGTGTAATTTATTTAACTTGGTTACCAAGTATCATTTTAAATTTCACAAAATAAAGAAAATATTAACTTTTTAACAACAAAGGGTCTTCTCTATAGTTAAATATGCCTAATATGAGTATAATTTTATTACAACCATATTAACTGATTGCAATTGATCTGATGCTGTTAATAGATTGAACCATTAAAATAAATATAAATGCCGATATGGAATTTGCATTGTTCTTTTCAGAACACTAAAATTAACTTTCACGCGTCTCAACTATAAAGACATAAAAAAATTAACGGAAAAGTAGAGTGTACAAATTATTGAAATTTTTATTTAAATATGGAAAATTCTGTTATAATTCTTTCAAAGCAACTGATTACAAATTATATTTCTGACATGAGTTCTATTTTTAAACTAAACAATCGAAAGAAATCTCTTATAATGCGCGAAATCTTACTTTATGATTGACTGTTCCCAGCAGGTTCACATAGTACGGCATTGTCACACGTATTTTCACTCTGTTGGTTTCCAATAACGCTACACCCAATAATAATTTTATTTTACACTACAGGTTATACATACTTAATCACATATACTCCACGCCAATTGTATTTTTTATACAAGAAACTTAATATGATTTAAAACTGTTTTAGCAATTAACGAGCATGACTCTGTTTCACAAAGTGAATGCTAGTACAATGTGGCAACATCGCACTGTGAATCCCCGATAATACGACACACATGACATGTCAAAGGTCAAACCTTTCAAGTTCAAGGACTCCCACACACATATTTTCTAACACATAATAACCGCGCACTTGTTTTAATTCCACTCACTTAATAACATATATATTGAATAATCGCATAATGAAAAACTATTTAAATGCCACCAATAAAAATATAAAAATGTAAATAATATAATTAACGTAATTACTTTACAAGACAATGTCGTTAATACTTTTTTGTTAGTTATGTACTGATAACGTAGAATCCCAGAGGAAATTAGGATCCATCAATTATCGTATTGTGTACAATAATTTTTGTATGTTTTATGTGACTGTATCTTACCCTTAATAATTAGAGGGCGCATTTTAATTATCTAGAATATTATAATACAATTATTAGTATTACATTTATGATCAGGAAGGACCGAAATGTGGTATAACAAAAGAGTCGGTGAAACAAAACAAAGTTATACAGTGAAATCGTAAAACAAAATTTCGTTTAATTTTGCATGTGTTTTCGGGTTTCGGAATATATCATGGTCTACTATTAATTTAGATCAAAATAATCCGTATTTCAAACATTAACTTCTATAATCGGAAAATTTCATATGCAAAAAAATATCTCTACGAAAAAATTACTCCTGCGCCAATTTCAAAATTTTCACATCGCTATGACATTTTCATGTAATTACTCTACATTTAAATCCTTCCGCTGACTGCCTTTTAGCTCAAATTGTCACAGAAGAAGGGCCAGTAATTTTTTATGAAACAGCTGAGCCGAACAGTGTACCAGATTTCCTAAATTATGTTTATGTTAATACACAGCGGAGTCCAACAAGCAACTGAGTGCGTTATGCGTATTAGCAATATAAGTGAGGAGACAAGAAGTCAGCCAGTCACGGGACTCCAGCGGGAAAAATAATGACTTTACAAGAAAATGTCATCTATACTTGTTTGTTAGTTGTGTACCGATAACATAGAATCCAAGAGGAAATTTTAATCCATCAATTGTTATGTTGTGTACGGTAATTTTTATCCGTTTTCTGTGACTGACTGACCATAACTTACAGTTAACTAATATAGGACACATTTAAGGTATATACAATATTAGAATCCAATTAATATTGTTTAATTTACGACCAAGGAGGACCAAAGTATGGTTTAACAAAAGATTTTGTAAAAAAAAAACGAATTCATACGACCAAATCATTAAACAAGAAATTGGTAAAGTTTTGCGTATTTTTTCAGGTTTGGAATATGACAAGTTCTACCGCTATTATTAGATTAAAATAATGCACATTTGAAACATTTTCTTATAGAATTATAAAATGTGATATTTATAGATATCAAGAGAATTATTCCTGCGTCAGTGTAATAAATACATAGTTCCTTATATAGATTCTTTATTGTTTTATAGATTATTTTAATTATTCAGTCAAAGTCTGTTGAGATAGAGTATATTCAGACAGTCAAAGTCTGTTGAGATAGAGTATAGTTCAGATCAAAGTCTTGATTGAAGCTAACTGTAAACATCCCTACATTTAGTTCCATTGGAATGTTGGTAGTACAGTTTTAGGGTGACTTCAGGTCATTTTGAAGTATATAACACTTGAGAAGTGATGGGCTCGGTCTGTCTGTGTGTGTACGGCTGGAGGGTAAGTCACCGACCATTTTTCTTAATAATGTAGTCCAGATCCTTTAGATTTCAATCAAGTACAATATAATATTTTTGAAACTATATATTTTCAAAAGGGATATTTTAATTATGTAGATTTGGTTAGAGTTAAAATTCCACAACTCCCTTTTCTCAATCCCCGAGATAGTACTGTATTTTAATATAGGCTTAGAATAGAATTAGGGCTAGAGATATTTAGGATTTCTAATTATTTATACTTTAGTAATAAAATAGTTTAAGATAAGACTCCTTTTGTTTATTTCAATGCCTGTAAACTGTACATCCTCATACTAACGCTCGGCTAGGAAACCGCTACCAGATTTTCCAAGTCCCGAAGGTCCTTTAAGCCTAATAAATCCAGTTGAATCTATAACATTGGTGAGCGGCGGTGGCATATCACATAATAATGTTTTATTATTTTTTTATGATAGGGAAACGGACCCTTGCAAGCTTTCTGGACCGTTTGGAATACAATAAAAATTAAAATTTTGTGATACGTACATTTTTAGGTTAAAATCAGCAGTGTAAGATTTATGTAGAACATAGGAGATTTATTATTTAATAGAGATGAAATAAATAAAAAGATATTAATTCTGGATTGGGATTTAGATTAATCAGACCTTGGAAGAGAGAGGGAAGTTGTGGAAAAAAGAGAATATTGTTTTTTCAACGTAGTTATAATTTTGAGCAACTATTTTTTTTTTCTTGTAAATCTGTGCATGGTAGAGTAAGAGAGTATACTATTTATTTTGTGTAGGAAATATGTCTGTTAGGACTGAATAGGATAAAAATATAAAACCATTATACATTGGCAAAAACTCATGGCTGAAACGTGGCCTGAAACGGGATATGTCGACGTATGCGAACCGAACTCGTGGCTTGTGGAAGGGGATGACACGCCATCATACTAACATGAATATTTTTGCCGATGGTGATTGTAACCAATAATAATAGTAATAAAATAATTTCTCTGCAATAATAATTACAAAATAGCATGAACTAATTACCTTCGTGGAAAATTACTTCCATATAATACTGAAGTACAAGGGTTAAATGTCTCGGGTTATTAATTACCTCAGGGCAACTCAAGCGATACCAACATATGAACGAAATGTTGAATTAAATGAGGAAATTTAGAAACGTTATATAGGAATTATTTTTAGATCTTCCTGCGAACAGATCGTTTCTGCATGCGTTGGAAAATATATTAAATATGGAGATTAATTAAATAAACGGACTGTGGTCACTCCTATGTTGGCAATACTATAGGTCAAGTCGAAATCATACCGACGTTGTTTAAATTAGGGAAAAATGACAGATCATATATATATATTTATGTAGCATATAAGAAATAATTTACGGGGCGACTACAGGGTAGTGTTAAGAAGTATTTAGAGAAAGGAGTCTCGGGTTCGAACCCTGGTGACTAGCTTTACAAGATGGCGGCTGGAGTGAAGGCTAGGTTTTGGAAAGGTCAGAAAAAACAGTACTATAAGTTTCACATACGGTGACTACCAGTTGTTTTTGTTATTAGATTTCTTGTCCGAGAACGGTAAGCCGGAGTGTTCAAAATTAGCTATAATACAAGTTTATTTCTAGCAGGAATGTTAAGATATGTCCGAGGAATATTTAGTTTGAAATATGTCCCCGTATGCGAGGCTATCTAACGGGATTTTGATGAAGATTCTGAAAATTTCCAACTTGAATGAAGGAGTTACACATTCAAATAATTCGATCGGCCTTATACATCATCAGATCAAATATCCGAAATCATAAAGAGTACCAAATTTTTTTTTTAACAGATTGATCTGGCAGCACGCGTAATGTGTTGGCTAGGATGTCGTCCCTAGAAGTCTTGGATTCGAACTCAGGAAATGTATTCAGTATTTGGTTAATCTCTCCGGAATAGCGCAAAATGGACATAGTTTGAAAATTTTTTCGAGGTTATTGGAACTTGGACTAATAAATTATTTTACCTTTTTTTTTTACAAGTCAGGAATATTTAGCATTTGTCGGGAGTAAATTTGAAATTTTCCGCAACTCGTATAACTAATTTATCGAAGGAAAATATGGAATTATGGAACTTAGATTCTTTTACAGATTAAATAACAAAATTATTTAAAATAAAATAAAAGTGGCTCACGGAACTCAGTTTCCTTTACAAAAATAAATAATTAACTTAGATAAAATCTTGGTTTCAACGGAGTTTACTTAAAGTTAATAGACCTAAATTATACTTGGATGGGACACCAGTAACGGAAATCAGATTAGATCTCGTAACGGTGTATTGAAAATAGATTCTGAAAACTTTCCACAACTGTTACAAGATATGTCCGCTGATGGTTCGATCTAGGACACAGATTTGTCGCATGACGTCCTTATAAATTAGAAACAGAAGAATATAACTAATCTAATCGAATCGGTCGATGAACGTTAATAATCATAAGCGGTGAATTTACTAACTAATGGGTTGGATACAGGTAGTCGATGAATTATAATGATTTAAATGATGTTGATTCATAAAATAGTTAGTACTGCTGAGGGAACCTTGATGCTGACCATTCTTATAATTCTCTGTCCGAGTAAACGACCTTGCCCGCAGTAGACTAAGTATTCAATTAAATAATAATAGAACATTATGTTTGGCAAAATAAACATACACTGATAGGGCCGAAGATGTTAAAAAAAAAAAAAAAAAAAAAAAAATTACTAGGAATTACAAACATTATATAACTTAACGTGCCTATAAATTTTATTTTAAAAACATTAGGAAACATAAATAGTCTTTCATATAAGTGTGGCGATAATTAGGTCTAATTTAAATCTCACTTCAAAAAAAATAAAAATAATATCCACAAAATAAATGAATAAATACATGGTATTGTCTATTAATCCTAACCCCAAGTGATATGATACTACATAACCAGGGATTTTTGCGTTTCTGTTGTGGATTAAGTCTTATGTTTTATCTACCTTGTAAATTTTTTTTTGAATTTTCAACCGATTTTATACATTAATTAGGACTTTTGAGTAAATATTTGAATACCCATATGGTGAAGGGTGACTTGCAGTTTCCCCAGAGAGATTTTTATGCAGTGAAGAGTTTGGATTAAGTCAAGGGTGTCTAGTTGTTTTAGGATTATCTTTTAATGCGACTACATATTTAAAACAATATAATTTCGATAGGTGGCAGCATTTTTTTTTGTAATATTGTGAACTGTCCCGATAAATTTTATAATATTATTGGATTATTTAATTTCATAGTGAAGTGAGCAATCTAGTGTAGATCTTTTAGATATTTTATTGTAGCAAGCGAAGTTGATAATTGAAACATGCCGGCGCACTGTAGGACCCTAGAACCCTGGAAATAATTTCTTGTCATTCAAGTGCAAGTTTTTGAATATTTGAGTAGTGAAGCAGACTTAGTGGCTTAACCTAATCCGTAAACGCTCGATCATCATAAATAAAAAACTTACATTACATATATTCCAGATGAAGGAAATATTTGAGGAATGAGAACATGTGGGAAGTTAGAACTCAATCAACGGATGATTTAATAATAATAAATAGCCAATAAACAATGATATCATTAAAATAATAAATAATAACCTTACTAAAATAAGCTAATAATCTGTGAATTTAAACTAACTAATTTAAAAGTACAACATGGAGGGTAAATGAAACTAACTGAGGAAGTGAGTAGATAATCGTAATCGCTACAATAAATTAAACCCAAAGATTATGAGAACCACAAGTAAATATGGACCAACTACGAGTAATCTTAACAAACTAAGTTTAATAATATGAATAACTAAGTAATTAATAGTAAAGCAGTTTGAAAGGTATAACGGAGCATCAGATTACGAAGACAGGTCATGCGGTAACAGAGGATGACCGAGACTCAGTGAATAATCAACGGGCAATCTGAGCTATAAAAGTAAAACATGATAACTAATCGACCTAATAATGAAAGAAATGATAATAAAAATAGTAATAATCATAATAATAATAAGAATAATAATAAAAACCATAATAGCTATATTAATAAAAAAAATAAATAAACAGTGATAAAAAAACAAAACATCAGTAATAACAGTAAAAGTTAACTATCATACTGCATGAATTAATAATAAAATAATAATAATAATTCATAGAAAAATTAATAAACAATAATAATAATAATAATACCAGTAATAAAAATAAACAAATTACAATAACAAATGATTAGCATGAGATGTTATATCGATACTTAAAGTAATAATTAATTATATGAGAAACACTCAGATTGAAGGACCAATTTGTTCATGATGATGATGATCAATTATATATGGAACAATCAGATTGAAGGATTGCGGATAAATATTGAAAGGACAAGGCCTAAAGTCGTAATACTGAGATACCAGATAGGACTAGCAGTAATCCTTATATCGTATTTTAATAATAATCCTAATCATAATAATAATAATGATAATAATAATAATAATAACCTTAATAACTATATTAATGAAAATAAACAATGATACCAAACATCAGTAATAACCATAAAAGTTGACAGTCATACTGCATAATAATAATAATAATTCACAGAAAAATTAACAATAATAATAATAATAATACCAGTAAGAAATAAAAATATGTTATATTAAAATAATAACTAGTAATAGGAGAAATCATTAGATTAAAGGATGGCGGATACTATTAAAAGGAAAGAGGCCTAAATGATCGTAATACTGAGATACCAGATAGGACTAGCAGTAATCCTTATATCGTATTTAAATAATAATAATAATAACAATAATAATAATAATAATCATAATAATAATGACAAATACTATATTAATACTATTAATAAAAAGATAACAGACATCAGTAATAACAATAAACCTTAACGATCATAATAAAAAAAAATAAAATAAATAAATAAATAAAATAAAATCAAATTACCAGTATTAATAAGGTATAATGATAATAATAAAACACAGTAAACTTACAACTAACAATAATAATAATAATAATAATAATAATAATAATAATAATAATAATAAATATAATAACAATAATAATAATTCGCGGTAAATTAATAAACCACAATAATAATGATGATAATGAAATAAGAGCGAACTACCAGAAATAAGACTTATGTTTATGAATAAAATAAAAGATAACGGAAACCACAATCTCAATTTCAGCAATTAGGACTCATTTAAGAGTGAATGGGTTCCGGGATAAGTAGTAGGCTAGTTTGCGAGAAGATAACGTGAAAGCAATCCCGATAGAGGCATGTAGTATGTTAAGCCTATGTTAAGCCTATAGCGGAAGATGACTGATAGGTTCAATTAACCAGCAGTTATGCCAACACGGAGGATAGAAATTATTTTAACATCGCAAGAAATAAGGAGTGACAACAGTTCAGATTAAGAAGGGAGGATGTGCATTATCCAACTTGGTTTGAAAATGTATTACAAAGAGAACGGAAGAGGGGCATGGGAACTTAGGAAAATTTATAAACTTTTTGAAACGAAATGAAGAATAGGACAAGCGTTGAAAGATTTCCCCAGAATTATCGAGTGACAAACATGCAGAAATGATCGAAAACAAATAAATTAAATTACTCCCATAGCAATTTAGGAAATGGAGGTTAGGATACTTCACCGATAGTTGGGTGTCTTAATCGATCTAGTGGAGAGTATTATCATATACATTTTGGGAGTTCAAGGGCTACACTGAATAATATTTCTAATGGAAATTACACAACAATTATTACACTCGGCTGAATCATGACACTTGACTGAGGTGCATACAGGAGGAAACAGAAAGAAACCGCGGCCGAGATTTCTCCTCTGTATACCCTGATAGCATAGCAGTGGAACTAGTGACCAGTTGAGAATAGACACACACACACACACACACACACACACACATGGGATTTCAAACTTATTTATATAGTAAATGACCACTAGATCGCTTTAAGGCTCACCAGACTTGGGCCTACGAATCACTCGGAACCATATAAAGATAAACGAGCGAATAGACTGTAACCTAGGTCAATCTTGGCTAAGCGATGTTAGGGAAATATCACAGAAACCCAATAAGTTAGAAGAGTAACAGAGTTAGGATAGGAAGCAAGGGAGGCATACTACTTCGAGGAGGCCTAGCCTACGCTAGAGCCACTGGGTAGGGATGCGAACAGCGACCCGTAGGAGAAAAAACAGTGCACAGACGAGAGAGACATAGAAATAGGGAAGAGTTAGGGAGTGCGCAATCGGAAGGTGGGACACCCCCGTAATAAAAGGATCTGGAGTCACAGACCTCCTCGGTGATCCTGGGGCACTGGCCATAAAACCTTGCCGGCTTGGCACTGACGTTAGGGACCATATGGAACATCGTTGTTTAGGGAAACATAGGCATCGGGGAATTAACGATAAGAGGAAACAAGGAAACATAGGAACAAATGAAAGCACAATACAATTACGGGCAAGGAGACCCACGGAAAACTGTCATGATACCCGGGTTTAGGAAGAGATGAGGGCAATAGTAGGATCACCATCAAAAGAGAATCGGATCAAATCCACTCCGATGATGAGGCCGTCGTCCGATGAGCTCAAGAAGGCTCTCCCTAAGGTAGATCCTGAGGCAGCAGGATGAGGGGGGTAGAGTTAGGGACAGATCGAGTCACTGATGACCCGGATGGACAACCCCCGTCCTCTCCCTTGAGGCCGAGCCCGAATGATAATATTCGAGTCACCAAGTGGGGAGGCGGCGTCCATTCCGCGTCCTCAAGGTCGAGCCCGAGAAGTCCGCTAGCCCACCCCAAGGATACATAGCCGGGATTAGGGACTGAGGTTAGCAAGAGACGGACCCCGTCTGGGAGGATAGGATTTAATTCCCTTCTGGACGCAGTAGCGGACGTTGAGGAACCAACAGAGTTTCTAATAAACCCGAAGTTAGGAAGTGAGGTGAGCAAGAGACGGACCCCGTCTGGGAGGATAGGATTTAATTCCCTTCTGGACGCAGTAGCGGACGTTGAGGAACCAACAGAGTTTCTAATAAACCCGAAGTTAGGAAGTGAGGTGAGCAAGAGACGGACCCCGTCTGGGAGGATAGGATTTAATTCCCTTCTGGACGCAGTAGCGGACGTTGAGGCACCAACAGGCTTACCTAAGGGAATTTATGAGTCAGGCGACTCAGCGAGCGAATTAGGAAGGACAGGATGCAAAGAAATACCGCGAAGAAAGACGTACGCACAGATAGAATGTGGTCCTAACGGGTAGATAACTAATACTAGCAAAATAACACCGGAAACATTAGTGCACTAGAGGGAACAGAAGGAAAATTGGGAAACGCGCATACATACGATTGTGCCATCGACAGACAGAGCAAGAGGGGGTCAGAATGAGCGGGAGTACGGTAGGGACGAATTGGGCCCCGAATGGCCAGGGCGGTGATGGATCCCCTCCTCCCTTGAGGCGATTCGCTCGAGTTTTCTTGGGCCCAGAAGGGAGTAAGGAACTAGCGCCGTCCCCCATTGAGGCGATTAGCTCGACGAGTCCGCCAGAATAAAAACGGAAGAGGGACAGATTGACCTAGGATGGAAAGGGAAGAGGACGACATAAAAACGAGAGGTTAAACACCTATGGTGGTGTAGATAAGTTTAAGCGCATAAGCAGTCTGAAATAAATAGAATCCTAGGATACAAGCAGAACAGATAGGAGTAGTTCCGAGTGAAAGAAGAAGTAAGGAGAGAACCCAGGCGTAGTACGTGGGTAAATATCTCAGAGTAAGAAGGGAAAAATCGAACCCCAATAAATGATGATATGTATGTAAAAGGGGAAATCAAGGAAACCCCGGGAGTAAGAAGTAGAAAAAAGCAATTTAAATACAGGTAGATCAAGATACAATCAGGGAATAAAGTATGCAAAACGTAAAATAAATGTATAAAAATTCAACAAATCAGCTATGAGAATTTGCCAATCAAACAAACAGTTAGGTGAGGATAGAGTGTAAAGCACGCCGTATCAGAAGTTACTGCAGCAGAAGGGAGAATGAGGACAAGGACTCAGGTTACGTAACATCACGGTGACTTCTAAAATTGAATCAGTAAGGATTCAGAGATTAAACTAAGTGGATTGATATATTAGCAGTAAGATCAGATAGTCCGGGAAAATTAGACACAATGAATAATGAAAACCTGAATCCCTGTCCAGACACAAGTAACCTAAAAAAAATCATATCTCAATTAAAGAAAATTAAGACTAGGAAAGGGAGAGTTAAGGAATAGAGGCAGTTATTTCAGAAGTGGAGAAAGGAAAGAATGCTCTCAAACTCAGGACCCTAAGGAAACGATGACGTAAATTCAGGATACGAGTATTAATTGGCGTTTGTACGGACTAATTCGGCTTTGGTCAAGTAGCATTGACATGATAAATAAGTGTAGTATATGTCCTTCCAACTGATGTGAAGACGAGCGCACCCAGTCGAACCTAGGACTCTATTATAAAGAACGGGACTAGATAAAACCCTTAGAATTAGGCAAAATTTAGGCCTGCTAAATATAGCAAGATATCGTCCGATCTAATTATGGAAATTATGTGTATATGTACACCTGAAGTACTGTCAAATTGAAGTTTCGGAAAATAAAAGATGATTTACAACCTGAGATTTGTGATGAAGGCTATGAAAATTGATAGGCATAAGAGCACTCTTTTCGGTTTCCAGTGTAAAATCTAGCAACGCCAAAAGATAAAACAGGGATAACATTTGTATAGGAACGAGGTTGGCAGTTTAAAGTTTAATGCAAAAGACAATTTTGCTGGTTGCACCTTTGAGATATGACTAACTAAAAGTAAATTTAGAGGAACTGAACGTTGGAAAATTATAAAAGTAAAGATGTACATGGTTGCTCAAGATTCGGGGTTTAGTTAAGAGGGATACTATTCTTAGTAAAAAACTAGGATTTGGTTCTGAGACCCCAGAAGGTACTATTGATTCATTTCTAAAAGTCCATATGGAATTTATTAAGAAAAAGGTAGTGCAAACCCATAGTTTTAAACAAATAAAAAAATAAATAAATAAAAAAAACAGCAAAACAAAACCAAATAACGGTACACGAGAAAACCCTCAGCACAAGAAGAACGACTACGCACACGATCTGACACTACGAGCACGACTGGGCTAAATAGAAACGACGAAGGATGTTGAGTCACCTAGGACATCCCCCACACCACGGAACATAGATTAGCTGATCCCAAAAACAAAAAGGAGGAAGACAGGGTCTATGCGGGTACGACCTACTACATCAGGGATAGTCATTTCAACATGGGAAATGTCCACCAGTCAATACGGTGCGACATGAGAGACCAAGCAAGTACCTTAACCATCTCAAACCGAACCTCTGATCGTCCGTGGATCATATAATAATTCCCAACCAGTAATATACAGTAAGAAAATTGGATAAAAACACAGAAATCCCATTAAACCTATCCTCCGGATAATCCATGGCTCCTAAAAGAAACTGCTGGTCTCGAGAACTCCAAAGGACAGACCCAGTATCCGGCATGGCTCTCTCCCGACCGAAGGAAGATACCATCACCGAACGTGGACCAAGCATCGGATTCAACCAGGGAGGCTGTATTAGATCAGCATGAGCGCGGACATGCGCGGCGCCAAACAAGAACTAAGTGCTCAAGTTTCTCGGTGAACGCGGCTAGTGGGAAAGCGAGTGTTGTGCAGAAAGTGATAAGCTCTAATCAAAGTTTTAGATTTCTCTTTTTCAGAATGACAGTGTGGAAAAGTAACAGCATTCAAGAAAACAGAACTATGGAACAGTTGAAAAGGAAGAAGAGTAGATAAATTGTGTTTTATATATGTTTTCTTGTTTCAGGTTCGGTGTGACAGGCTAATCCATTTTTCCAGATGTAATGTGAAAACCAGATAAATGTGGTTGATAAAGTATGAACACGTCTATGTCCCATATAGAGGAAGGGAACTACGGTTATTTGTAAAGAGAAAATGGATTAACTTGAACACACTAAATTTCATGACTATATAAAAAATTGTTCCTGTTTAAATTACTGTTTGTAAATCATATGTTAGAAAGAGTTAAGTAGCTTTAGGAACAGGAGATAGAGCAAATTCGTAGTATCAATGTAAACAAAATCCAGATCAATTAAAAAGCTTGTGCGTAGTCTAAGTACACAACTTCAGCGGCCCCAAAAAGGGCCTTAAAAGACCCTTTCTGGGGATTGAGAAGGGGGGAATATGTAATAAATACATAGTTCCTTATATAGATTCTTTATTGTTTTATAGATTATTTTAATTATTCAGTCAAAGTCTGTTGAGATAGAGTATATTCAGACAGTCAAAGTCTGTTGAGATAGAGTATAGTTCAGATCAAAGTCTTGATTGAAGCTAACTGTAAACATCCCTACATTTAGTTCCATTGGAATGTTGGTAGTACAGTTTTAGGGTGACTTCAGGTCATTTTGAAGTATATAACACTTGAGAAGTGATGGGCTCGGTCTGTCTGTGTGTGTACGGCTGGAGGGTAAGTCACCGACCATTTTTCTTAATAATGTAGTCCAGATCCTTTAGATTTCAATCAAGTACAATATAATATTTTTGAAACTATATATTTTCAAAAGGGATATTTTAATTATGTAGATTTGGTTAGAGTTAAAAATTCCACAACTCCCTTTTCTCAATCCCCGAGATAGTACTGTATTTTAATATAGGCTTAGAATAGAATTAGGGCTAGAGATATTTAGGATTTCTAATTATTTATACTTTAGTAATAAAATAGTTTAAGATAAGACTCCTTTTGTTTATTTCAATGCCTGTAAACTGTACATCCTCATACTAACGCTCGGCTAGGAAACCGCTACCAGATTTTCCAAGTCCCGAAGGTCCTTTAAGCCTAATAAATCCAGTTGAATCTATAACAGTCAGTTTCTAGATTTTCACCTCAGTACTACATTTTCATAGAATCGCTCTATATTAAAATAGATTCGTATTTCGTAATAATGAATCATAACATAATGATCGAAAAAGTGAAAATGCAACATGTGATATATGTTACATGAAATTATTCATAAATATGTATGAAAACCCCCACTATTCCAGGAAGTTTAAAACAGAGAATTCTATTGTCATTAGACAATTAGACATTTACAAAACAGATCACGTAATTTACTACTCTGCACTCAAATCACATGTGTACTCGTGTATTTCCCATAAGCAATAAAACCCTCCTCCAAGAACCACTGTAGTCAGTTATTGGCTCAGTAAGTCAGTTGGTGAATTTCTATACAAAACATAACAAGGCTCTACAGCACAAAAACAAGGTAATTGTATTGTTTAGGCCAATGCAGCGTTTTTCTTTTCTATTTTGTGCCCAGTTGTTGATTACAAGAATGTTAATTCAATGTTTCAAAATATCACAATATTTTCTTCTATTGCGTTTTTAAATATTTCCTTTTTAGACGTTTTTAATTTTAATTTATCGATTAATGAGTCCTGATTAATAAACAATATTATTTCAATTTTAAAATAAATGGACTATTTTAATTACTCAATATGGTTGATTTAACCGTTTCTTTTTGTCTTAGTTTAATCTCTACCTTCCTATGTACTTTTACATGTCCTAAGCCACGCTATAGGGGTATGATCTGTCGTAATACGATTTTAAATTATTGATCACCCACACATTTTTATGAAACACAAGGGCGTGGAGAGTTCTCTTAGTTAATGATCAGTTCAAAGGCAGAGTAACCTCCGAGACAACGACATTTAAGTGAAAACATAGCATTCACTCATATATTTACACTAAACAAGATGAATATGACATGGATAATTGTAAGGCCACAATGTGTTCGGGAACTATTTGGCCTAAATTTTCTTACATTTGTTTTACGCGAGGAAAATCCCCGATAAAAAAAAACATTATCTAAGTGACTTGTCCCGACCGGGATAACTGAGGTAACTTCGTTACCACTAGACTATAGCGGTAGACAACTAAATTTACTACTTATTCAATATATATTGTTATATAAATCCACCGTTATGATTTCGAGATAACGTAGTTGTTCCGATCGCAGCGGGCCAGGGTTCGAGCTCAGACGGTATAAGTTACTGTTTTTATTTTCCTTACCTATCAGAGATGTGTCGGAAACCTTTAGTACGCGAACATCATTTGGCCATTATTATCACCCTATAGAATTCAATTTTTTTTAGAATGAATGTATAACCAAATTGTGTGTCTCCTCTTTCAAATGTATTATATAGTAGAAGAAATAATTATGTTCTCCGGAGTTTAAAACCATATTCCGTCAAGTTTCGTCCTTATAAAGGATCGGGATACGTGTAGCACGAAAAGTAGCTGAAAATGAAGAGTATAAACTAAGGTAAATAAATAAGGAATTTACGATAAATAATTGGTATTTCTGAGAAATTATAATGTCATTCCTGGGATTATTAGCACATGAAAATATTTGTTTCTTTTTTCTTCATGGTTTTATGTATTAGGTAGTAAACAGCCGGTACCGGTTTCAAAATCTTTATTCCATCTTCCCCTCAGTCAAATATGTCACCTCCTTCTACTGAAAAGCAATCCTCAGTCATCTACATTTCCATTTCAATCCATTATTTTCCATGAGTTTTCTCCATCTCCTTCTATAATCTATTTTTCTTTAAATATATTTATATTTTTAAACTCATTCCGTATGACATTATTGTTTATCTTGTGTACCAAGCCATATGTCTAAGAACTCTCATTTCTGCAGGTTAAATTTCATTTTAATATTTTGTTCCACATGCCTATGTTTCACATCCTGATAATTATTAGCTTTCAGATCTCTCATGTAATTCAAATGTTTTCTATCGGTACGATGAATATTATTTTCAGATGGATAAAGAAATTCTTCCTACACCCACTACGGAGACAATTAAAATAGTAAGAAACGAATATGGTCTGACTGATTCTAACATCAGCAAGTCTGTTGATATTATACATAAATGGTTAACACAACAACCGCACTTACCAGACGAGACAGGTAAGCATTATTTGGATTCGTATTTAGTAAAATATGTTAATAAACTATTCTACAAGGTTGAACAGATCTCTATCCACAATCTTTCACAGGTTTTTAGGGGAAGCAGTAGTAGTAGCTGTGGTAGTATTCTAATGACTAGGATCTAGGATCATCCACATTGTCCATCTAGCTTCCAAGTACAATTTTGATAAAGCCATGCCAAAAGTTTTGAAGTACAGATAATTTTGTGAGATGATTTTCATATATGACGGAACTCTTACCTTTACATATTACACAAATAGGTATTGTGTATATAGGTTCCTTAATTAATGGGCTGCCAAACAATTATACCAGTTCTTGTGCGGAACAGAAACATTGTTTCATTATTTCTAAATCTAGCACAGTAATTTTAATTATAATTACATGATTTATCCATGCTGTCGCAATCCATTTTTATTTAATTTGTGATGTTGTTAACCTGTTATTTGGAATTTTACTCAATAAAAATGTATATTTTCTTGTGTTCCTTGAAGAATTGTAGTACCCAGTTCAGGAATGCTCATTGAGTGTTTTGATTATAGGAATTTACATGGCAAAAACCGTGCACATATTAGAAGTAATGTTTTAGCGGGTAACATGATCTTTGGATCCAATTAATGTTAACTGCCATTGATTACACAAACAAAATTTAAAAATTGATTGTCTAATCAGCTGAATATTTAAAACAAATGATAGTATATCGGAACCATTCTTATCACGCTCCTAACATTAAACTACTAATAAGCACTATGCTGCAGTATGAAGCATTGCCCTTTGGAATTTTTAGCCTGTTTATTCATTCATTTTTTTAATTCAGGTCATCGGAGACCATCGCTTCCTTATAATAAAACAATCAACGAACGTATATGGATTAACCTACAAACTTTTGTCATTAGTGTTCTGTTCTATCATGTTGGCCTATATTAGTTTGTTACCATTAATGTCAATTATTATTATTATTATTATTATTATTATTATTATTATTATTATTATTATTATTAAATCTTTAGAGAATGAGGAAGGCTTACAACTGAATGGTATTAATAAACTGTTAGTTTATGCTGATGATGTAGTATTGTTGGCCGATAGTGAGGAGATACTAAAGGACAATACGCACACACTATTGAGTAACACTAAGAACTTAGGACTGGAAGTAAATATCAATAAAACTAAATATATGGTCACACGTAGAAATACATTATATAATGGAAATGGACAGCTAATGACAAATGAGGGAAATTTTGAGGAAGTGGCTGAATTCAAATACCTAGGAACAATAATTACAAATAGGAATGAGATGCACAAAGAAATTAAACATAGGCTCAATTCTGGAAATGCGTGCTATTATGCATTGCAGAGACTCTTGATGTCCCAACTCCTTTCAAAAAACGTTAAAGTGAAAATATATAAAAATATTATTCTGCCAGTTATATTATACGGGTGCGAAACATGGACTCTTACTTTACGGGAGGAAAGGAGATTGCAGGTATTTGAGAATAAAGTACTTAGGAAAATTTTTGGACCAAAGAGAGATGAACAGACAGGTGAATGGAGAAGACTACATAACAATGAACTACATGGTCTTTATAGGAAGCCAGATATAATAAGAACAGTTAAGTCTCGTAGACTGCGATGGTCAGGACATGTTGCACGTATGGGGAATGAAAGACTTGCATGGAAGCTTCTTGTAGGAAAGCCAGAGGGAAAACGCCCAGTTGGTAGACCAAGAATGAGGTGGGAGAATAACATTAACTATGATTTGAGGGAAGTAGATTATACAGGGAATGTTTGGAAAGGATTAGCTCAGGATAGGGATGCATGGAGAGCCATGAACCTACGGGTTCGATAGTGCCAGTGAGTAAGTAAGTAAGTAAGTAAGTATTACTCGTATTATTGTACAGGGCAAGTCAAAATGTTGTGCAGGTTTTCAGAAATTTATTATGTGAAATGTAATGAACATATAATATCGTGAGACATATTGTATGAAAGGTAAACTCTCAAAGTTTAGTTGTCCACTTCTAAAGTTCCGCGTTCACCCGCAAGATGTCAACAGCAGAGCAGTAAAGGAAAATGGCGTTGACTGGGGATCAGAAGTCTTTCTGTGTGCTTGATTACCATGTAAACAACTCTGTGACTAGTGTTCAACGACATTTCCGTACCAGATACGATAAAGACCCGCCGGATGGGAGATCCATTCGTAAGTGGTACACACAATTTAGGGATTCAGGCTGTATCTGTAAACGAAAATCGACTGGCCGTCCGTCGACGAGTGAAGAGACAGTCGAACGCGTTCGCACATACTTCGTGCGGAGTCCACAGAAATCCACCTACCGGGGAGCGACAGAACTTCAACTACCACAAAAAACTGTATGGCGGATTCTCCGGAAACGTTTACAGATGAAACCCTACCACTTGCAACTGGTTCAAGCCTTAAAACCCGCCGATTATGCTTTGCGAGCGTCCTTCTGTGTTGATTTTCTCGCATTAATGGAAGAGAATGAGTTCCATGAGAGGGTAGTTTACAGTGATGAAGCGACTTTCCACCTTTCAGGAAAAGTGAATAGACACAATGTAAGGATTTGGGGAACTGGTAACCCCCATGCAACTCTGGAACATCAACGCGATTCTCCGAAAGTGAATGTCTTTTGTGCCATTTCCCATGCAAAGGTTTATGGGCCCTTTTTCTTTCATGAACGTACTGTGAACGGACATGTTTTCCTTGATATGCTACAACAATGGCTCCTTCCGCAGCTTGAAGCGGATAGTCCAGATTTCATTCTGCAGATGGATGGTGCCCCTCCACATTACCATGGCAGTGTTCGAGACCATTTGAATACGGCTTTACCACAACGCTGGATAGGCCGTGCATCTCAGGGTGATCAACAACTCATTCATTGGCCACCTCGTTCACCAGATCTAACCCCGTGTGATTTCTTCATGTGGGGTCTTGTAAAGGATCATGTTTACGTACCACCACTTCCAACAACACTGTATGAACTGCGTGCCCGCATCACAGCAGCCATTGCTGATATCGACCGCGGACTGCTACAGAAAGTTTGGCAGGAGATTGAATATCGGCTTGACATCTGTCGTGTAACAAAAGGCGCTCACATAGAACATCTGTGAATATTTAAAAAAAAACTTTGAGAGTTTACCTTTCATACAATATGTCTCACAATATTATATGTTCATTACATTTCACATAATAAATTTCTGAAAACCTGCACAACATTTTGACTTGCCCTGTATATTGTAGTACGTAATATCATGTTTGTGAAGTTATTTAGAAAGTTACTTTAATTTAAAATATCTAGGTCGCGTCACAAAAGTGAAATATAAGTTAAAGAACTCTCTGATTTAGAAACATAAATAACAACATATTTTTGGAATCTGGATTAAAATTACTCTTATAATATTGGTCGGTTAGTAGGTCAGTACATTTTAATGAGGTTATTTAACAATTCATGTGGTTAGTGTCACAGTTAATATCTGGAAGTTAAAAAGCCGAAGTTTTTTGCTCAGAGGGTTTTTATTTTAAGTATGAGGCTGTTTAAATGTCATATATCTACAACATTGGGCCGGTATTTACTTCCCTTAGATCTTATCTGCTGTACACGTATTGTTTTTAATGTGGCATTGAAATAATAAACACTTTTTTTTTAATAATATGTACAATACCAAATGGTGCACTACATTGTAGAAACAAAAGTATGAACATTTAAGTATACTGTATTGCCTTCTCGGTACCCGTGGCTGTCCCAAGTGACATCCCTTGTACGAAATCTGGTAGTTACAGAGGTTGGCCATATCGGAGGTTTTCGGTATTTCTCGGCATTCTCCTGTTTCCCGAAATTTATCTCAGCCACACGCTCCGTTCTCCCAATTCCCTCTTCATGTCATATCATTCGTCATTCATTAATTTCGTTTCACCCTCCACACCACCTCATTTAATGTTAGGAAACATAGATTGCATGGCACCCACAGACATTGAGAATAAGTGATTGTGGGGATTTAGTGGGGTACCAAGCAAGGTACTGGCTCATAACTGCGAGCATCAATAATATAAAAGAGCAGAGTTGCCAACTGTTGGGTAGCAGTCCCTCCTCGCGACCACGAGCCCAACCCAAAACTGGCGGCATGATAAGGTTTTTGTTTTTTCATGAGATATGAAGGTGATGTTCCAGGCCCGGAAGACGACCTATAACTCACGTAACACCGTACAGTAAACTTTATTCCATTCATCTCTATGATACTGGGATAGCGCAATATATCCTTCAGGTTGCGGTGCTCAGGGCATTCTGCTCGCCCTCTCCGATAGAAGAACCAAAGAACTATACTGCATTAAATATTGTAAGTATTGACAATTAAATTAAATTATTTAATATTAATGTAAAGTGTGCCGGTCTCGATGGTCTAGGTACGAAGTTTCTCGGTCGAGGATTCAAATCCGGATGGGGTCGATGATGTTTTTAAGATGGAAAAATAAAAGGACAAGTCCGTCGGGAGGAATTAATAAGCCATGGGTTCTGAACCTGTACATTTTCGGACTCGTATATGAATTTGAAGCCTAAATTAGAGCCTCTGAACAAAATGTTATCGGCTTTTCCCATCTAACTAGTAATATCTAAGTTGCTTACTAGATGTCTCTTTGAAGCTATGTACTAACCGCATGCCATTCGCGAATATCTGTAGGAAAATAACCGTAAATAAATTAGCATAGTTAAGAACTTCCGATAGGGAGCACCCTTGTCTCCATCTGGCGATGTACGGGCATAGAAAAGGTAAGGTTATAGACAATGTAAAATTTAGATCAAAATTTAGTTAGAACAAATAATAGTTTTGTTTGTGCAAAGATAGCAATCAGAAACAGCAATGCATAATACTATTAAGCTGAAACCAGGTATTAATGGGAGCAAATTAAAAAAATAAGTTTCAAAATCCTATTATTTACTAATTAAAGCGTCTTATTGTTAGGCTGTAATGTACGTACCATATTTATAAGCGATTAAAAACAAATTAAAATTAATAAAGCAGAGGATACACAGCTGTGATCTAGAGGTAACATAATTGTTTCATAAGGAGATGGTTCAGGTTCGATACCCGGCCATGACAAATTTATTTTTGATTTTCCCTTATCGGCAAGACAAATTACAATTATTTTAAAGCCCAAAGAGTCCCCGAGTATTATTTGATAAATATACACATCTCATTCGCATTACGTATTGTGATTATATGAGTGAATGCTGTTTCTTGCCTTAAATATATGCACTGTCTTGAAGATGGCTCTGACATTGAGTTGGTCACACATGCTTCGAGATCCTTCATGTCCTCGTGGGGTCGAAAAAAAGCATTACTTTTCCAGAAATTAAAACTCTCTCCTGACAGGTCATGTAAGATCCGGGTGACGTGGGTTACTTAGAAAATGCGAGAGATATGAAGCATATAAAAGACTGATATAATTTGTTCATTAAAGCTATTGACGATAATTTCTTATTTCATAAATAATTATTTACTCGATCACCAATAGTAAAAAAATGAAATCACAATTGCAACTGTTACGTATTAATTAAGCCGTGACCAGTTCACTACCACTATCCAACTCATCAATAACATCCCATACATCCCTAGCCTAAGCTAATATTTTCCAATCATACCCTGTATAATTCACTTTACTCAACTGAAGGTTAATATTTTCCCCAACCCCAATCTTGGTCCACTGGAGCTTCCCTGCTGTTCCTGCACGAAATTTTCATCCCCCCTTTTATTCCTCGTTCGTGCCACATGTCCTGGCCACCACGTGTACAAACTTAACTGGTGTCATTAAATGTAGTGCCCCATCATCATCCGTCACTAATTATGCCTTCGTAGACCTGTTTCGGCGCCATCTATCAGTCTTTTAAGAGGTCTTCCCGGTCGTCGATGTCCTTTGTGTTTATATTGCATCATCTTTTTTGGGAATATTAAATTACCCATTCTTTTTACATGGTCTAGTCTACTTAATTTATATCTGTTGAGTTTTTCTTCTAGTGACTCTATTTCTGATTGTTCTAAAATTGTTCTTTTTTTTCGATCTAAAAGAGTGAATCTTACTGACTTTCTGAGAAATTCCATTTCCGTTGCTTTGATTTTGCGTCTGCCTCTTTTTCTTAACGTCACTTCCGTATAGACTAAAGGATAATGCTAAGGTATTATATAGTTTTTTTCGTGTCGATTTTTATACTAATTTAGCTTTTAATATATTATCTATTATTCCTAAGATTTGTGTGAATTTAAAGACTTTTTTGTTCACATCTTTTTCATTTTGATAAGATATCTTACAACTTAACCCATTGACCTCAAAAGACGAGGTAGACTCGTCGGCAGTTAAATGGCCTTCAACTCAGAAGACGAGGTACACTCGCTTAACTCTGCTGTTATATATTTTGCAATATTTTGTACATCCATTGGCAGGGTAATATTTTTTCAATATTATGAATAGTTGAGGAATGTGTTTTGGTCTTCACCATTATTGTGATCTCGAGTACCGTTATCTTTTGCTAGTTTTGAATGTCTGAAAATAGATAATATAATTTATGGTAACTTAAATCTGGTTTCTGACTGAAGCGAGTGGGTTAAATTGTTGAAATGTTATACTTGTATTAGGCATTGGTTATTGTGTATTATAGTGTCCATAAAGATTATAAAAATCATGTACACCCTTAGACAAAAAAATGAGTCATCTCTTGATTCTATCAACTGATCGGGGAACTTCGTGAGCACTCGCAGAAGCCTTATTCACATTAACACTTTTTCGGCAATTGTACTGTTGTTTGGTAGCTAACGCAGTGCACACTCAAGTAACATAAAAGAGAGAGCGTGCCCTTGTGTGTTTCCGTGGTCGAGAGGTTTAACACACATCATCTGCGTTCGTAACCTCACGGGTTCGATTCTCGTTCTACTTTTTTTTTACTGAATGTTTGGATATCATTTCGCCTGTAATATAGTTTCATATTTAATTTTATATTTGAGTTTTATGGCTTTAATGCACACACAAAACTCATAAATGAAAACTTTCTAATACTTAAATGAAGAAAGAAAATAATATCTTCTAAAATGATAACTTTAACAAAATTAATATCGGATGTATGAACCCTCAGCATCTATTACCGCCCTTAATCCTCGGAGCATTGATGCAATAAAATTTCTACAGGCACGTGGACAATCGTCTAGAACATCCCAGGCGTCTTGAATTTGTGCCATAAGCGATCTTTCGTCTTTCGTGCATCTCCAGGCCAATTAACGTTCATCTCTATTTTCATCTTAGCTCACACATTTTCGATTGGATTCAAATCAGGTGAACAGCGAAATTTGATTTGCCTTCTCCTCTAACAATCAAATCAAATTTAGCTAAACAGATTTCAGAAAGCGACCACAGTTTCAACAATATCGATAATACAATGTCAATTATACTCAGGGAAAACAACAGACACAAAATTAACATTTTAGAAGAAATCGAAATTATCAAGAAGGCCAAAAATACAAACATTCTCAACGAAAATATGCCTAATGAGCAAAACTCTCTATTAGACATACAATTAATTCAATACTACTACAAAAACTCCAGAAGATGAAGCTTGCATCGAAAGGCATAAAGTGAAATAGTGAAATGAACGAAAATTTTAAATAGTTGAGGAAGATGGTAGTATAGAAGGTAAAAATAAATAATAGTTTAAAAAAGCTAAAACAACACGCTTTATTAGAAAACCGAACTAAAAATGAAAAATAGTTTTTAATTTCCAACACGCTTGGGTTAAAATTAAAGTTGTAAACAAAAAATTAACTCCAACATATTTAGAATAAAACTGGAGTTATCTACAAAAAAATATGTTTACCATCAAAAGCGTGGGGTGCCCTATATCAATTAATATATTTGATAATAAACAGATATTGGTAAAATTAAAGTCTCTAAGAAGAAAACGTAAAAACCGTGAAAAGCACCCCACGCTTTTGATGGTAAAAATATTTTTTTTTTTTGTAGATGACCCTAGTTTTATTCTAGATGTGTTGGAGGTGATTTTTTTTGTTGACCACTTTAATTTTATCCCAAGCGTGTTGGAAATTAAAATTACTTTTCATTTTTTAGTTCGGTTTTCTAATAAAGCGTGTTTTAGTTTTTTAAACTATTATTAATTTTTCATTTTTTAGTATGGTTTTCTAATAAAGCGTGTTGTTTCAGTTTTTTAAACTATTATTTATTTTTTTTATTTTTAGTTTAATTGATTGTCATAAACTGGAATCCCATGAAAATCTAATTGCTTAATACTCTTCTAAAAAAACCTCCAGCCTAGATTTGAACCAGCGGCCTATGGATTAATGAAATTATACACCACTACAATCCACCGCTCTACTAACTGGGCTCTCAAAACGATTGACTGCAAAGTCGAGAAGTCCGTAACCTATTACACCGGTTTTTTTTTTTAATTTTCTGATGATTCTGGCCAGGCTTTAAAAGAAATAATGAAATTACTGTATTGTTATGAGTCCTTTACAAGTATACAAAGTTTCAAGTCGATCTAATGTTTTTAAGTGGGTGAAAATCATGTTCAAATATTCCGTTACATAGATACAGGTCCGTTACATAGAGAGACACAGGTCAAGTTAATATAAAGTTTATAAAAATATATAATTTAACATTGTTATAACCTCAACGGTATAAAAAACAATTATGAACTTAAAAAGTATAGATTAATTCAAATGCCGAAATAAAATATATTTAATTCATATAACGTTTTAATAGAAAAATCACGAAAAAAAATTGCGTACTCGAAGACGCGAACCCGCAATCTTCACAAACAGAAACAGAAACCGCATGCTTTGCCGCTGAGCTATCTCGACAGGTAAAATAGTCTGCAGTTTATACCACACTGCACAATTATGACTAGGTTCCTAGTTTGAACCCAGCGCTGTGCCGAGTATGACTTAGAAGAAATGTGCGTTCAAGAGATGACTCATTTTTTTATCGAACGGTGTACCTCACTGTTATACCGTTATCACCATTAAATTGTCTCTTTGTCTTTGTAAATTAACCCTTAAATTGACAAAAACATAATTTATCACATCAGTTATGTAATTTGTCGGTCCGCGTTGAAAATAAAACCATGTATAGCTTTAAGTTACTCTCTCTTACTTACTCACTGGCACTATCGAACACGTAGGTTCATGGCCGCGCGGACATAAGCTCTCCATACATCCCTATCCTGAGCTAATGTTTTCCAATAATTCCCTGTATAATCTACTTCCCTCAAATCATAGTTAATGTTATTCTACCACCTCATTCTTGGTCTACCAACTGGGCGTTTTCCTTCTGGCTTTCCTACAAAAAGCTTCCATGCAAGTCTTTCATTCCCCGTACGTGCAACATGTCCTGCCCATCGCAGACTACGAGACTTAACTGTTCTTATTATATCTGGCTTCCTACAAAGACCATGTAGTTCATTGTTATGTAGTCTTCTCCATTCACCTGTCTGTTCATCTCTCTTTGGTCCAAAAATTTTCCTAAGTACTTTATTCTCAAATACATGTAATCTCCTTTCCTCCCTTAAAGTAAGAGTCCATGTTTCGCACCATATAATATAACTGGTAGAATAATAGTTTTATATATTTTCAGTTTAACGTTTTTTAAAAGGAGTTGGGACATCAAGAGTCTCTGCAATGCATAATAGTACGAATTTCCAGAATTGAGCCTATGTTTAATGTCTTTGTGCATCTCATTCCTTGAGCCTTTGGCATGGGTTCCCTGAAGTAGTCCCCAACCGGAGAACCGAATGGGGGACTATTTGACCTCCGGAAAATTTTACCCCAGTTGAACCCATTTCCACATTTCTTGACGGTTGTATTTTTACGGTGAAAGATCGTCACTCTTTCGACCAAGGTACTTTTTTTCGTCTGGCTTATCACCTTCGACCAGTCCGGCATGGGTAACCCCTATCGGTAGCAATGCTACCGCTGGCATAGCTCTCAGGATCATTTAAGCACGCAAGCCACTCCACCACGACAAGGTAAAGATACCATGGAGGGTTAAGTTCCTCTCTCACTAACAGTAATTACATATACAATAGTACATTTCGGTTACCATCTAACATTGTAAGAATCAATATCGCATAAATTAAACAGTCAAAACTCTAATAATCAAAATAAAACCTAACCAAACATCAAAATTCAACTTAAACACACATTATAAGAACACAGCTTAAACGTCAGTTTGACCCTACCACTGAGCGAGGACTGACTCGATTCCTTCAGGCTCAACAATAACTTACATCTACAATATTATTGCTACGACCAGACTCATAGGGCTATGATATTAAAGAAATGTACGAATAGTAAAGACTATGTTGGACATAAGTAATTTTGAGACACATTGTAGGGCATACTGTTCATGAGGTCCAGGGTTCATTTCCCGGTCAAACCATAGGGATTTTTTCTTAAAGGGAATCATTCCTGTGGTTGCCCCTGGTCTCGAATTTAGGTTAAGTTTAGTTTAAGAACTCTCCCGGCACTTCATTATCATTTATCACCCATCATATCATCGGGGTAACGTAACTCCGTAGGCCCAACTTCAGAAGTGGGTTACATTTAAGCCAATGCTAGGAGAGAACACCAGAAATGACGAAATGACAACCTGGGGCATTAAAAAAAAAAGTATTATTACTGCTCTCTACTCCGAATAACCAACTAACATAGATCAATTTCTGCCATTTTCATCATTCTATTTCGGACCCTCCTACAGAATTAGTGAGGCTAAATCGCTCTGCCTTGGAAATCGCGGATGCTTTAATAAAATTTATTAATAATCCAAAAGGGAAGTCGTAGTGGTAACAACAGGACCGCATTAGACTTCCTACGTGTCTTAGATATATTCGGTACACATATAATTATTTTCTTCTATTCTCTCTATATAATGGCGTAGCCCATTGTTGACCCATAGCCTCTTCCTTTGAATGGCGATACCAGACCAAGTTAATTTTTAAATACCTTATTTGCTCATAGATGCCATTAATGGCATACGGCCAACACACCGACTCAATGAGACATTAAACAGGCAACTAAGATATTACTAGGACGTTGAGGTCGATAAACATTGCTTAGGGGTCTTTTTATTCAGGCTTAAGGATCTTATACGAACATCAAAATCTTCAGACTCGGGACCCACGGCTTAAAGTCCCTCCCGGAGGACTTGCTCCTTGGATTTTCCACCCTAAAAAATCAATGAACCCCGGCCGGGTTCGAACCCGCGACCCTCGGGACCAGAGATAAAGCAGCATAGCTACTAGCTCACTGCAGCCGACAAAAATTGCTTTATGAAAATTTTAAATAAATTAAATCAATGCATCTTATAGGCGAATTGGTAATATAAAGTTTAAGCATTTGTTTGTAAATTTTTTTCATGAAAAAGGAGTTTAATTTTATAAAAATATTGGTACGGCATTTTGAAATGTAATTGTGTACACATTTGGTGCTGGTTGTATCACACTACTAACCATGCGTTCATACTGACTTTTTATATCAATTCTTTAATCTGAGCTGATATTCTGGCAATACGATATTACTATATTACAAGCTTTCAGATAACGGCCGTCTAGAGCGCTGGTTGTTGAGATGCAAGAACAGCATAGAAACAACAAAGAGGACACTGGACATGTATTACGCACTGAAAGGACTAGTCCCAGAAATTATGTATCACTGGGATACTAAAAGCGAATGGTTCAGTATAGCTAGCAAATTATTGTAAGTTGCAAAATATAAGTCATTCATTACCTAAAATTCTATCCACTTCTAAAACATACTTATAGTAAGCTACTTATTTAATTCTTACTAACATGTAAGCTCAAATTACATCTATTTATTCATTTAGCTTATTTCACGATGTTTCATAACATCTTCTGCGGCCAATTAATCTACTGGTATTCTCCTCAATATCCCGCTGCCTCTCCAATCTCCTTCGTCAAATCCCTATTCACTCATGTTGCTCAAAACACTACAAATCCACGTTATTTTTGGCCGCCCTATTCTTCTTCTACCAGTGGCACCCAATCTAACATTCTTCATGAGAATCTGTCTTTTGTTATTCTTTTCACATATATTGATTATTTTAATATTACTATCAAATGATGAATAAGTAACACTGAGTCCTGGTAATGAATTTCTAACCCAGCATTTATCCAGATTGAAAAAACTTGTAAAAATATCTATCAGCTACCCGACTCTGGAATTCCCTCCCCTCGTATTTCAAGGACTGTCCGACTCAAAAATAGTTAAAAAGAAACTCACTTCATATTTCCTTAGACTATATAATACATTAGCGTGTTTTATGTATACTTTTATTACATTTTAAACTTCCTTTGCCAAGCTATTCATTTTATCTAATTTCTTAGGTTATTATTTTTGTTATTATTATTATTATTATTATTATTATTATTATTATTATTATTATTATTATTATTATTATTATTATTAATATTATCTTCATTATTAGTATTTTTCTTTCTTCCCTTCTCAATTTTATATTGTGTAGTTTGTATCTATTATGTATCATTAATCATCATTCTTGTTGTAAGTATAATTTAACCCTGGTAAAGTGGAAGATAACACATTATGGTCTTAACTCGAAGAGGTAAAATAAATAAATAAATATCAAAATGAATGAGTCAGGTTGGTTGGCACCGTATTTTGAACACGGAGCATACCGAATGAGTTTCACAATAGAGCTTGTGCAAATTTGCTCGGTTCCTGATATTTTGTTTCTAAACCACCAGTATTGTATAATGATTAGTGTATATTGTATTCACGTAGACTTTCACGGCCAGAGTTGCTATGATGATCTTGAAGAAGATTTTCGGGCTGTAGGCCGTGGTCCTGAGGCTTGTAGTTCCCCTATCGCTGACCGCTGACCAATCAGAAGGCAGATATAACGTACAGTTGACTAGAGCATCAAACAGCAATCTCATTGGAGCAATGGAAGTACCTAACGCTGACGAAGCAGAAGGTAGATTTAACTTACGAACACATCGCGGTGAACGTATAAATAGGACAGACAGTGGACAGAATTGCCCGTTTCAAGACAACCCTTGAGGATGCTAGATGCAGTCACTGGCGAAACGTCGGGGAACTACAAGCCTCACGACCACGGCCACAGCCCGAAAATCTTCTTCAAGATCATCATTAGTGTATATGTTTCGAATCCCACGAATTTGATTTGCGATTTTACCATAAGAATGTTTAAGTACAGGATACGAAACTGGATGGTTAAGACAACTGAGAAGTTTTTATTATTGATTTCGTACATCTCAATGATGGATAAATCATATTTGAAGAGAAAAATTATACGCTCAGACCGGGACTTGAACCCGGGACCCTTGGTCTAGAGAACCAAGGGTCCCGGGTTCAAGTCCCTGTCTGAGCGTATAATTTTTCTCTTCAAACTGAGAAGTTGTTTGATAAAAAACTGAAGAATTCCCGACAGGAACATTGAAACTAACAAGGGAACTGTTAACCATTGCGTGCCTAAACCTACCTTGAAATGACTTCCAGAGAAGCATTGCGATGTACAAACGCCGCGCCGTGCCTAGAAAGATTATCTGCCCTTTTTAACTTCAAGGCACTAAACCCCAGCGTCAAATCTCTCATATAAACTATAGGGAAGTAATACAACTCCTATATTAGCAGACTGAATAATTCTCATTATTCGCCGTCCGCGCCGCGTCCCACCTTATTTCACTCCGCTCGTAACTCTTGCATGGATATATACATTTTCTCCATACAGTGGGTTTCAATTGCTGGATTCTGGCTTCGAATTCTGTGCTTTGTACAGTTAAAAAGGGCACTACCTTGGTATATCACAACGCATACAATGGTTGATAGCTTCCTTCCAATATTAAGGAACTGAGTCGCATTAACCACAGTAATCCCGTTTGTAAGTGAGCGACATGAACCGAGTTAGTTCCGAAAATTAAAAAAAAATGAATACCTTGTTACGCAGCGGGCCCGGGTTCGATCCCCGGTCGGGGGAGTTTTTCTGGGTGAGGTTTTTATTGGTGTTTTTCCTCACCTGTAAGACAAATGGCAGGAAAACATTAAGGCCCAAACGGTCTCCGAAATCATATGACCATCATCACCATCATCATCCTTATCATCATCATCATCCTTCACCGGTGTGGAAAGCAACGGGAAGCTACCACACCTACAATTCCCTGAAAATGCTATGATCGCAGTGAAGGACCTGCCCTCGGGCAGAATTATTATGGATGGATTACCAGCTAAGTTGGCCGGCCGCACAGTGGTCTACTGGTTATATTCCATGCCTATATTCCCGAGGGTCGCGGGTTCAAATTCGACAGAGTCGGTGGATTTTGAGAATGGGAAAATCTAAGTCATACGTCCTCCAAGAGGGACTTCAAGCCATGGGTCTAAAGATTTCCAGTCTCTTAAAAGAACGGCAAGCTTGATTAAATAGGCCTCTATGCTAAATTAAATCAACCTACTAGATGTCTCGTTAAGCGATGTGCTAATCACTTGTCACTCGTTGACATCTGTAGGTAAATAACGATAACTAAATTAACCTTTAGGGAGCTACCGTCTCCCCACGTGGGACGCATGGAGTATATTAACAGCTAAGGTTATTGACAATTCACATCTGGTATTGAAAGAACCGACAAATTTTGCATAGAGACTTCTTTTTACAGGCTTCAGATATTTTATGCCTATGACACGAGACCATTAACTTTAGGTATCTTCTGAAAGAACCCATGCTCCGATTTTTACGCCTATAAAATTATTCGACCCCGGTCGAGTTTGAACCTCCGAATCTCGAACCAGAAGCGAGCACTATAACCACCGGAACCGACTTCTAGAATAGTAATTAATTTGGTTAGCATATGGAGAAATTTTACAAGTTATAATTATTTAAATATTAAAAAATTGGTTCCAAAAATAGCTTGTAATTGCATCTAGAACCCTCTTTTCATCCCCAGTTTTGAAATACCACTGCCCACATTGACACCAGACAGAGACCGAGTATTGATACTAGGACTCCAGACCCCAGATACAAGACATTTTGATCCTGTAATGATGTACAGAATAACGCTAATGATACTGGAAATTAGAATGATGGAAGACTACTGCAGGAGTGACGTCATCATATTAGATTTCAACAATTACAGCCTCGCACACCTTCCTCACGTCAGTCTACCCAGGGTCAAGAAGTACGAAATGTGCATTATGGTATGTAAATTGTTCTTTAGAGACATAGCCTCCGGTTATACTTACATCTCTGTAGTACAATCACAGCTTTAAAAATCAAAATGCGACTGAAATATTTAATTCTCTACATATAAGTATTAATAATGTCAATTCCATTTTTAGTTAAGCATAGCATTACTAGAAAATTACAATGATTTTAATTTACCGGAATTAAAATCGATTTCTAGTTTGTTTTTCGCTACATATTATTTCTTATTCTTCATTTAAAATCTCCTGTGGGTACTTGCTCCACATAATCCGGGCCATAGAGTAATGCGACTTGTAGGGAGAGAATGTGTAAATTCTTGATCAAATACGTACCTTATTGATTACATAAGGGCATCGAGGGCCTCCCCGGATGAGGAATCAGCAAATGCCGGAGTCACCTATGACACTGTATTAACATTTAAGACAACACACCTTTTACACATTAATACCAAACAATATGAAAATTATAGGATTATTATGATGGTCAAATGACCTTCGGGATCATTTGGGCCTTAATATTCCGAAATTTGTCTTACAGGTGAAGAAAATAAAAAACAAAAACCTCTCACAGGAAACATGTCGCCATCGGGGATTTAACCGGCTCAGCTGCTTTAGAAATGACGATACACAGAAACTACAAAGCTACATATACATAATTTAAATTAATTAATTCAAATAAATGTGTCTAGTTATAATGAAGTTACAGAGAGCAATTTGAAATAACGAACTTAAGTTTTCAAGGATTTATTTTTTAGTTTAAATTATTTACATTTGATACTTTAGCGGTAGTAAGTATGTCCTCTCGTGGAACATAGGGCCATGTACACTTAGCTACAAAAAGAATGGGCCGACTCCTGATCTTGAATATTTCCAACGCGCGATTCAGACGAGTAAATTAACTGCATAGTAGAGCTACAATACGTTCCCTTCTTCCTTTGAAGAGTATTCTTTCAAGCACGATCAGCTAGCTTACGCTTAGCTCAGTGCTTAGTAGCTTGATTTATATGCGAAAAGTCACAAGTTCGATTTCCGTTTAGATTAAATTTTTTAAATTGTTAAAATGCTTTCTATTTTATTCTGTATGTCCATTCTTAAAGAAAAACGTACTAACTATTTGAAAGTATTGCTATTTTTAATATTATTAATTTATTTATAAACAGATTTACAATGTAATAAAACATCTTCCTGTGCCCAAAGCTTATTAAATTGTTATCTTCTTTCTCCATTCTTCTCTATCTTCACATTCCAATTCTTCCAGACCTAGCTCCTTCGTACCTCTTCTTACATCATCCATCCATTTAAATCTAGGTCGCCCTCTCTTTCCTCTCCCAGGTGTAATCCATTTCAAAGCTTGTCTGGGTTATCTTTTCTTTGGCATCTTACTTGTATGACCATACCATTCTAGTGTCTGTATCTCACAAAATATAATATTGAATTTTGGACTTTCATGTGTTGTCTGATGATTGTATTTCTGATGTTTTCTAATTTAGAATGTCTAGTCGAGCGTCTAGAACAATCAATTTCAGTAGACATAAGCTTTAAACTCAAATTCTTATTCAACTGCCAAGTTTCTGCACCGTATGTTAGCGTGCATCAAATTATGGATTTATAAATTTATATGTTCTTATCCAACAAAACGCCGTTTAACATTGTTATTACTGGTCTGCCTTTCTTAATTTCTATATTTTATGCCATTTTCTTGGGTATATTTTGAGTTAATTTTGATCCCCAGTTAATTACATTCTTCACATCCTTTGATACATCCCATTATTAATATTGTTATTATTATTATTATTATTATTATTACAATTATTATTATTATTACAATTATTATTGTTATTATTATGGCTAATATACAATAATAATAATATTTTATTATTGTCCATCATCTATGGACTATTATAATGCTGGACTTGACATATATAAACTAAATGTTTTAATTGAAGAGTGAAACGTTTTCCTCATTAATATGTAATAAATAAACGCATAAACATATTATTTTGTTACAGCAGAAATGTATAGTATTATTACTAAGAAAAGGAATGATGATATAAGAAAGGAACTAAATATTTTCAAACTTACAGACCGAAAAATCAAATATAGGAACGACTGGAAAAACATATTGATAGAATTCCAGAAGAAACATTTCCAAAATTATTGCTAAATTATAAACCGCACGGAAGGAGAAATGTTGGTTTGAACAATTTTAACAATTCCAGCTTTCATAAAAGCGGAACGAGCCAACAAGCTTAATCCCTGGATGATGATTATTAATATTAAAATGTGGCAACAAATAAATTTATACCGTTAGCTAAATAGTGTTTTAGAGTTTAAGAAGGCAGGAATATTACTTAATATAGTGTATATTTTGTGGCAGGAATTAAAATTATAGCATTTTTAGCATGTATTTTCCGAAAATACAAATTAATAAAAAAAAAAGTTGTTGAAGTATTCGAACCCTGGTTTTCATACATACTTCATCTTCTTGTAGGCGATTTAACGACCTACGCTACTCAAACGTCGGAAACAAGTGGTCTACATATTGGTTGTCTTGTACTTTTACACTATGAACGAGAGTTTACGTTTATTTGAAATGTCGCAATTTGAGTAATACTGCATTTGTCGAACACTCGTAAATATCTAGAAACATGTCTCCTACACTGTTCTTTAACTATTTAAGACGACTAAAACAAAATATAGCTTATTTAAAAACATTTAACAGCGCGTTATCTCGTGAATCGTAGCTTTAGCTTGTCGAGCATGCGCAGAGGGCCATAACAGGGACTCTGCTTTTTTCGAAGCGGCTCATTCGTTTTGTCGCTAAGTGTACATAGATTAAATGAAATAATCTAAATACATTTGTATAGTTATAATGAAGTTGCATAAAGCAATTTGAAATAACGAATCCAAAGTTTCAGCGATAGCCTAGTTTTTACTCAGTTATTAAAATTTGTTTAGATTTGATATTTATAGTAGTAGTAGTAGTAGTAGTAGTAGTAGTAGTATATTCTTTCACTCCTTATTGGAGCAAAGGGCTTCGGTGAGAGCTTTCCATTAAACAAGATTCGTTGCTGTGGCCTTGAGAAATCAACTATTAAAATTAAGTATAGTTGGAAATGGCTTGGGGTGACTTTGGAACTTAATTAAGGGTTGGAAAATGTCCAAATATTAATACACAGATACGCATTTAATATTTGTTTCTGCTTCAAGGGGAAAAATAACTGATCCTAGTTAACTAAACTCTCCTGAATTCGTATCTGTATCCAGAGTTTCGCGTCACATCACGTTTTGTTTTTTTATAATTTTCAAACGAAAAACGAAAAACATCAAAATTGGCCAAGTTCATGAATTAAAAAATTAATATGACAATCTAACGTAACTTAAATGCTGAAGATTTATGAATCAGAACGTGCAATCATATGTTCTATGTCGCAATGGATGTTTTTGTAATTTTTAGAAATAAGAACGAAATACTTCAACATTTAAACAAGAATCTCAAAATCTACAAATGTGGTATATTATTCTTAAAAATACATTTAACATCGTAGTATGACATTCAAGAGTATGACATTAAATTGTAAAAATTTATTATTTTTTTATTTAGGAATATTGCACAATACAGTGTTTCTCCTTCAACCCGAAGTGATTTGTCGCCAGAGGTTCCTATATAAAGCAACTTCTTCCCTCAAATCTCTAGCTTCCATACGTCTCTTCACTCCATGCACCCACCGTTCTCAAGACCTGCCTCTTCCACTTCTTCCATTAGCTTTCCAATTAAGGATCTTCTTTGGTATTCTCTCTTCTTCCCTTCTTATGAGGTACCCATAACATTTCAAACGTTAGGTAAATCCGTCCTGCATTCTTCACTTTAGGTTTTCTTAGTATTGTACCTATATTTTTTCAGTAGAATGAGAAGCTGGCCCATTGTTACAACCCCCAACCTGGAAGACCAGGTAATTTGTAAATCAAGGTTCTCTTCCTCTAGCCTTTAGTGAATCTACACTAGCAGTAGCTGTTAGTTTTGGTTCGCCTCGGGTATTTCATTTCCCTGATACCACCCATATCTGGGAAGCATTCCCCTATCCACCACCTCGGGAGGCGACCGATGGGGAACTAACAACCCCACACGGGATTTAATTTATATTGTTACTTACTTACTCACTGGCGCTATCGAACTCGTAGGTTCATGGCCGCGCGGACATAAGCTCTCCATACATCCATATCCTGAGCTAATGCCCTCCAATCATTCCCTGCATAATCTACTTCCCTCAAATCATAGTTAATGTTATTCTCCCACCTCATTCTTGGTCTACCAACTGGCCGTTTTCCCGCTGGCTTTCCTACAAGAAGCCTCCATGCAAGTCTTTCATTCCCCATACGTGCAACATGTCCTGCCCATCGCAGTCTACGAGACTTAACTGTTCTTATTACATCTGGCTTCCCATAAAGACCATGTAGTTCATTGTTATGTAGTCTTCTCCATTCACCTGTCTGTTCATCTCTCTTTGGTCCAAAAATTTTCCTAAGTACTTTATTCTCAAATACTTGTAATCTCCTTTCCTCCCTTAAAGTAAGATCCATGTTTCGCACCCATACAATATGACTGGTAGAATAATAGTTTTATATATTTTCAGTTTAACGTTTTTTGAAAGGAGTTGTCACATCAAGAGTCTCTGCAATGCACAATAGCACGCATTTCCAGAATTGAGCCCATGTTTAATTTCTTTGTGCATCTCATTCCTATTTTGGAAATCTCCTCTTTGGCAGTTGCACATTTCTACAGGGAGTTATTTTATTGTACCATTTAAAAAGCCTTATTTTCACAAAATAAATGGCATACGAATAAATATGTAAATGAAGTGATTTTTCTTCAAGTTTCTTAGCAATATCAGCTAACTAATAAAAAATTAAATAAATACTTTCTTTGGTCAGTACCGTCGTCCTCAAATTGTAAAAATATATGTGAGCTTTTCTTTTCCTGATAACGTTTCAGAATATCTATTCCATCATCAGTAGGCATAGTTCTTCGTTATATTTATTGAGATGTTCTCGAAGATATATGGACAACACTACATCAAGACCAACATATTCGAGAACATCTCAATAAATGTAGCGAAGAACTATATATGTTGATGATGGAATAGATATTCTGAAAGGCCACCAGGAAAAGAAAAGCTCACATATATTTTTACAAGTTGAGGACGACGGCACTGACCAAAGAAGATATTTTAGTGATTGCATTAGGTCTACATAACTCTGTTTAACGCAGTAATAAAATAATTGTTTATCTAACTATGTATCCTAATTTCTGTATTTACACTTTTCATGAATTTCGAAAAAAAAATGTTTAAAGATGCACGTGATGAAATGAAACTACATAGGGTATTTGTAACTAACAATAGTGGGAATCTGAAACTTTTATCATAAGTAATGCCACGAGTGTTTTCCAAATTTATCTAGAGAATATAGAAATCAAGAGTGACATCTGTTAGGATTATTTGACGAATAAAATTAAGCTGTTTACTCACAAATCATTATTTAAGTATAGATATTTTAAAATATTCATATATTTAATGTAAACGGCGATGTTTAAAAACAAGTGAGAAACGTTTGTTGTTTCATTTGTTCATCACTGCAACCTGATCATACTATTTATTGCCAAATTATCGCAATATTGTAAGAATGCACCCTAGTGGAGAAAAGAGAAACACATTGAAATGTTTTTAATTAATTTCTGATGTCCAATGATGTAAATATGTCAATTATATTTTTCTGGAACGTTAATTCCTGGGAAATAATATGTTTAAGAAAGTGCAAACAGTGGCTTATTTTTATTGTGGTACAATCAATTGCTATAAATGTTTTTTTCTATTATAACCCGGACGCAATATCTGCTTACATTCGTGCACTATATATTATAATCTGTGAGCCACTTCTGTTCTGGATTTATTATATCTTAATATAACAATTGCTATATTCAAAGTATTTCTTAGAGAGCCACTGCAAAATAATGCTCTGGGCTATTCAGAATGTTAAAAAGGAGTAGCTTAATTTTGTGACAAAATTAAATTGATAAAATCGAGGTGAAAAACGGCTGAGATTGGTTGTAATTCAAAATTCATTGAAATGTAATTGATCATTGATACCTATTTGGGACATGAGTTAAATAGTCTGTAGAAAAATGTTGCAAAAAAGTGATAAAATAATAGCCGCATTTTCAGAATTTACCTTTTATAGAATAGTTATAATTGCTCATTATTTGTCCATATTTTTACATACTCTTTGGAAAGTAAAGTCTGACAGTATATGTGATAAATTCTTAACGGTTGGACTTAACCCAATACCCTAAGAAGATTTGGAGTCATCCGCTGTCATTCCAAACTCTTATCAGATTTTATTTAATTTTGAATATGAAATGCAAACAATTTAATAACTAAAGTTCAGGAATTTTTCGTCTGAGATCCTGCGTTCCATATCTCAAATTGTCTACACGTCTTCTATAACGATATGTATTACTCATTAAAACTTGTTTTAAGGGAAGTGTATCTCCGATCCGATTGAGGGTCTTTCCACTTTTCAGCGGTTGCCCTTTTACCAGCCGGCTGCTGGCCCTTCACATCCACATGTGCCAATCACAGAGATAGATGATCAACAGCCAGTGTAGGGGTGACATGTGGTTAGCATGTCGAGTCCCCCAGCCGTTATAGCTGGTATATCTAAATCATTAAAACTGAACACAAACAAGTATATAAATAATGGACATTTTGCACATGCAAAATGAACAGTAATTTTTTACATGTACTCGCAGATAAGGAGATTATGGTATCCCTTCTCTACCATAAAAAATACGTATCGCCATTATACATTTATATAACTTTTGCATTATTTAATTTATGATGAATGCATCATTTTATTGCATTATTTTTTGCATTTATTAGCCAAATAATACAAATGGCATAGTTGATTTACTGCATTCCACTATACATTTATTGACGGCTTTGCCCTTTGTCAACTGGTGCTACTTGTAATACAGATATCATTTACTTTAAATGAAATAATATTATTTTCTATGTTCCATTTCAGCATAAAATATACCAGTCACGTAATTAAATCTCGTTTCTTTCAGAGAGCCTATAAAGTAAGGATAAAAGCAGTACACATGCTTAATGTGCCGCCATTTGCAGAACATCTTATATCACTTTTCAAGAGCATATTGAAAACGAAACTAGCCTCCAGAGTAAGCACACATCATTATTATTACTTATTATTAGTTGAGCTGATCACTCATTTATCACATTTCTGTGTCATCAAAAATGTATGTACGTGATCAATAAATTGAAGTCCCTCTTCCTACCCAGGTCGTGCCACTGTAAGGCCCAGGTGGTGTGAGGCATTTAAAAATAAACAAACTGGGTAACTTATTATTGTATACTATTATTAATATAGTAATTATTAATATTTTAACGAAAGAATAATGACAATGCGATTTAAGTATAATAGAGGACATATGACAATTATAGCAATATATGCGCCGGAGGAAGGGAGAGATGAAGAAACAAAAATATTTTATACTACTCTACAAAAGGAAATAAATAAGATAAACAAGAACGACATAATAATATTATTAGGAGACTTTAATGCTAGAGTGGGGAATCAACCAGTGGCAAATGTAATTGGGATCCATGGAGAAAATGTTATAAATAAAAATGGATAAGAATTAAAACAATTCGCAATTTTTAATGATTTTAAAATAACAAATACATTTTATAAGAAAAACGATATTCACAAATATACATGGTCAGCACGAGGTTTTCGTTCACTGATAGATTATGTGTTAATCAATAAGAAAGCATCATCATTATTAACAGATACGAGAGTATTTAGAGGAAGTGATATTTATTGAGATCACTATTTAGTAATCTCAAAAATAAATATATTAGCGAGATGGAAGAAAACTAAAAACAAATATAGAAATAAAGAGACCACATTCAAAGTACATTTATTACAAGATAAAAGTATACAAAATCTTTATCAGAATAGACTAAATGAACAATTAATATTAAAACCTACTTCCGAAGAAATAAACCGAGAATGGGATAATATAAAAGAAAGCATTGATAAAGCAGCATATGAGGCATTAGGAACAAAATATAAAATATATAACAAGAAGGGTTTAAGAATATCGAATGAAGAATTAGAGAGGATAATAAAAGATAAAAAAGAGGCTTATCACAAATATTTACAGAATAGAACACCAGAATTAAGAGCTGATTACAAACATAAAAGTGCAATAGCCAAAAGAGAAATTAAAAAAGCACACAAAGTCAGTTGGGATAGATATATAAGTAGACTAGAATACGATATACATGGGCAGCAAAAAATAGCCTATAAAGTAATGAAACATCTAAATAAACAAGAAAATGATACAATACAGATCAATGTAATTGAGGAGAAACAATGGGAAGAACATTATAAAAAAACTGTGGTATAAAGAAAATAAAAAATATATAACATATATGAGTGTGAGACAGGAAGAGATATGATAACAATGGAAGAATTAGAAGAGGTATTGAAACAACTAAGAACAGAAAGCAGCTGGAATAGACGGAATTAATATGGAATTAATAAAATATTGAGGATTTTTTTTAAACTGAGATTATTACATTTTTTTAATTTATGTTGGAAACAAGCAACAATACCAGAAACCTGGACAACAGCAATAGTACAATCTATTTTTAAGAAAGGAGAACGTAAACGACTGCAACAACTACAGAGGAATAAGCATTTTAACTGCAGGCTATAAAATATACTCAAGAATCTTAACATTTAGGTTAAAACAAATAGCAGAGGTAATGTTAACAGAAGAACAAAGTGGATTCAGACCAGGGCGTTCATGTATGGATAATATATTTACGATAAAAGAATTTATAAACAAAAGAAGAGAATTTAACAAGGAAACACACATGGCTTTTATTGATTTTGTTAAGGCATTTGATAAAGTAGACAGAGGAAGACTTTGTACAATTTAAAAAAAAAAAAAAAAGAATTCCGAAACACTTAATAGCAGCTATAAAGAGTTTGTACTGGAACACAAATTTTGTTATAAAAACTAGAAATGAAGTAAGTAAAAATAAAATTCATACTAATCAAGGAGTTAAACAAGTATGCAGTATCTCTCCAGTTTTGTTTAACCTATACATCAATGATATAATAAAAAATGGAACGAAGAAACAAATAAATGAATAAAATTAGATAAAACACACTACTTGAAAACATTATTATATGCTGATGACCAGGTAATAATAGCAAATACGGAAGACGAGCTTCAAAGAAATATTTTTAAATTACATAATATATGTGAACAATATAATCTCAAAATATCCATAGAAAAAACTAAGGTAATGGCATTCCAAGGGAAAAATCAAATCAGATCCAAAATAGTAATAGGAAACAAAATCATAGAACAGGTGAACCATCTCAATTATCTAGGATGTGACATTTCATTTAATTATGATAATGATATAACTAATAAAATAGCAAAATTCTAGGGAATGTGTGGTACGATAAAACGATCACTAAATAATAAAACAACAAGAGAGACCCAATTGAAATTTTATAAAACATTGGCAGTACCGGTACTGCTCTATGGTTCAGAAGCCTGGATACATAAAAAACAAGATCTAAGTAGAATAACGGCGGCAGAAATGAAATTTTTGAGATCTGTTAAAGGGTGCACTAAGGAAGACAGAATCAATAACACAGAAATTAGACAGGAAATTGAAATATTTGCAATAACTGATAAAATAGATACATATAGACAAAAATGGAAGCAACACATAGACAGAATGAATGAAGATAGATATCCAAAACAAATAACAAAATACAAACCTAAAGGCACCCGAGATGTGGGCAGACCTAGAAAGAGATGGGCTGAAGTCGGAACGGGTCAACAGACCTACATGAATGCAGATGATGATGATTATTAATATTTTTGTTATTGCTATTATTATTATTATTATTATTAATAATAATATTATTATTATTATTATTATTATTAATATTAGCGTTATGTGTGTTTCGTCTAAATGTTGTGTTGTCTCGGAGGAGGCACTGACATTGAGCTGATCCCTCATTCGGGAAAGCCCTTCATGTCCTTGTGTGGTCAAGAAAGTATGTATGTTACATTGAGCTGATCTCTCATTCGGGAAAGCCCTTCATGTCCTTGTGTGGTCAAGAAAGTATGTACGTTATATTGAGCTGATCCCTCTCTCAACAGGTCGTGTTACTGTAAGGCCCGGTTGGCACGTGGCACATAAAAGAACCTTTAAGGCCAGAGGTTAAACTGCGTAAATGGATTGGAGTTATTATTATTACTATTATTATTATTATTATTATTATTTATTATCTAATCATTTTTTTACTTATCGCCATCGTTATTTAACGAATAGGTAGACTATTAGACGAAATAGTTAATAATGCGATTAATTAGCTGAAATGAGTACTTTATAATTATAACTAAGTGTTTAAGAGTGTAGTTTAATGAGCAAATAACTTGCATCATACCAAGCTAAATAATATAATATTCAATTATATTTTAAAATAAGTAAGTTAGCAAAATAAAAAAATTATTAAAAATATGCGAAGGCATCTTAAGTTGACATGAAATCAAACAATAAAATAATTTAAAAATATAAATAATAAATTTCGGAAATTTTATAAACAGTCTTAATTTGGGAATCGGAGGAAAATTAATTTCCTACTTTAGCCAACTATAATATGATTAAATTTAAGTAATAATTGAATACGGACCAGTATAAAATAATAATTAATCTAAAATAGTTTGTATTGAATGCTTTCTTATTTATTAGTTTGTCAATATATAGAATTTCAGAATTTCTTCTTAACAGGAACGCATATAATTCTGGTCTTATTATTATAATTAATATTATTATTATGTGTCTGTTGGCCGTATTTTATATCTCATTGGATTAGATCTAAAGTTGTAAACATTTCATAGCCTATAAGTTGTGTCCCTGTGTTACTATAATATTCAAAATTATTTAAAGTTATTAATGTTATTTTATCAGATCCAAGTACATTCTGGAGATATGGCAAAGTTCTATAAACAAGTTCCAAAAGAGATCCTGCCTGCAGAATATGGTGGTGAAGCTGGAAGTGTTCTACATCTATGGGGTAAAGTTTATTTTTTCACCGAATTATATATATATATATGTTATCTGGTATTTGTCTATGCTATCTTAAATGGAAGCTTCTACTGACAAAAATATCGGTTCGCATGAACAGCATTTCATTATGTGCGGATGGCAGTGCTAAAAAATCCAGATCATCAATGATTATTATTGTTTTCATTTGACCCCGAGCTTTAATATTTCAGGTCACTAGCTTAGCGTGGAATGAAAATTAAATTATATATAACTGATTCTGTAAAGAAATCTCTATTTTTTTCCCGTTTGTTCCATTTTTCGTTTTTTATCTACTGTATGCATTTTAATTAGAAAATGCTGATTTTTATTATTTATATCTCTGACCCATAATATTTTAAAATATTACAGAAAAGAAGGATTTGACTTTCCAGTATGAAATCTGTGGAGAATTATTAACTTGGAAAGTTAAAGTCCTGCAATCCTATGTTTCATTAAATGAAATTATTGAAATATTTTGCCTAAAATGCCATATTAAATTCAATTCAATGGCCTCCTTAATAGATGCTGAGTTCTACATGTCTCATGTGGTGAACTACTCCCCGAGATATTTGAAGAATTTGTTCATTTGGGGCACATTCTGCATTATTTTGACATTTTCCACTTAATTAGTTATAACCCTCCCTTGATATAGTGCATTAGATTATATAATTTATAGCGGGTACATAATTTTCCGTCGTATTTATAAAGTTTAACTGTTTTCTGTCCCTGCTCACTTGTTGAAATAATACATTTACAATTACATGAAGTTGCGGCCGGAGTTTCCGAAAAAAAACACATAATTTTAGTTAAAGCTTTGTGTGAGAGGGTGTTTTTAAAACAGAATAGGTTAAATAAAATGCCTTTTATAGAAAATTCACAAAACCTAAAACTGGGAATAAAAGATCTAATTCAAAATTAATTTAAAATTTAAAATATAACCACAGACGTCAGTTTTGTATCAGTAATTGAGAGTAAAATGTATTTTGTTTTCAGGCAGTTGGGTGAAAAAACTGGAATGCTACCAGAATTGGTTTTTGAAACATCAAGAATTGAAAAGTGATGAGAAAAAAAGGCCTGGCAAGATGATTACAAGCACAGATTTATTTGGATTTGAAGGATCATTCAGAAAACTAGATGTGGACTAAAAACTATATGCATGCAAGGAAATTACAAATAAAAAAAATGTCTTTGATCGTAAAGATCTTGAATTCAGTGACAAAATTCTATTCTTCCACGCCCTTTACTGTTGTGGAATTCACCACTTAAATATGTTATTATAATTAAAGCTTTCATTGGTTCTGATAATGGTCAGGAACTACATCAATAGGCTCTTTCAAGAAAACATTGGCAACAGTTCTGAAAGATCTATAATAATGTCAATTTTTATTGTAATGCCATGATAACTCATGATACATTAACAATGACTATTTAACTCATGTCCCAAATGCGAGTCAATGACCAATCACATATCAATGAATTTTGAATTACAACCAATCACAGCCGTTTTTACCTCGATTTTATCAGTTTTAATTTTATCACATTAAAATTAAGCTCCTCCTTTTTAATATTCTGAATAGGCCAGGGCATTATTTTGCAGTGGCTCTCTAAGAAATACGTTAAATATAGCAATTTATATATTAAGATATAAGAATCCTAGAACGCAAATGGCATATGATTTTATATATATATATATATATATATATATATACATACATTCGTGCTCTATATATATATAGTGCACGAATGTAAGCAGATACTGCTTTGCAGGTTATAATAGAAAAACATTTATAGCAATTGATTATACCACAATAAAAACAAACCACTGTTTGCACTTTCTTAAACATATTTATTTACCTGGAATTAACGTTCCAGAAAAATTTAATTGACATATTTACATCATATGATATTAGAAATTAATTATTAAACAGTTTGGTGTGTTTCATTTTTTCTCCACTAGGGTGCATTCTTACAATATTGCGATCATTTGGCAATAATACAATGAATAACATGATCGGGTTGCAGTGATAAACAAATGGAACAACAAACGTTTCTCATATGTTTCAAATATGGCAGTTTATATTAAATATATACATATTTTAAAATAACTATATTTAAATAATGATTTGTGAGTAAACCGCTTAATTTTATTCGTTAAATAGTCCTAACAAATTTCACCCTTGATTTCCAAATTCTCTAGATAAATGCATTCATGTCGATAATTTGGAAATCACTCGTGGCATTACTTATGGCTAAAGATTATATAATAAAATGTATCTTAGTTGTCTCAACTATTTAAAATATAAATATGAAAATCATGTAAAATTTAACAGTTTTATTTTAATTTAATCAACATTTTTAAAATTTATTTTTAAAAACTTCGTCAGCTTTTGGCAGCATATTGCATCATCAGCAGTGAAAAACGAACCTTCCATAACACAGGACTCGCCTAGCCCAAACGAATAAGGTTTGGTATCTACATCAATAGTTACTATTATGATTTATATTTTATATTAACGTAGTTTAACCCCTCGCTTCATATGCACTTTTATGTGCCACACGTCACTCAAGCTTCACAGTGACACTGACACTACCTGTCGGGAGAGGGATTTTAACTGTGGAAAACATGCGTACCTTTTGACTACAGAAGGACAAGGAGGGCCTCCCTGAATGAGGGACTATTATTATTATTATTATTATTATTATCATAATTATTATAATTACTATTATTATTATTATCATTAATACTATTATTATTATTATTATTATTAATAATAATAATATTATTATTATTAGTAGTAGTAGCAGTAGTAGTAGTAATAGTAGTAGTAGTAGAAGTATTAGTAGTAGTAGTAGTAGTAGTAGTGTTATACAGTTCAACTTGTTTAAAGCGGAATCCCATGGGACCAATTTTTCTTCCCACATTAGACAACATTCCGCATTATAAAAAAACATTAACCAATCTAAGATTATAGAGCAATGTATGCCTTTTTATGTACCTTGGATTAATTGTAGTTTCGCTGCCGTTGGAAAGTGAAGTATAGTATGGACGAGCGACTTCGACGGTAACGCGCGAAAAAAAGTCCCGTCTCGTCAGCGTTTAAAATGTATTTTAGGCGCGTATCTTAAAAGGAAAGTATGCAGTTTCAGTTCCCACTCATTAACTATACTTTCATCCACATCCTTTCAATCCCCGCAAATTTCATTCCACACTATATTGTGTCGTATTTTAAAACTGTCCACAACCAACCTAAAAATGCCCTGAAATCGTTATTCCCAACATTCCCTAGATATATAGCAACAACTAGACCTTGATTTTGGTGCAACTGTCCGGAAATTTGGAGATTTTGTTATCGTTGACTTGTAAAACACACCTCGTTTATTTCTTTTTTTCTCTTCATTTGACCATTTTCTTGCATCCCTTCTTTCATTATTTTTTCTGTGTGTTTTAAAATCACATAAACTTGGGGTTTAGTCATTTATTACGTACAGATAGTATGTTTTTCTTTATATTGAATCACTTTCACTTTTTCGTTTAATGACAATGATACATACGATTTAGCCACCTTTATTCCGGAAATTCAGAACGCTACCTGTGAAAGATACGTACACAATCGGTCTCAGATCTTTAACTAATTTAAGGTTTTACAGTGCACTTGTTATTTATAAGACATGTCACACGCCAAATAGTTGTTAAACGAACTTGTATTTGGCAAAACGGGTCTGCAGTGAGACCGAAAGAAAATTCCAGATACAGGTAGAAACTCGACTTCACTCAGCGGCAGGAATCATCACTTATTGTCAATTCACCTAACGGGAATTTAATTAAGTGGGAACTAATTTATTTTTCTCTCTATCTTTCCGCCTTATAAACATTTTTCATGAATTGCGTAGAAATATCCTTTCGCTTGCACGTTGGACAGATTCCGTTTTATACAAAATAAATACACGTAAAATGGCCATTATTTTGCCGGGACCAATACATTTGTTCACATTGGACAGATTTCAGCATTATTAACGTTCCGGATTAAACACGTTTTACTGTAGCATGATAAGTTTGTATATTTGGCTTGAAAAAGTTTTTAACTTTATCTTTAAATTATTTATTATTTATTCCTATTATTATTATTATTATTATTATTATTATTATTATTATTATTATTATTGTTATTATTATTATTATTTATATGAATGTACTTATGTATAAGGGGCAAACCGTAACGTAGATGGTTAAGGGATGTCACTACATTCGCGAGTTCGAGTCCTGATCAGAGGAGAGGATTTTAAACTTGCCTAAATATTCTGATAAACCTGTGTTCGGCTCGGCCTCTAACGGAAATAAGTAGCAGACTTACGTTCTGGAGATATGCAGGATTGACAATCATCCTAACGTTTCGTGCCGAGTTGGAATCTCAACCTCCCACCATTCGAAAGTCATATTAAAGGCCTCTAGTTCGTACATACTTACAGTGTAATCGCTTTACTTTTACTTTATACAGTTAGGTAAGAATTATTTGCGATCTTCAGTTATCTAATTTTATCAAAAAATTATTGCACTTTTTTCCCCTTTCTTTTCGTGTACATGTGATTTTTACTTCCTCAAACAAGTAGGTTTTGCTTCGCCAATATATTCCATCTACTGTAATAAGTTCCGCTTGTATGCAAGGGTATTTCCAAGAGTTATGTAAGTCAGTGAAAGTACCGGAGAAAGTAACTACTCGTGTCATGCTACATCACGTCTTTCATTACCCTTTTATTTTGTAATTAGCAGTGGCGTCTCGTGACCTAAAATTTGACCGTGGCTGCGGGAAACAGGTTCTGGCGACTCTACAGAACTAGTTTTTTTATAGTGATGCAAGATCAAATAACATTTACTGACTTTAAATTTAGACTACGCAATCGTCAAAAAGAATTAAATACGTTCCCGGAATATTGGATTCGTTTTTCGTCTCGAGTTTTTTTTTATAAGTAGGGTATTTTTTGCTTCGTACGCAGGGAAATCCGGCTTGGATTCTCTGTTGGGTTAAGTTTCCTGAGTGAGAGTTTTCTCTAGGTTTCTTCTCTCCTGCCAGGCATGTGTCGAAAGACTTCATGTCCGAATAGTCCCGAACACCTGTTGGCCGTACTGTCTCAGATTTCGCTCATCATTGAGCCGATACGGTACTCGAAGAGGCCCTTCATGTCCTTGTGTGACCTATGTGTTCCATCCTCTCACTGCAGGTTGTATCGCTCTATAAGGTCCAGGTGGCACGAGACACGTAAAAGTGTCTAAAAGGAAGAAATTAAACAAAGAATAAGCAAGAAAGTTAGACTTAAGATTATAATTGTGGGTATCGATTATGCCGCTGCTAAATGTTAGCCGTATACAGACCTACAATGAGCTAGTAGTACGAGGACAAAAGTCTGTTGATTGTGCTATCAAATATCGAAATTACGGGGTGTTTGTAAGAACTAAATATACTGCAGTTATGCACTACTTACGCAGGTAATCAAAGTACTTAAATATGTTAAAACTCTTTGTGTAGTATTCACGAAAATCAAAATCATACTCTTGTTTATTATTACGTACTCAGCTATCAACATTTTCACCCGTAAAAGAACTCGATAACTGAAGTTTTGTTTTTAATATTGGACATATACAGATAAAAAGAAACTTTATCTGCACATCTGATATCAGATAGTACAAAAAAATACTTATTACACATTATGTACTAGAAATATGGCTATATGTATTTTAATTGCTTCGTTTCATTATTTATTATTATTATTATTATTATTATTATTATTATTATTATTATTATTATTATTATTATTATTATTATTATTATTATTATGATTATTAACTACTACAGGAAATGTGACACTACCGTCGGACAGAATATTATTTAAAGTAAACAAAATAAATCAAAACAACAATAAAAGAATTCACTTTATGGCCTCAAACGGTTCGCCATTTACATCCACGCATAACAAAAATTGCCAGTTCTTTGGAAAGTCATTACTTTTTTATGATATACTTGTCTATAGAATAGCATGCATTTTTTTCTTTAATTCTTGCTACTTTCATCACGTCTTGTGGTTTCAAGATCTAAACGTTCTTCTTCAAATAACTTCACAACGTATTTCTGATAATATCCATAACGGCGTAGCCCATTGCTGAGCCACAGCCTCTCCTTTGTCAGGAGTTACTAGACCAACTTAATTTTTAGTTCCTTATTTGCTCAAAGATGTCATGGATGGCATGAGGGCGCCGACCCAAATAGACATCTAACAGGCAACTAAGGTATTATAATGACGTTGAAATCGGCAAATTTTGCTTAGAGGCCTCTTTAATCAGGCTTAGGTTCTTTTACGAGCCTGAAAATTTTCAGACTCGGAACCCACGGCTTAAAGTCCCTTCCGGAAAACTTGCTCCTTTGATTTTTCCGTCCTAAAAAATGTATCGACCGCGGCCGGGCTTGAACCCGCAACTCTCGGTACAGAGGCAAGGAACATAACCACAAGTCCACCGCGACACTCCATATAAATGTATTCTTCTTCTTCTTCATCATCTTCTTCACTTCCTGGTTTAGGCAAGAGTTGCCTGTTCCGTCTTCACTAATAGATCTAAGACCATCTCTTCCGAGGACGTCCGACATCTCTTCTTTCTCTTGGAAAATAATGGAAGATTTTATTTGGTAATCTTCTTTCTTCCATTCTTTCTACATGTTCTTTCCACTGTATCTTGTTGTTAAATATCTTTTCTTTTATGGAGTAGATCTGCAGTTCTTCACGGATATCCTCGTTTCTTATCTGGTCCATTCTAGTGCAGTCTTTTACTCTTATAAATTTATTCTATTGCTATTATTTTTTTTTTTGGATGCCGGTGAATATTTTTTCTTCATTTTCAGAAAACAAATTCGATTTTTTTAAATAATAGCAATACATTTATTCTATTGCTATTATTTAAGAAAATCGAACTTGTTTTCTAAAAATGAAGAAATAATATTCATCGGCATTCAAAAAAAAAATCGATGTATTCTCCGGTAATCACATTCGGGATATGTGTAAACTGTAAACCAGACGAGTCACTTTAACTTCTATCTTGTGAGCACTAGATTTCACATTAATGTTTTGTAGTAGTTGCTTGAGTGTCAGAAGCACAACACAAAGTTATGTAATAATTACTGCAATATTGTAACTGTTGAGCAACTTGTTCTACAAGCTACTTCTCAAGGTCACCTCTCCTCTCTGGAGAGAATGCAAAATGCCTAATATATCATTTTTTGTTTTATGATATCCGACCAGTTCCAGACGCAAGGGAAATTAAAACTAAAGGTCAGTGTACTTGTGCTTCGAAGGTCAATCAACTTTTGTTCTACTCTCACTCAACGGACAATAACAAAACTTTGTTTACACATTTCGAGACTCCAAAGTTTCAGGAAATGTATTTCATGACCATCTTGGTTCATTAAAAAGGAGCTTTCCAATTAATTTAATTTAAATGATTGATTAAACCGGCTTGTTTGAATTAATGATTTTGGGTAAACTTTACAACTGTGACGAGACTTCCCAAGATTTCATAGTGTAAACTGCTTCGCGTTTGTTGGAGCATACGTCACGTTTTATGATTGTAACTTATAAAGAAATTCGCGTGACATGTAAGGTATTTCCTTGATTCTTAAATGAACCTAGTAAACTAATTACAAAGAAAATTTTAATCAATACACATTCATATACATTTACGGAGTGTCCCAATTAAAAACCTGACAAATTTTGCTCTGAGGATTCTTATTTCAGACTTGAAGCCATTTTATATGACGTAAATCGATGGTACGGGACAAGCAGTTAATCAAGAACAAGCACTAGAATAACTAGTAACAAACAGTTCAGTCCAGTTTTTTTTTTTTTTTTTGCAACCTCTAGTATAAAACAACTCCAATATGTCAAACAATTCCGAGACGTAAGAAAATTTCTGTCCTGTAAAATGTATAAACAGGATTTGGCTCTTTCTTTTCTGAACCCTTCATACTATAATTTATAATAAAGCTTTAGGTCTATAAACACTCTCGGGACATAGTTTCGTAATTTATATAAATAATGGCTAATATCCGGCGTGCGCTGCTACGCCTAAATAAATGAAAATTAATGTGCTTTTATGTCTAGTTGAATGTAGAAGGACAAATAATTATAAATTTATATTTTTTAGATACCCCGTGATGATCACCCGGTGTTGCCCGGGAATCTACTGATCTCGATCTGTTTGACATAAATCAGCTGAAATACGAAAATTAATGTGTTTTATGTTTAGTTAAATAAGTAAGAGAAAATATTATATCGTAATTATTTTTAGAAACCCCGTGCTGTTTACCCGGCGTTTTCCCGGAATCTACTCATCCTGATGTTCTTGGCATCAATGAGCTGAAAGACAAAAATTAATGCACTGCTTATGATTAGTTGAATAAATAAAATGAAAAATAATTATAATTTTATATCGTAATTATTTTAAGAATCCCCTTGCTGAATACCCGGTGTTGCCCGGGAATCAACTTATCTCCATATTCTTGGCATAAATGAGCTAAAAAATAAAATTCGCTATTGTGAGTTATGCGTATAAAAGACCCGCTGTGCTGCTATGCTTGCACAGGAATCTACGTACCAGTCTCGATCTTCTTGGCATCAATGAAAGACAAAAATGGTTATTGTGAGTTATGCGTAAGAGATAAACATATGCTGTCGCGGACTTTTTTGTAGAGCGTTCTGAGATATTCAATTCTGTGTACATTAATGTTTTATATTTGTTATGGTTTAGGCAGCGTAGGCTATTTAAGCGACCAAAGAGCTACTTTTTTCACGTTTTTTTCATTACAAAGGGCGATTTTTAAGGCTGTAGGAGTTGAGTATCACAACTCTCTTATAGCCTATCTTCATCCCGGGAATTTTCTGAACAATTTGCAAATAGCCCCAACACAATCGGATCAACGGTATGGCCGCGCATAAAGTACGAAATACAAACATTCATTTTCAAATAATAGATTGGATTATGTAGAAATAAATATAACAATATACTTTGTATTTTTAATTCTTTAGTATTTATATTATTATTAGTATTATTATTTTTTATTATTATTATTATTATTATTATTATTATTATTATTATTATTAATGTAAAAATATATATTTAGGATATTTTTTGAATAAATATGAGAATTCAACTACAGAAATTGAAATTAGAATAACCGATGGAAGATGAACCATTAGTATGTTGAACTCAGTGCTTTGGAATTTAAATATAATACAGAGCCCTGTTACAAAGGGTTTTATTATATGGGTCCTGGTCAGTAAAGAGCCAACAAGCTGTTAGCAGTGGAAATGGAATTTTGAAGACGATAGACAAGAATTTCAAGACGGGATAAAGTCAGAAACAGCACAATAAAGGGAATCAGGCTAGTTGAAATAAAATAGAAGAAAAAGTTTGAATTTGTATGGGCACCTCATAGGAATGGTATAAGATAGAATACCAAACAAGATCCGTGATTGGAAAGTTAACGGAAGAAGTGAAAGGGGCAGACCTAGAGGACGTTGGATAGATGGAGTGCGGAGAAGTATGGAAACTAGAGATTTTAGGGAAGAAAATGCTTTAGACAGAAACCTGTGGCGACAAATCACTTTGGGTTGAAGGAGAACCTCTATAAATATATTATTATTATTATTATTATTATTATTACTCAATGGCTCGACAGGCCTAGAAGGCCCTTAGCCTACCAGCCGGCTGCTGACCTCACATCCACATCTGTCAATCACAGAGGTAGATGATCATCTAGCCAGTGTAGCGGTAAGTAGAATATTCCTATTAAAAATATCTAATCTATAGTCTTCTGCCCATAAAATAATAATAATAATAATAATAATAATAATAATAATAATAATAATAATAATAATAATAATAATAATAATAATAATAATAATTATATATACTGCAGCAGAAATTCTTGTCGAACCTTTCCAAAATTCCATTTCTACTGCTATAATTAAAGTACCAATGAGTTAGATAGTATAATAATAATAATAATAATAATAATAATAGTCAGATGGTATAATAATACTAAGAATAATAATAATAATAATAATAATAATTATTATTATTATTATTATTATTACTATTATTATGATTATGATTATGATGATGATTATTATTATTATTATTATTATTATTATTATTATTATTATTATTATTATTATTATTATTATTATTATTATACTATCTAACTCATTGGTACTTTAGAAACTGTAGGTTCATGTCCGCGCGGATATAAGCTCTCAATACATCCCTACTCAGAGTCAAAGTTTTCTAATTATCTCCAGTATAATTCACCTCCCTCAAATCATGGTTAATATTTTTTCTCATCCCATTCTTGGCCTACCTACTGGGCGGTTTCTCTCTGGTTTTGCTAAGGAAATTCCCATGCCTCTCTTTGTTTCCCCTTTCGTACCACGTGTTCTGTCGATCCTAGTGTACGAATTTTAATCATATATATATATACGTAATTATAATGATGTCATTTTACTCCAATTTTTCCTGTCGTTCTAATCCCCATCTATCAATCCCTTTTTCCTCACGTGACTTCAAATTCCAGGTGGTTTTCAGTTTCTCTCTTCTCTTCCAGGGAATTCATTCAAGAGTTTTGTGGGAAACGCTGTCTAACGTATGTTTGTGTATATAACAATTTCGAATTTGCTTTCGATCTTAATATTGATGATGATGATGATAATCCATCCACAGTAATTCTGCCCGAAGGCAGGTCCTTCACTGCAATCATAGCATTTTCATGCTATGCTTGCAGCTTTACTAGGGAATTGTGTAGGTGTGGTAGCTTCCTGATGATAATAATAATAATAATAATAATAATAATAATCATCCTGCCAGCTATTTGTCCTAGAAGAACTGTTACGGCCTGAGAAAGCGGTTTTCATGCCATCTTTTCATAGGTCGACCAAGTGATCCTGGTCTAGCCATTCTTGAGACATGTTCCTTCCAGTTTAACTGATATCTGGAGATGTAGTCCAATATTGGTGACACATTAAGTTCTTGAAGGATTTCTACATTTTTTCTTTCGATCCCATTTGGTGTAGCCAGCTGTTCGGCGCATAAATTTCATCTCACAAGCTGTTAGCTTTCATCTCTCGTCCTTATAGTCCACGCTTCACTTCCATAACATAGGACTGGTCGAGCCATTATTTGATAAAGACGAGTACGAGTTGATTTTTGCACTAATGAAGGTTTTAAAACTCTATTAATGATTCCCATTGATTTGTTGAATTTCACAATTTTTTTCTGATAAATCCAAATTTTCAACAAAAGAGAGTTTATATCCTAAATAAGTAAACTCATTAACTCTCTCTAAAATTTGTTATTTAAACAAATTTTGCTTGGTATTGGGGATTTTCCCACAAAAGGCCATTATTTTAGTTTTATTGGTAGATATTTCCATTAAATATTTCTGGGCTATCAAATTTAAATTATGTACTGACCATTGTAAATCACCTTCAGATGTTGCTAGTAAAACAAGATCATCTGCAAACATTATTATATCTAATTTTAAATTTCTATTGATAGTGATACTTCCATGTTTTGTTTCTCTAAAGTCTTTTACAATGGCATTCATATATATGTGTTAAAAAGTAGAGGAGAGAGGGCACAACCTTGTCTGACTCCTGAGTTTATTTCTTTCCACTGAGTTATTTTTTTCTTTTATTTTATTGCAATGAGAGTTGACTTATAAATGTTATAAATATTATATATGATCTGCTTTGGGATCTGATCTTTCATCAAAATTTCAAATAACAGAGTTCTGTTCACTTTATCAAAGGCTTTTTTAAAGTCAATAAATGCCAAGTGTGTTTCTATATTAAATTCACGATGTTTCTCAATCAAAATTTGCATTTTGAAATATCCGTCAGAGCATGATCTACCCTTCCGGAAGCCATTTTGTTCTTCTCCAAGTATATCTTCTTAATATTTATATAATTTATTCTTAATAATAGTGGAATAAATTTTGTAACCAGAGTTTAATTAGCTGATCCCTCTGTAACTATTACAATTGGTCTTATCTCCTATTTTAAATATTGGAATTACTAATGATTTTGACCAATCTTGAGGTGGATTTTCTCCTTGTCATATGATATTCAAGAAGTTTAAATATATTTTGAGAAATAGTTGACTGGAATGTTTAAATAGATCAGTGGGTATTTCATCTTCACCAGATGCTTTGTTACTCTTTATATTTTTTAAAGCTATTTGAAGTTCTTCTAAGGAAATAAAATCTCTTTGTAAATTATCTGGCTCTTGTGCCTGTAAAGAGGGACAGTTGTTTGTCCATAAATTTTGATAATTAATCCACTTATAATGAGGAATTATATTTATTCTAGCAATATCTTTGTTTCCACTATTTAAATTTTCAAAATTTTATATATTGATGGTTGGGGCCTTGTTACATCATTCCCCAAGAAGGATACAAATTGTTCCCAACTTTTCCTGTGGTGCTTGCGGACTTCACGTTTGGCAATTGCTCTTTTTCTGTGGTACTCTATTTTATCCTCATATTTTTTTGTATTAATGAATTTTATATATGCCATCTGTTTTTCTTGTATAATCTTTTTAATTTCATCATGAAAGTTTCTTAGGCCTTTAGCTCGTTGCCATTTTCGTTTTTTGCCAAGACTTTCATTAGCTGCTTGTTTTAAAATTGTTTTTATATGTTTTCATTCATCTTCTACATCAGTGCCTAAAGGTGTTGTTTCTATTAGATTGTCTAATCGTCTTAGATAAAGCCATTTTATGATAGTATCTTGAAGTAAATTAACTTTGAATGAGAATTCTTCCTTCCAGTTTATTTTTTGTTTCTTTTTATACCAACGGGGTTTTAATCTTACTGGGCAAACTAGTAGATAATGGTCAGTTTCAATTTCAGGATCTCTGTAAACTCTTGTGCCTAGTACAAGGTTAGCTAATTTTTTATTGCAAATTGCATAGTCAATCAATGATTTAAAACCTCTGGCCTCCCATGTGAATTTATGACTATATTTGTGATAGAAAAATGTATTCATGACTTTCAATTAGTTGTAGGTGAGGAAATCTATTACTCTTATTCCATTGATATTGCATGTCTGTTCTCCAAACGTTCCTATGGATTGTTCTATTTTTTCTATTAATAATAATAATAATAATAATAATAATACTAATAATAATAATAGTAATAATAATAATAATAATAATAATAATAATAATAATAATAATGTGATTAAACTGACAGAGATCATAAGAGATTCTCTTCCACTTAAAGAATATATTAGATCAGAAAAATAGTTATAATTTAAAGAGATTTGTGTAAATTAAATTGAATTTAAAACGAATTAAATTATTCGTCAATTAATCTATTAAGAGATCAGCTACGAAAGAAAGAGATTTAAATTTATTTAAAAAATACTAATGCCATGGGCCCATAATCTACTGAATTAAGGAGTCCCGATTTTGTAAATAATACATGTCATGATAGCATTCAGATAGATATGAATCAGCCAAACCATATTCTAAAATCTCCAGGAAATCAGGTCACCAAACTGTACAAAGTCTATCAGTTCCTAGTTAAAAACTACAAATCAAGAAGTGCAACTAACCAGCGAAAAAATAAATACTATTTTCTTTTACAAAGTCATGCAATTGTTTGCGGAAGTGACAGAAGGTAGTGCCAACGATAAACAATGAAGCCAATAATCATCCTAGAGAAGCATTATTATTTAATTTGTTTTCTGCAATGAAAACTTTCTATAACTGGGGGGACTGGCCACGTTTCCTGCTCTCGAGCGGTGAAGAGAGACACACTTTTAGAATGTTCAAGTGCACAAAACCTGTAGCTGTTGTGTCGATCACTTCCAGTTTACTCCAAGTGTTCAAGTGACCCATCTATTATACATACTTTGAATACAATACAACTGGCACAATAATTTGGTAAGTTATCAACAATGAATAATAATTAAAGCACTATGCAAAAAAATTATCACTTCATTTAAAGTTACTAATGAGTATGCAGCTTTTATTTTCTATTATTAATTAATACTCATTGTCAATCATTGCTATTTGTATTTATTTATTTACACATAATATACATGTTACATTTTCAAGAGAAACCTGAATTAAAAGTAGCTCGGTCTCGATCCAAATACAAAAAAAGTATTTCAAATTAAAAGTATTCTAAATTAATCAATACTATTTCAAATTACAAAAAAAAAGTTAATTATTATACTCACGTTAATGTAAATAAATAGTAGGATAAACAAATGCAACAATTATTTACATTTTAATAGCAGAAAAAACTGAAATATTAATAATAATAATAATAATAACTATAATAATAATAATAATTATTATTATTATTATTATTTAAGATGATGTTGAGTGATTCCGGGTTCTGTGGCCGTGGTCCATAGTTGGTGTTGATACCAGACGTTTCGCCCTCAACTGCGGAGGGCATCTTCAGTGGCGAGTGCTTCAGGAAAACACGCCTAGAAGCACTCGCCACTGAAGATGCCCTCCGCAGTTGAGGGCGAAACGTCTGGTATCAACACCAACTATGGACCACGGCCACAGAACCCGGAATCACTCAACATCATGATTACCGGCCGTGAAAGCCTGCATTCAACTATTATTTAAGATGTTTAATGTTTTCATATCTTTCTGTGCCTAAAGTTTTATTTTTCTTCTCCGCCCGTCTCTATCCATCCACTCCATGTCCTTCAGTCCTCTTGTTCTCATTCCCGTTCTTATTTCTTGCATCCACGAGTTTCGAGGTCCTCCTTTCCTTCTTCTTCCAGTGGACACCATTCCAATGTTTACCTTGGGTAACCTTTCTTTTTACATTCGTTGTATGTGCCCATAACAATTTAATTTTTTGCATCTTATATAATCTACTATTGGATATATAATAATTTTTTTCTCGTATGAGAGTATTTCTTATTTTCTCTACTTTTGAACGTGTTGCTGCTCTCCTCAAGAAATGAATTTCTATCGACATAACTTTTTGTTCTAAGTTTTTGTTGAATTTCCAAACTTCAGTTCCATATGTGACAGTAGTTCTCACTATTGAATTATATATTTGTAACTTATTTTTTCTGGTTATATGTCTCCCTAGTAGTAGTTGTAGTATTATTAAATATTTTTTTCGCTTTCTATCTTAATTTTTGTTGGGTTATTTTGAGTATACAATGTAATACCTTAAAAGGTATTTATATTGTATAATCATGTGAAAACTAAAGAACTAAAGTATTTAAAACACAAGTGATCTTCTTGGTGATATAATATTAAAATATATATGTAGTCAATATGCCCATTTCACCAATTAATGTTTTAAAAAGGTCAACAAGTTTCTACAGCCAAGCTGTCATTCTCAAGACCAGATATTGACTGGTCTTGAGAATGACAGCTTGGCTGTAGAAACTTGTTGACCTTTTTAAAACATTAATTGGTGAAATGGGCATATTGACTACATATATATTTTAAAGAACTAAAGACAAAGAAACGATAAAATAAAGAACAATGTCTATGATTACACTAGGCCTGGATATATTTATATATATATATATATTCTAAATTTATATTTTGTAAAATATATATATCCATCCATCCTTAGTAATTCTGCCCGAAGGCCGATCCTTCACTGCAATCATAGCATTTTCATGCTATGCTTGCAGCTTTACTGGGGAATTGTGTAGGTGTGGTAGCTTCCCGTTGCTTTCCACACCGGTGAAGGATGATGATGATAATGGTAAGGATGATAATGATGATGGCCGTATGATTTCGGAGACCGTTTGGGCCTTAAAGTTTTCCCGACATTTGTCTTACAGGTGAGGAGAAACCCCGATAAAAACCTCACCCAGAAAAACTGCCCCGACCGGGGATCGAACCCGGGCCCGCTGCGTGACAAGGCAGCACGCTACCTCGAGACCACAGCGGTATATATATATATATATATATATAATTATTATTATTATTATTATTATTATTATTATTATTATTATTATTATGCTTTATTTCAGCTGGCAGAGTTAAAGCCATAAGGCCTTCTCTTCCACTCAACCATCGAATAGTAAAATTATACAAAAATTACGTACATATCACAATTTTAAGATATTATTAAAATACAGACTAAACAAAATACAATGATAATGTGATCTAATACTAGCTAATAATAACAAAAAACATAGGATATAATAAAATTAAAATGATATAAAATAAAGTAAGTAGCTTCCTAGATGATTATTAATGGAATGCTCTATATAGTTGTTATGCAGTTAATGTTTTCATTTTGCCGAACTTAAGATATCAGTTAATTTGGATTTAAATAATGATAGTGATTGACAGTCCCTGACATGACTGGGAAGTGAGTTCCATGCTCTAGTCATAGATATTGTGTAAGATTCAGAGTATAGACATGTCCTGTGTTGTGGTATCAAAAGTAAAGAAGTCTTGAGATCTTGTTCCTAAATTGTGATGAGTCGATATATAACTCTTAGGCGCCAGGCAGTAACGTATTAAATTTCCCTGGAACAATATAATCTTAAGAGAAGTGAAAGCAAGTGATTTGTGACTAGAAATTGTCTCCAGAGAAGAACTAATAAGTTAGCGGGATTTTGGGAAGCCAAATGCCGCTTAATGTTTAACGCGGCGAGAACAAAACTTCTTATATTCTGCAGGGTCAGTTGATATGAACTTGCCACAGAGCATTATGTTTAATTGCAATATTTATCAATTTTATTTACGTTTGATCCAAAATTTATATTTTTGTCATTAAGTTTAGGCGTCATGCTGTAACAAATATCAGGTTTCTATTTACCGGGAAGTATGTAATTAGTTGTCGGTTTCGTGGTGGACGAAACGGAGCTTGGCCAGGTTTTTCTCGGGGTTTCTCCCGTTTTCTCCTGCCATAAATTTCATTTCACCATTTCTCCATACTCATCTCATCCGTTTCGTTTCATTTCGTTCATCCGGCCAGGAGTGGTCGGTAGGTACCCTTTGTAGCTCACAGACCTCTCTAAATATAGGGGCTTCATCTCATCTCATTCCTCGACCTGACCCTGAGTTGGACACAAGTTATGAAAATAGTTCCAAATTTGTTTTTCTTTACATACACGAACGTCAGATATATATAATAGACCCAAAATTATATTCTAAAACTTAACTACTAAGGTAATACTTATTTTTTAGTTCACAAAGTGTGTTTATTTTGTCGCTTCAAGGAAACTAGTGATTACTATTTCAAGGGCAGAAAGAAAACAAAGTTAATGAGTTGTCTGTCGTAGATTTAACGGCATCAAAAATACCATCATTTAAGGATTCAGATATTAACAATTATATAAAGCCGACCAGGCTGGGATGGGCAGGACGTTTAACAAGGAGAATAATTATTAAATTAACTAAACAAATAATGGAAATATAACCTGAGGGTAGAAGGAAGAAAGAAAGGCTAAATCTGCGTTGCTTTACCTAGGTACAAGAAAGTTTGGATTGAGAAATTGAAGGATAGCTCCTTTCGATCCACACGAATGGAGGAAAACCCGAGGAAGTCAGGACTCAGAAACGAGTCATCGCGCCACTGATTGCAATTATGATGATTAAAATATAATTGTATTATTCTTATTAGTTTAACTACTTCCTATTATATTATTTTTAAAAATATTAATATAAGTATATCTTTATATCAGTCTTCCTCAATTAAGATAGAATTTGTTTAAAAAATTCGTCAATAATGTAGGCCTTTCAAAACATGTTTCATCTTCAGCATGCCATGCTAGAAATATTAATTTTATATATTTTTACGAATTCCATACCACCCAAATGTCCTATCCAGAAAGGATCTTTAAACTTTGGATAAGATATTTAATTTTTTAACACATTAGGACATGAAGTCCTCCCAGAAGAGGGAATTGCTCCGAGAGAACTCGAATATTTAAGACAAGATACACTTACTTGTTGATACTAAACTAGGGGAATATGACAGGATCTTTAAAATAGCCTTATAGTCTTTGAGAACTGTTTGGGCTTCATACATTTATCTAACAGGTGAGGAAAAACACTAAAAAAATCTCATCCAGGAAACTTATTCTGAACGAGGATCGACCTCATTTCCTCTGCGTAAGAGGCAACGACTTTATCCTGAAACAACAGCATTGGGCAATTAATAGACTTAACAGCCTGAAGTAAGTAACCTCTGAGTAAATTTAGTCTTCCCTTTCACATTCAGATTTACATTGCACTGTAATAACCTGGCATGTTAAAACAGAATGTTAGAAATAAAAACCTGACTTTTTGCGCATTTTCTATATAGGTATATATATATATATATATATATATATATATATATCATAAATAAAAACCTAACGGTATGTTCAATCTGAACGCACCTGATAATAAACTAGGAACCTGCGACTATCGATAACTACTCGTACATTTACCCTAATGACTTAATGACAATTCAATCCAGTATTTGCTTTGATGGCTAAGGAATCCCAAGAGACCAACCTCGTAAGTTAGTTCAAATGGTTCCAATCCGGTGTATAGCTGTAAGATACTGTGGAAGGAATCAGTAAAATATTTTATCAAAATATTAAAAGTTTTAAATTAAAAGCAAGCCTTAAGAAAACTGTTTTCTAAAGGTAAATAATTCAACTTTCTGCTGACAAATTAAGTATTAATTAGTCTACAGAATGGGGGCACGCCGTAGCGTAGTGGTTAAGGCACTGCGCTACAAGCCGGAAGGTCGAGGGTTCGAGTCCCGGTGGGGTCAGGATTTTTAAACTGACCCAAACCTTCTGGCGGCACTATGGTCCTGGGGTTAACTCAGCCTCTAACTGAAATGAGTACCAGACGTTTGTTCTGGGGTAAAGGCGGCCGTCACGCAGGGCTGACAACCCGGCTGACATCAAGTGCCGATTGTCAAGAAAAAGTGGGAGCCTTAACCTCCTACTACCCCAAGGGCCTCCTGAGGCCTGTAGTGCGATCACTTTACTTTTACTTAGTCTGCAGAATTTAATGAATCACAAGGGTGTAGTGTAATGATAAAGGGTGGTATCCACTGGGTTAATAATTCTTTAGATTTAAATTTCGCTTATCTCTAATATTAGTATCTAATTTATACTGACTTATAACATTTTGAGCTATCAATTTATATTGCATAAAATTAACTTACTATTTTAGTTTTAAAAAGCCTGGAATTAGATACATTATTTTTGTATTTTTATTTATTTTTTATAATTTAATTTATTAAATTTTATTTTAAAATCTGAAAAGAATATTCTTGTTTATTATTGTAATATTTTGCTTAATTATTTGTAATTTAGAAGTAATAAGATACCATTGATATTTGTATTTAAAAAAAAATCCATCGTTTGATAAAATACCACCATTCATTAATTTTATTTTTGAGAGAAAATATATGTATTTTATCGCTGAATCGATTTAAAAAATTTAATAAACAATTTAAAACATATAATAAAAGTAAAGCGATCCCACTACAGGACTTAGGAAGCCCTTGGTTACACTTGTAGGGGGTTAGACAATGGGCACTTGATGTCAGCAGGGTTCAGCCCTCCGTGACGGCTGCCGTTATCCCTAAAATAAGTGTCTGGTACTTACTTCGATTAGAGAGGTTGAGTCGACTCTAGTGCCATGGTGCTGCCAGAAGGTTTCAAAATCCTGACCCCAATGCGACTCGATCCCTAGACCATCCGTCTTGTAGCCTAATGCTTTAACCAACTATGCTGCGGCTTGACCCTCAAAATATAAAAATAACTATTAAAACTTTTTTTTCCATTTACACTGCTCACCTGTTAACACAGAGATGGATCATACATATTAAAAAATGTATGGGCACATTTTAGACTTCAAAAGATATTTCTATGCTTAATCTGGTAGCGTAATTAGAATATTGGCTTTAAATTGCCTGAGGCAAAAATTTGATTACCACGATAACTGAAGTGAAATGTTTCCACTAGTTTACCAGCGTTGCCTCTAGCCACTAAAATGAATATCACAACCAAAAATATAGCTACCACACAAGCATAGGTATCCAACCGGAATTTTTAAAATCAGTTTTAACACAATGCATTTTTATGCAAATTACAAAAATAACGTTACTCAGAAATCAAATCGATGATATATTATATATTCTTTCTTTTCTTATTTCTGTTAAATTTATCTCTTTATAGGTACTTTTTACATATCACACGTCAGAGGCACGAAGTGTCGGGAGAGGGATTGTACACTATGGATCACACATATACTTTTTCGAACACACGAGGACATGGAAGGTCTCCCCGAATAAGCGATCAGCTCAATGTCAAGGCCTCCTCGAGACATCGGAACATTAAGATGAATCACTCCATTCACACACGTATTCATATAAACATAACGAATATGATAGAGATGATTATGATGGGCACATGCTGTTTCGGGGCCTTAATGTTTGCTAATAAATATGCCACTTGAGTTCACTCAAGTGGTAGTATGCCTGCTTCTTAACTAGCGGGTCTGATTTTGATTCCTGGCGAGGTTTAAATTTTTATTTATAGGATATTGAAAAGGAGGAGTGTGAATAGAATATGCCCAGATTCCTATTCAGTAGGCCTGCATAGGTTGTTATAATTCATCTGTCCGATGGGGACGGTAAGCCTAACAGTCCCACTGGAGCTTTTCGACAGTTGAAGGTCATATGCTGAAACCAAATGTCACATTCGCCATTATTTTCATCATCATCCCTCACACAACATACTTACAAGCTACTTCACAAACGGTAAAATATATACTCATCTCTGTACGCTAGAAAGTACACATCACCTATGTCATGTGGTCTGCAGATGTGGAACGTAAATTGAAAATAGACCACATTGCCATCTATCGACTTAATCCTGAATTCAAAGCACGAACACTTGTAGTGAATGACATTGGAACACATATTCCATTTGGTCTCCTGTAATCCTGCGATAATTAAATACTTAATATATACTTGATAACATTTATTAACATAGGCTACAGTATATAAACCCCACGGCGCGACAGGCCGAGAAGATCCTTGTCCACCAGCCGGCCTCTGGTCAAACATCCACATAGTTTAATCATAGAGGTAGACGATCGCCCAGCCAGTGCAGGGGTAACATGTGGTCAGCATGTCGGGTCCCCCAAATCATATTTGAGATGAGTGTTCTCAATTAGTACGACGCTAGATAATTTAAAAAAATACTGAGCAAAAAATGTACAGGAATTCAAATTCATCACAATCTATTCCCCTAGTTTCTATCTAATTACGAGTAAATTACAGGGATTGGAAAAAAATCAATATATTTTAACCAAACACAAATTATTTAATTAACAAATATCCTATTAATAACTGAAGTGAATTTTATTCTTATCTCATTAATTTTTCAATATCAATCTAACGACTAAACATTTCAAGTTCAGTATCCTTTAGGCCTATAATGGACATTAATCAAAATTTCATTTTTCCCGATTGATAGCTAGCTTTCAATGCTAAAATTATTGCGTCAAACTTCAAAAGTACGTTTAGATTTAACAGTGAGAATTGTAAATCTTCCAGTTATACTACATGGATGAGAAATGTGGCTTCTTACTTTAAAAAAAGAGAAAAGATTAAGAGTGTTGAATAAAATACGATATTTTGGATCAAAGAGAGGCGAAGAGGCAGGTGAAAAGAGAAAACTACACAAGAATCGGAAACCAAATGTAATGAAAGAATATTTAAGGCCCGTAGACTGTGATGGTCCGGGCATGTGGCACGAATGGGAAGTAAAGGAGGATATTGAATCTTCTTGTAGGAAAACCAGAAAGAAAACACTCAGTAGGTGTGCCAAGAATGAGATGAGAGAATAATATTAACCATGAATTGAAGGGAGCTGAATTACACAGAGAATGATTGGAAAATACTAACTTAGAATAGGGATGAATGGAGAGATTACATCCTCGTGACTGTGAATTTTCGACTTCGATAATAGCGCTGAATTAGTGATCACAATGAAATACCGTACTTTATTTGCATTCATGGCGAAATAACCCTGAACGGTCGAAAACCTCTTAATATTTTGAAAATTACACTATCAAAAGGCATTCTGGAAGATCAATTTTCCCGTGAATGCATAATTGTTTTTGTGCATTTATGTAACTAAATGAGATGGAGAGATGAAAAGGATATAATGGACCGCGGATTGTTTTGGAATACAAATTAAGAGGGAAAATATCAAGAGGAAGACCAATTAGAAGGTGAAACGGAGATTTTGAGATTCGATAAAGGCGGTTTACTACCTAATCCGCGAGTTGTAAAATTCATTGTGAATCACCGTTGAGGATAAGTAGTGAAATGTTAAAATATTAAAAGTTTTTTTAACAGAAATTAATTTTAGTTGAGGACGACTGATATGCCAGGAACTTGTTACATTTTACAAATCCGTGAGGACAAGAAAAATAAGAAAATTAAAAATGGGTATGAAAAGATTAAAGGTTGAAATTAATTTATCATTGCTAACAAATAATATGAATTAAATAACATTTATGTAAAACAGCACCGTATAATATTTTTAGAAAGTTATCCTTCGATTAAGCTGAACAGAACTAGCTTTATATTTTTTGTACTTTTTTGCACGAAACAATCCAGCATGTGGATTCTCTTTTGTTTAGGTGACTTTCTCCATGGCGCTTCCGCCTCCAAGTAATGAGGTAGTGGAATATGTGAGGACATCTGCTGGAGTTAACGAGAAGAGAATACAGGATGCGGTTAAGAATCTCAAGGACTGGTTGAAATTACAGCCACATCTGCCACATGATTACGGTAAGGCCTATAGTTTGAGCTCATTTGTTACCTTCGACATGAAACTCATTTCCGTTTTATTATATTAATTTTTCAAGGAATTATAAATTCGTAATCAGCCTAAAATGTTTAGAAAATGCTTAATATTTCTGTACAATTAAATTTAAAAGAAATTTATTTAATTTAAAGTTTTGAGTGATGGCGCATGCGCTTAACCAGCGAACTCTAAAGATAAGACAGAAAAGTAGCCTATTTCGTTTCATCTCATACAGATCTTGTATTGAATCTAAATTAAATTAAATTAATAAATTTAAACTGTTTTGAAATGAAAGCAAAGATTTATACTATTGTGGTCGTGTAGTTTCATTATGTTATTAACCGGAGATGTCCGGGAACTTACCTCAATCTTCTAATCGCCAATTAGTTCAGCGACTCTGGAAAAAAAAATCATTCAACCACTAATCTCGGTCATTTTAGATAGTTTATTTTTGATTACTTGTACCTCCTTGCTAACTACGGGTACTATGGATTAAATCTAGACTTAAATACTATCTGGACTATCACTACTCGGTTTTGTTACCGCAGAACCTATGGATTCGATGCTACTATCAGTAGTTTTCAGTACTATTACATGCCTCTCCCTTAGAAGTACTAGGATTATGTAACACCTCCGCTCAGTAACATTTTCAGACAGTGAGTCATATGTGTAACAAATTTGGTGTAAATTACTCAAGACGTTCCAGAGTTATGCTGGAAGACACACACACACACACACACACATACACACATATATATATATATATATATATACATTTGTGTGTGTAAAATAGCATACATACCTACCTCACCCCGCTGTGATATCCAGGTAACGTCATACACAGCGCGCCCGGATTCGATCCCCGGTCGGAAAACGTTTGCTCGGTAATTTTTGCCGGAGTTTTTCTCACCTGTAAGAAAATGTCACGAAACGTTAATGCTCAAACGGTCTCTGAACATCATCTTCTTCTTCTTCCTTCCAAGTATTAGGCCAAAGCCTGTTACGATCATATAGAAAATGTTCCCTCCAGCGTTTCATAGGACGCCCCAGAGATCTTCGTCCTCTTGGTATATAATTATAAACAGTTTTGGGGAGCTGATATGAACTCATTCTTTCAAGATGGTGTTTCCAATTTAATTGGTACTGTTAAATGTATTCAAAAATTGGCGTAGTCTTCAATTCTTTTAACATATCGGTGTTCCTTCTCCGATCCCATTTGGTGTAACCCGCTGTTCTGCGCATGAATCTCAATTCACAATCCGTTATTCGGCTTTCATGTTGTCTTTTTAGTGTCCATGCTTCATTACCATAGGTCAACACTGGTCTAGCCAAAGTGTTATATACACGTAATCTGGTGTTTTTTGTACAACGGATGGTTTCATAACTTGATTAATAATTCCTAAACTTTTATTATAACTAGTAATTCTTTCAGGGATATCCTTTTCATCCCAGATAGAGAGATAATATCCAAGATATTTAAATTGATTAGATCTCTCTAAACTTTTATTCTGGAGACAGATTTTACTTTGTATGAGGTCCTTCCCATGAAATGCCATAATTTTGTTTCGTTAATTGATATTTCCACATTAAATTTGGCAGCTATTTTTTGTAAATTATAAATTGATCGTTGCAAATCATTTTTGGAAAGTGCCAGAAGAGTTAATTCATCTGCAAAAGAATAGCATCGAATTTTAGGTTCCTATTGATGGGTATATATCCTCGTTGTGTTTTCCTCCACTCGTTTATTAATCTATTCAAATATATAGTGAAAAACAGTGCTCCAGTGTTGATATTTTTCCAAGAAAATAGTTTGCCATCTTGTATAACAGATATTTCATTATCTTTATAAATGTTGAATATATTAGTAATATATTGTTGTGGAATATTATCATCACCTAAAATTTGTAATAATATATTTCTGTCTACTTTGTTAAAATCCTTTATGAAGTCAACAAAGGCGATATGAGTTTCTATATTGAATTCCTTGTACTTTTCTAATAGTAGTTTTAGAATGAAGAATCCATCTGTACAAGATCTACCCTTTCTGAAACCATTTTGCTCTTCTCCAATTATATTTTCTTAATTGTTTTCAATTTATTCTTAACTATATTAGCATACATTTTATATCCAGAGTTCAGCAAGCTATAATTCCACGATAGTTATCTTGGATTTGGCGACTACCTTTTTTTGAAGATTGGTATTACAATGGATTTGTTTCAGCTTTGTGGTGGTTCTTGTCCTTCCCATATCACATTAAGTAGAATAATAAATCTGTCTATTTTTTTTTATTTGAAAATTTAAATAGTACTTGATTAATGTGGTCTTCCCCGGGAGCTTTGTTACTTGTTAATGATTTAACAGCATCAGATAATTCATCTATAGAAATTTGTTCCAAAGCAGTGTTATTAGTTTGTAATAAATCATATTTTTGTGTCCATAAACGATGAAAGTAGTTAAGCCAAGATTGTTTAGATATACAATTTAAATGTGCATATTCTTTTGAATCATTATTTATTTTTTTTAAACTATATATTTTTGGTTGAGGCCTAGCGATATAATTTTCCAAAAATGATACAAACTCTTCCCAGCTTTGTCTATGTTTTTTGCGAACTTCATTTTTAGCTATGGCTCTCTTCCTATGATACTCTACTTTATCTTCATTTTTTTTGTAGACTAGAATTGTTTGTATGTTTCACGTTTATCATCAATTATTTTTTTATGTTTTCATCCCATATCCGTAGTCCTTTTTTTCCGATTCCATTTAGTTTTGATACCCAGGCTTTCATTTGCTGCTTGTGTCAAAATACTTTGTAGAGCAAGCCATTCTTCTTCAATATTTTCGCCAACCTGTGTTTCTTGAACTAGACGATCTGATCTGCATTTGTATAGCCAGGTAATAGTGGGGTCTCGGAAAAGACTTACTTTATAAGTATGGTCCACATTTTCAAATTTTATATTATTAATTTTATTTTTCCATCTCGGTGGCATACGAATTGGACAAACAAGTAAGTAATAATCTGATTCGACTTCAGGTCCTCTGTAAACCCTTGTATCAAAACTATAGATGCTAATTTTTTTATTAGTCTATAACTGATGTAAGGCCCCTGGCTTCCCATGTATATTTGTGACTATCCTTGTTGTTAAATACTGAGTTCATTATTGTGAATTGATTTAACATGACAAAATCAATTAACCGTAAGCCATTTCTATTACAGATTTGCTCTCCATATGGCCCTATATATGTATCAAATGTAGTATTACCAATTCTGGCATTTAAATCACCCCAAAATTATAATCATATCATTATTATTAATTGTGTAGATAACTTTCAAGAAGTCATGATAAAATTGTTCACTTTCTTCATTTCCTTCTTACTCACTTACTTACTTACTTACTCACTAGCACCAACGAACCCGTAGGTTCATGGCCGCGCGGACATAAGCTCTCCATACATCCCTATCCTGAGCTAATGCTTTCCTATCATTCCCTGTATAATCTACTTCCCTCAAATCATAATTAATGTTGTTCTCTCACCTCATTCTTGGTCTACCAACTGGGCGTTTTCCTTCTGGCTTTCCTACAAGAAGTTTCCATGCACGTCTTTCATTCCCCATACGCGCAACATGTCCTGCCCATCGCAGTCTACGAGACTTTACTGTTCTTATTATATCTGGCTTCCTATAAAGACCATGTAGTTCATTGTTATGTAGTCTTCTCCATTCACCTGTCTGTTCATCTCTCTTTGGTCCAAAAATTTTCCTAAGAACTTTATTCTCAAATACTCGTAATCTCCTTTCCTCCCTTAAAGTAAGAGTCCATGTTTCGCACCCATATAATATAACTGGTAGAATAATAGTTTTATATATTTTTCAGCTTAACGTTTTTTGAAAGGAGTTGGGACATCAAGAGTCTCTGCAATGCATAATAGCATGCATTTCCAGAATTGAGCCTATGTTTAATTTCTTTGTGCATCTCATTCCTATTTGTGATTATTGTTCCTAGGTATTTGAATATCAGCCACTTCCTCAAAATTTCCCTCATTTGTCATTAGCTGTCCATTTCCATTATATACTGAATTTCTACGTGTGACCATATATTTAGTTTTACTGATATTTACTTCCAGTCCTAATTTCTTAGTGTTACTCAATAGTGTGTGCGTGTTGGCCTTTAGTATCTCCTCGCTATCGGCCAGTAGTACTACATCATCAGCATAAACTAACAGCTTATTAATACCATTCAGTTGTAAGCCTTCCTCATTCTCTAAAGATTTAATGGCATGCTCTAGTACACAATTAAATAGTAGAGGAGATTTTGCATCTCCTTGCTTCAACCCATTCTGGATTTCAAAAGTGTCTTAAAACTGTTTGCCTACACGCACCCTACTCTTTGAGCCATTTAGACACATTCGTATAAGTCTAACTAACTTTTTAGGAATTCCGAACTCCAGCAGGATACTATATAACTTCTCCCTCTTAATTGAATCATATGCTTTTCTGAAGTCTACATATAATTGATGTACGATACCATTATATTCCCATTTCTTTTCTAAAATCTGTCTTATACTAAAAATCTGATCTGTTGTAGACCTGTTTCTTCTAAATGCACATTGATGATCTCCTAGAATGTCATCAATATAGGGAGTAAGTCTGCTGACTAATATATTTGTTAGAATTTTGTACGAAGTTGAAAGTAATGAGATGCCCCTGTAGTTGTTGCAATCAGTTTTATCTCCTTTCTTATAAATTGGTACGATAATTGATTCCTTCCATTCATCTGGAAGAGCTTCTTTTTCCCAAATCATACTAAGCAACCAGCGTATCTTGTCCATCAATTTTTCTCCCCCTGATTTTATCAGTTCTGCTGGGATCTCATCTGAACCTGATGCTTTATACATCTTCAATTTTTCAATCGCCATTTCAACCTCTAATGCACTTGGCTCTGCGACTAGCATTTCTGCTGTCTGTAAGTTATCCTCCTCAATGTCTTGTTCTGTTTGTACATTTAATAGCTGATTAAAGTAACTTTTCCATCTATTTAATATACTCTTAGAATCTGCAATCATATCCCCCATTTTCATTCCGAATTATGTTTGTTCTAGCCTGAAACCCTTTCTTCTCTATACTAATTCCCTGATATAATTCTCTAATGTTCCTATTTTTTGCATTCATTTCAAGATCATTAATCTTCTCTCTCAAATATTCCCTCTTTTTACTCTTTAGTAACTTGGTGGTTTCCCGTCTAACACTACCCAATTGCTCTAAATTTACCTCATTTGGCTCGTGTAACCATTTCATTTTTGCTAGCTTTCTTTTCTTTACAATGTCGGCACATTCCTCATCAAAACATTTCTTGTTTTGCCTCTTTTTTAAACAACCAATGCTTTCTGATGCTGACAATTTAATAGTATCTCTTATAGCCTCCCATTCTTTATTTATATCAGTTTCTTCTTCGTTTGCCACATCGTCATCTGAAGATTCGAGTACTTCAAATCTATTAGCAATTTTGATTTGGTATTCTTGCCGCATTTCATCATTTTTCAAGTTTTTTAATTCATATTTTACAGAATCATCTTTAGCGTTTGTTCCTCTCATAAGCGATAGCCGTTGTCTGATTTTCACTCTGACCAGATGATGATCCGAATTGCAGTCTGTCCCTCTAACTGATCTAACATCAATGATGCTACTGTGCCAGCGTTTATCCACTAATACATGATCTATCTGGTTCCGAGTTTCTCCATCTGGAGACGTCCAGGTGTATTTATGAATATCCTTATGCTGAAATGTTGTGCTCTTAACAATGAGATTCTTTGATGTGGCAAATGTGACTAATCTAACCCCGTTGTCGTTACTATCTTCGTGAAGACTGGATTTTCCTATTGTTGTTTTGAATATATCTTCCAGCCCCACTTTTGCATTAAAATCTCCTAAGAAAATTTTCATATGATATCGTGAAAGGCTATCAAATAAGCATTCTAATTCTTCATAGATCTCATCCTTGATCTTGTCATCTTTATCTTCTGTGGGGGCATGTACATTTACAATTATAAAATCATGTCTTTTACCCTTTAGAATTATGTATGATATCCTATCACTAACAAGCTTAACATCTCGGATAGCGGATAGTATCCTCCTTCTGACTAAAAAACCCGTTCCAAATGCAGGTCTTTCTGCACCCCCATAGTATAATTCAAAGCTTCCTGATTCCTGACTACCTACTCCTGGCCACCTAACTTCCTGTAAAGCGAATATATCCAAGGGCGATTTATCTAGTTTCCGCGTTAATATCTGTAGTGCCCCGCTATTGTATAAAGTCCTAACATTCCATGTTCCTAGGAACATGTCCCTATGTTTAAGCCTTTGGCATGGGTTCCCTGAAGTAGTCCCCGCCCGGAGAACCGAATGGGGGACTATTTGACCTCCGGAAAATTTTACCCCAGATGAACCCATGTCCGCATTTCTTGACGATTGTATACTTTACGGTGAAAGATCGTCACTCTTTCGCCCAAGGTATTTTTTTCGTCTGGCTTATCACCTTCGACCAGTCCGGCATGGATAACCCTATCGGCAGCAATGCTACTGCCGGCATAGATCTTAGGATCATTTAAGCACGCAAGCCACTCCACCACGACAAGGTAAAGATACCATGGAGGGCGTTCATTTCCTTCTACAGGTGCATATATACCTTTCACTGTTAACTGTCCTAGAGATAATTTTATTTGGACTTTAATTATTCTTTCATTCCAGAAAGTATAGCTATGTATTGTATTTCTAAATCGTTTATGAATCATAACGGCTACTCCTGCTTGTGCATGAATATGTTTTTTTACTCCACTATAAAACTGAATGTAATTTTGAGTTTCTTTTGGGCCTTGTAATTTATTTTTTGTTTCTGATATTATAGCTTATGAAATCCCCTTTTTGCACAATATATCATCTAATTGATCATCTTTATAGTTAATACCTTGTTTATTCAATGTGCTAAAAAGCAAAATATATTTTTTCTCCCAATTATATTTTATATTATGTAATTATATTATATTATATTTCTAGAACACCACCTGGCCATCATAATTACCATTATCACAATTACCATGTTTATTATGATTGTGTGTGTATGTGTGAATGGTATGTTTCGATATTCATATTGTGTTGACTTTGAGGAGGACCTGACATTGAGCTGATCACTGATTTGGGCAGGTCCTCCATGTCCTTGTGTGGTCAAAAAGTTGTGTGTGATCCATAGTATACAATATCTCTCCCGATAGGTCGTGCCACTGTAAGGCCCGGTTTGAGTATTGGCATATAAAAAGTACCTATGTGGTGAGAGGTTGAACCAAGTTAATGGAATGCTATTTCGACCCGGTAGATTAGTACCGTAGTTATTGTAAGTGATTCCGAGATTCGCGAGCCCAAATGTTCCTAGTTTTACGTAGTTGAAGCTATAAAAAGATGCCTCTGGGCACAATTAAATTCCGACACTGATGACCTGAGTTGTTAATGAATGTTATAAATAATATACTAGCTGTCTAACCCATGTACACTTTCTAAAAAAATGAGCCACTTCAAAAAGCACAGTCCCTGTTATGGCCCATTGCGCATACTCGAAGAGCTAAAGCTGTGGTTCACGAGGTAACGCATTGTTAAATGTTTTAAATATAGCTGTACTTTGTTTAATCGTCTTAAATAGTTAAAGAGCAGTGAAGGAGACATGTTTCTAGATATTTACGAGTGTTCGACAATTGCAATATTACTCAAATTGCGACATTTCAAATAAAGGTTCAACTCTCGTTCAAAGTGTAAAAGTATACAAGACAACCAGGATCTAGGCAACTAGTATCCGACGTTCGAGTAGCGTAGATAGTTAATCCATTTTTTAAAATAATAAGCCTATAATGGTTTACTCTGTATGACGTGAAAGTTAATTAATTGCACTTACAAATTATATTGTCCAATACAAATATTCTAAAATTAATAAAATACTTCAACCTATTATTTCCTTCAAAGCAGACAAAATTCGTATATGGTGATATCGTAAAATCATATTACTAGTACAATATTCACTAATTTACGAAACGAGATCGTAACTTTCGTTTCATTCTTGAGGTATCAAACATTTCGTTACGATAATCGCATTGTTAATAACTAACATAGTTATACGAAAACTTAATAAATAAAGTGTTCGGTAAATATTCCATCCATAGTAATTCTGCCCGAGAGCAGGTCTTTCACTGCAATCACAGCATTTTCTTCCTATGCTTTGCAGCGTTACTAGGTAATTATATGTGTGGTAGCTTCCCGTTGCTTTCCACACCGGTGAAGGATGAAGATAAGGATGATGATGACGGCCGGACGATTTTCGGGGACCGTTGGGCCCTACGCTTCCTGAAATTTGTCTTACAAGTGAAGAAAATCCCCGAAAGAAAATCTCACCCAGGAGCCTGTCCTGACTGGGAATCGAACACGGGCCCGCTGCGTGACAAGGCAGCACGCTACCTCGAGACCACAGCGGTGGACCGGTAAACATTATACATAATAAAATACTATTTTTTAAAATAATATAATACTATAACTAACTATTTCACTGGCACTATCGAAACCGTAGGTTCATGGCCGCAAGAAAACCAACTCTCCTACCAGCCTTATCCTGAACTAATATACGCCAATCATTCCCTGTATAATCTTCTTCCCTCAAATGTTATTATCCCACATCATTCTTGGTATAATAACTGGGAGATTTACTACTGGCTTTCTTACCAGAAGCTTCTATGCTCCTCTCCCTTTCCCCATTTGTACCACATGTCCTGCCCATCGCAGTCTACCCGAAATAAGAAACTGTGCTTGTCGGAATTTTAATAATAAAACTTGTCATTATAAAAGTAAGAATATAAATTATTTCATATTTCTTTAACTTTATATGTATAGTGTCTACATTGCGACGAAATGGAAGGAAATCGTCAGCCTCTAAAGTGTCATCTACGTGATCTTTCAAATCAAGCGCACGTATATCTCAACTTAGGTTACAATTAGAATAATCATCTATATTAGTCACAGAAGATGTTGGAAATAATACCCTTGTACCGTCATATTTTTCTGATTTATTTAAGTATGTTTATTGTTATACGCATTATATCTTCCTGTGGAATTTTAAATGCAAACTTTCTTTTAAAAAAGTATAGCGGTACAAGAACATAATTTAAAACGTCAGTTGTGGAAAAGTTAGATGATTATTGTAACTGTAATATTCAAGTTGAGAAATGTGTCCTCATAAATTGGTGGAGTTGCGCGCGCGCGCGCGCGCGCGCACACACACACACGCACACACACACACACACACACACAAACAGACCGACAACGGAGATGTGGTAGTATATTGAGATATGTTGATAATTTTTAATAAGGTACCAATGTCCGGATGTGATATGTTTTCACACTATGACTAGTTAATTATATCTCAAGAGCAGTGTTAGTTTGAAGGATTTGAAGACTCATTACTTGACAACCCATCTCACAGGTACGGAAACTATGATACATGGCTGCAACATGACGGAGCTCAAGCTCACTTCTATGCCAATGAGAGGAGACATTTGGATACCATGTATCCAGGTCGATGGATTGGCAGAAGGGGACCAGTCCCATGACCTCCGAGATCACCTGATATTAACCCTCTCAACTATGTTTTGTGGGGCGACATGAAACATTATGCTTATTAGACTCCAGTAGAGTCACCTATGGATCTTATAGCCCGAATCCACGCTGCTGCAGAAATAATTCTAACGACACCAGGCGTATTTGAACCTGTTCGCCAATCACTACACCACCGATGTACGGTCTGCAATGAGATGGGAGGTGGATATTTTGAAAACTTGATATGACTGTAACACTATGGTCAAATATCGTGTCTTGAAATCCAACTAACGGTACTCTTGAGAAGTTAGATATTCATAGTGTGAAAACGTACCATTTTCGGACATTGGTACCTTATTAAAAATTATCAACATATCTCAATATACCACCTCACCTCCGTTGTCGGTGTTTTTGTGCAACACCCTATATATAATTGTAGGCCTATTATATGCATTATATTCCCTACCTTATGGACGTCCTATGTATTAATTATGTTTATGCAAATAATAAAAATATAGATATTATATGTACTGTTAAATTACAATTCAGCTGAAAATATTATGTAGATGTTAAATGTTTCAGATTCCACATACAAATAGTAAATAAATTCCGTAATGTAATATTTATTTTATTGCAGATGAAGGAAGATTGGAAAGGCGATATATCTGGTGCAAGGCAAGTTTAGAGCGAACTAAATCCTCCTTAGATATGTATTACACAATAAGAGGAGCTGTGCCTGAAGTACTCTGCAACAGAGATCCAATGCAAAACTGGTTCAAACAGATCACAAGTCTCTCGTAAGTATCGTTCACTTGTTCTTGTTGGAGTTAAGTACATTACTAAGTATAATCTACGTATTTTCATTGGTCAGATCAAGGTAATATTGGAAATGCAATCTTCTCCCCTCATTTATTAAAACTCAGTGCAGTGTTGCATGATACAATTCGAGACAATTTCAACACATTCAACTCCTATATCATACAACTTCTCACCTGATTCAATGTGACAGCTAAGCAGTGACTTAGATCTGACTAATGAAAATACGTAGACTATAGAATATAGGTTACATTCACTTAAGAGGCAGAAGTTATATAGTATCCTGCTGGAGTTCGGAATTACTAAAAAGTTAGTTAGGCTTATACGAATGTGTCTAAATGGCACAAAGAGTAGGGTGCGTGTAGGCAAACAGTTCTCGGGTACTTTTGAAGTCCAAAACGGGTTAAAGCTAGGAGATGCACTATCTCCTCTACTATTTAATTTTGTACCAGAGCATGCCATCAAATCTTTAGAGGATGAAGAAGGCCTACAACTCAATTGTATTAATAAGCTGTTGGTTTATGCTGATGATGTAGTACTGTTGGGCGATAGCGAGTAGATACTAAAGGATAACACACTATTGAGTAACACTAAAAAATTGGGACTGGAAGTATATATTAATAAAAATAAATATACGGTCACACATAGAAATACATTATACGGTATACTGGAAATGGACAGTTAATGACAAATGAGGGAAATTTTGAGGAAGTTTCTGAATTCAATTACCTAGGAAAAATACTCACAAATAGGAATGAGATGTATAGATAAATTAAACATACCGGTATGCTCAATTCTGGAAATGCGTGATGATATGCTCTACAGAGACTCTTGACGGCCCAAATCCTCAAAAAAAAGTAAAAATGAAAATATATAAAACTATTATTCTACCAGCTTTATTATGTTGATGCGACGCACAGACACTTACTTTAAGGGAGGAAAGGAGATTACGAGTATTTAAGAATAAAGTTATTAGAAAATTGTTTGGACCAAAGAGAGATGAAGAGACAGGTGAATGGAGAAGACTTACATAACAGTGAACTACATGGTATTTATAGGAAGCCAGATATAATAAGAACAGTTCAGTCTCGTAGACTGTAATGGGCAGGACATGTGGCACGAATGAGGAATGAAAGACGTGCATGGAAGCTTCTTGTAGGAAAACCAGTAGCAAAACGCCCAGTTGGTAGACCAAGAATGAGGCTGGAAAATAACAATCAAGATTTCAGGGAAGTAGATTGTACAATGAATGATTTGAAAACATTAGCTCAGGATAGGGATGTATGGAGAGCTTATGTCCGTGCGGACATGAACCTTGGGATCGATAGTGCCAGTGAGTTAGTTAGCCCACGTATTTTCATTAGTCAGATCAACACAATATTGGAAAGTCGATCTCCTTCCCACTCATGTCTTAAAACTCAGTGCGGCGTTGAATGATACAATAATTTGAGACAATTTCAACTCATGCAACTCCTATATCATACAACTTATCAGCTGATTAATGTGGCAGCTAAGCAGTGACTTAGATCTGACTAATGAAAATACGTAATCTATAGAATATAGATTATATTCACTTCAACTTAAATATACAACATAACGGTTCATAAATTCTTCCTCTTCATTGAATCATGTAAAATCTAATTGAAATATAACCCTCTGTACCATGTAAGTCAATATTTCAATTGTATAACTTTATTAGAGTAAAGAAAAGCACACATAACAGACATATAAACAGATAATACGGGCAGCAAGCTCGTAATATATAAGCTTATGACAGTTTGTACCAATATATCAATATCTAGTAGTAATATAAAACAAACAAAACAATAGATAACATTACAAATTAAACAATTGAGTGTAGGCATATTAATTACACTTTTTGATATTTATTTATTCAAGAATAAGTTTTCTTTTATTTTCCTCCTCTTGCTCCAGAAATTTGCTTACGTTTATCCAATTTTCTGGGTTTATCTTAACTCGGTAGCATCCGATATTATAAATCACATTTAGAAACCTTCCCCGCAACAACTGGTTACATTTTCCTAATATATTCATCGATAGTAATTCTGCCGAGGCATGCTATGCTTTGCAGCTTTACTGGGAAATTATATGTTTAGTAGCTTCCCGTTGCTCTCCACATCGGTGAAGGATGATAATGATAGTTCTACACTGCTCAAAAAAATTAGGGGATATTGTAGAATAACCTATTGAGACTATGTTTTTTGGAATAGTATTAGATGCAATCACTTTCTATTACTCCAAGATAATGTAAATAAGAGTTTGAAGTTGTTACGTAACCTCGGTACCACACCAGAGGGCAGTGTCTGTACTGTTGATGTGAAAGGGTGGTGTGGGGGTGAATGTTTTGTTGCTGTTTTTAAATCCAGTCCAGTTTCCAGTTAGTGAATGACTTGCCTTAGGGACAGTGATGCCTCGACAACGTGATTTACCTGAACCAATGGCTTGGAGGGCCATAGGAAGGATGGAAGCTGGACAGACACAACAAGAGGTGGCACAAGCCATTGGGGTGTCTCAAAGCGTGATTTCCGGTCTTTGGAATCATTTTCAAAGAACATACTGTTCACAGAAGAGCCGGACAAGGTCGACCAAGGGCAACAACAGCAAGGGATGACCGTTACCTCTTGTTAACAGCCCGTCGGAATAGACAGCAGAATGCAACTCAACTGCGAAATACACTTCAAACAGCAACAGAACGTAGGGTGTCAACTTAAACTGTCCCTAATCGACTGCATGGAAGTGGTCTCTATGCCCTTAGGCCCATGGTGTGTACCAGGTTAACTCCACAACACCATAGAGATCGCAGAAACTGGGCGGAGGAACATCGTGGGTGGTGGCATGCTGAATGGAGATCAGTTCTTTTTTCAGATGAGTCGCGATTCAACATGGAATGTGATAGTCGGCGTGTATTCATCTGGAGAGAAAAAGGGACACGAAACAATCCGGCTTTTGTACGTGAAAGATCCCCATATGGTGGCGGTGTATTGATGGTGTAGGCAGGAGTCAGTAGTGGTGGACCTACGGAGCTCTACGTCATCCAAGGTGGTACTTTGACTGCGGTAAAGTATAGAGATGAGATTCTCCGACCTTTTGTCGTGCCTTATGCTGATGCCATAGGTGATTCTTTTCTTTTTATGGACGATAATGCACGACCCCACAGAGCTGGCTTGGTGGACGACATGCTGGAAGTGGAGGGTATCGAGCGTATGCAATGGCCAGCTTCCTCCCCGGACTTAAATCCGATTGAGCATGTGTGGGATGCATTAGGCAGGTGCATTGCAGGCAACTGTTCAAGAGCTGCACATTGCTCTTATGGAAGAGTGGCCACGTATCCCCCAAGAACTCATTGCTAACCTCATTGCATCAATGCCATACAGGTGTGAGGCAGTGCTGGCCGTTCGAGGAGACCATACACCATACTAAAGAAACATTTTCACCCATGTTAATATTGTTTTGTTTGTTTGCCATATTCCTAATCAGGATCTCTTTGACATCTGGTGTGGTACAGAGGTTACGTAATGACTTCAAACTCTTGTTGACATTCTTTTGGAGTAATAGAAAGTGATTGCATCTAATACTGTTCCTAAAAACATAGTCTTAATAGGTTATTCTGCAATATCCCCTAATTTTTTTGAGCCGTGTGTAAGGATGATGATAATGGCTGGATGATTTTTGGGGACCGTTTGGCCCTAAGCTTCCTGAAATTTGTATTCAGGTGAGCAACAACACCGAAAAAACCTCACGCAGGAGCCTGTCCCAGCCGGGAATTGAACCCGGGCCCGCTGCGTGACAAGGCAACACGCTACCTCGAGACCATAGCGGTGGAATTTCCTAATATATAAATAAGTACTTACTTCATTTATTTATATACAGATTTTCAATGTTTACACATCTTTGTGTGCCTGAGTTTTATTTTTCCTTCTCCACTCGTCTTCACCCATCCACTATCCACATACCCGCCGAAGCCTGTCCCAAGCCAGGTTGGAAAATGGTAAGGGGGAGATGTAACAAACTCGTTAAAGAAACAGGTTTCAGTACGCCCGGCTGATAGTACCCTGTGAGTGCCACTTATCCAGTGTGCAGATACTGCTGCCTTGCAGTTCGTCATTGGTTTGATAAAGGCTAGAGGAAGGAAACCTTGACTAAAAATCACTTGGTTCTTTGGGTTGGAGGTTGATGCATCAGATCCCTGTTCATCACACAAAATATAATTCTAAAAAGCCAAAAAAATATGTATTTATTTATATAGGCTTACATTTAATAA